>CP139509.1:103500997-104100997 GCA_021014915.2 Artemisia tridentata subsp. tridentata | reverse complement strand
AACGACGTCAATTTACATGTTTCTAAATTGGTTAACTTAATTGAGCACTTTCATCACTAGCAGCCTCAGCTGATGTGATGGAACGTCGTCAAGGCATAAAGATTTGGGGATTAAATATGCTTACATTTGCAACTGTTGTTGGCAAAATATCAAAGTCCCATGATTCTAGGAATTGCAATTGTATATTGGCAATTGAGTGTAGCTCTACCTTATTGAGTACTTTCATTGCTAGCAGCCTCAACTGATGTAATGAAACGACGTCAATTTGGATCTTAATTTTTCAGTGAAAATTAAATGGTTAAATGTTTATTTACCATGGGTATTTAATTTTCTTGAAAAGTTTATTATCGAAAATACTAAAATTGAATTTTGAAAATTCTTTTAATGTATTTAATGCAACGTTAAAACCGTAAACGTGGGGCATTCTTTAGTGGAAAGTTGATCTGCACCCGTAGGGGTCTTTGGATAGAGTCAACTTAACTCAAAGAATAAACCTAGTCTACTTTCCGTGTGAAGAGTAAGACTTAATCCTATTCCTTTTTATGAATGAGAAAGGTATAATAAGAAAAGAATTGTCTAAATTCTAAGAAATAACTCATGGCGAATTTTTTAAGAAATTGCATGGTTAGGAGTTATTAAATTAGAAGCTAGAGTAATTATCGCGAAATTGGTAAAAGGCAAACTAGGATTATTGATCTAGTTGTTGTGCTTTAACCATTTAAAGGTGCTACATACCATGATGGGGATGGTAGACCTAACTAAGGAAGAAATTGCATACCCAATTCTTTCAAGTAAATTGTATTGATGGATATTCCATCATTGACAAAGTAGAATACATTCTTTGAGTACCTTAGTAATGTTACTTAAGGGATTCATCAAAGGTGTAGGAAAGTAAACAGCACGCTATTTGCTTTTGCTGGTTATGCTACACTTACAATGTTGTCAAATCCAGTGGGAGCATTGTGTTGTAATTACTGAATAATGAGTTCATGTAGTGATCTTTAATTCAGTGGGAGCTACAAGTCTTGATATCTTGGTAGTAACCCGGATTATCTCTAGAATCTCTTGAGATAAATACTTTCCAATTATAGACACTTGTGGTATTAAGGATAGTCGTGTACGTTTCCTTACTAGACGAGGTGATTCTATATCTATGACACAATCATATTGATCAAATAAGCAAACTATTGATGTGTTGTTTATCTGATACGTGATGTTGTTCCATGCAAAAGTGGGAGAAATCTTTATTGTGTGCAAGCAACAACATAAAGGAATATGATTTATAGGGTTCTCTTGACTGTATGGTAAGAGATTGATGTTCTAATGTGTTTTATCAGCATCTAATCAATAGAACACTTGAAGTTAATATATAGCGTCAGTGTATACTTGATAATAGATATTAATGACAAGGTAAATTACATACTTTCATTATTAGCAGCCTCAGCTGATGTAATGAAACTATGTTAATTTACAAGTTCCTAAATTAGATAAACATTAGAACGAGTGTCAATATGATAATAAGACTACTTCAAATGTTAATATTTATGTATTGTTGTAATGACATAAATAAATGAAGTAATCTTATACTACTTCATATTTAGATGTTTATGTATTCTTGGAATGACATAAATATATGAAGTAATAAATTAACTTGAAATAACGATTGAAACCAATGGTGGTGTTCATAATTACTTTAGTAATGTATATTTATATTTTCATATAAAGATATAAATATGAAGTCTTTTATTGCTATAAGACTTAGAATAAAGTAAGACATTAACTTATTATGTTTTAATTACGACATATACAAGAAGTCATTGAGTTGATCAATGATTTATAACGTATATTGGGATTATGACAGTTTATGTCTTTTGGTAAGACATAGAAATGAAGTGGCTTGGGCAAAAAGGCACTTATGTTATAAAACATGCAATTGGCTTGGAAAATCTATTATACCATTAAAGTGATTTAGTTGGTAAATAGGTAAGCCAAAAACAAAATATATTTATCTTAAGATATTGTAAGATTGACTTACAATATTAATCCTAATGAAATACATAGTATTTATGGTATGTTCAATTAGGAAAATCAAACTCTTGATATATTGTTTGATTTGAGATAACTATATCTTCTATTCTTCCAAAAGGATATCAAGGTTAGAAATTGAGTATGGAAAGGATATACTCAATTAGACTCCAACCTAGAAGATTAAATAAGACACCGTTTATTGTGGTATGTGATTAATCACATTAAGTCTTAAAATTGAAGTTCAGAATTTGTTAAACTACTTGTGAGTAGGTTATTAACAAATTAAGGTTAGGAACTGTCAATATGTATTTGTAAATTCCCAAAAGAGAACAAGTTGTGTTGCTATGTTTGCTAAGTATTTGTAGATAATCTATAAATTGCAAAAGGCAAGTGGGAGTTTTATCTTGATAAGATAAAAATTACAAGATACATAATCTTCTAAATACACTAGCAAAATCATAATGAGGATTTAACATGTTAGTGTTAAATCTCAAAGATGATGGAATTCTAATTTCATAGATCCGCAAGGATATCTCAAATATTTGTAGAATATGTTGAGGGTTATGAGTTACAAGATCGTGGTATGCCTGTTAATAAATTGCAAATGTTTATTTGGCAAATTACTCATACTATGAATAATAAGATGTGATGAACTCAAATAAGTACATTTTATTACCATCATTTATCCTATTTATTTGACTTGTTTTATTATATTATCTGTGAGAATTGATACGTTAATGTTTACTTTTGTAATTCTCAGGTAAAAACAAGTATTATGTGAAACTTGGCGATTTTGGACTAATTATGGAGCAAAACATGCAAGAAGTTAAGAGTCTACTGAAATGTACAAGATCAAGATCATTCTGCTCCAGATACGCCGCATCTGCTTATTATATACGGCGCACCACTATCAAGATTTCACAAGCTACGATCCAAGACAGCAAAGACATGCGCCGCATCTAAGAATGGAGTTACGCCGCATCTTCTGGCGGTGTACGAATATTCCTGAATATATTAATCTTGGACCCCACGCGAAGTTAAGTCAATGCGCCGCATCTACTTATCCTATGCGCCGCATCTAGCCCTCAGATAGAAACTATAAATACCCCAAAGTCAGACGAATTTAGGAGACTTTTGGTACGTACGATATACGAAGGACAGAAGCCCTAAGCCGAATTCAGACGAAGTAGCAGCACAAGACACACCTTGAACGAAGATACAAGAGCTGTAAGAAGGTCCTGCATGTATTCAATTCATTAAGTAGTTTTGTTTTATTGTATTAGTATACTTTAATTGGTCAGGATTGATGGGCTTGTGACATTGATTTTATCATGCACTTCAACTCCCCTTAAAATTGCTTTCCCATTAATTAAAGTTTATATGTTGATGTCTTTGGTGACTTTTATTAGTGCATTGATAACCTCTGTGTCTAGCTGAGCATTGCTTGGGTCGCCATGCCCCTTCCTCGCCTATTTATTAGATCGCCTATGCATTCTATCATCTGTAGAAAAGTAGGAAGAAAGATAAATAGGATAGTCATAAGTAATCATTAAGGGTTTTACTCGCCAATAAGATTAGAGCCAACGAGAAAGGAATTAATCTCGGTGCGTTGCATCGAACTATACACTTCATATAAAACTAGCAATAAAACAAGTGACAAGCTACTTAACTATCAGGACAGGTCTTCTTATTGTCTCAAGTATTTATCTGTGTACGTGTGTGCTATTCGCTGATTCGTGCTTATTAGTTTAGTTTATTATTTAATCATAACCAAACCGTGCCAGTCTCTCAGACTGAACCCCCTTGCGTTAGATTAGGTTGTATAGCTAACTTAAGATATTAAAATACTGATTAGGATAACTAGATAATACGTTCGAATCTTAGTGATCGACACTCTACTTACCATTATATTCATACTGACCGGGTACACTGCTCGTTAAAGTGTGTGTGTTATTGATAAGTCGGCTAAATATAAATTTAAAACTTGAATATTGCTAAAACCACAACGACATACCGTGGGTATAAATTAGAGCATATGCACATGACACATCAAGTTTTTGGCGCCGTTGCCGGGGAGTGAATTGTTATTATCTGTTAATTTGATTAGTATTTTAATTAGGTTTTTCTTTTTAATTTTTATTCTAACCGCTAACTCTGTTGTATATTAGTTAAATTGCATTCATTGTATTATTTTGCATATTTTCTGTTTTTGTGTGTTTTTATTTTTGTTTATTTTCGTTTGTTTTATTTTTGTTTTTATTTTTCTATTTTCTTGCATACTGGTATCGTTGTACTGAGCTAATTCAAACGATACGGCGCATCTATTTTCATAGATACGGCGTATTGCGTTTAATTTTTATAAAATACAACGCGTTTAATAAATTCGATACGACGCATCTTTCCCCAAGATACGGCGTATCTGTTTTTAATAATTTTTTTTCTCTAAACGATAACGCCATACGACGCATCTGCTTTAGTAAATACGGCGTATCTATTATTTTAATTAAAAACAGTTTTTGAATTATTAAACAGATACGACGTATCGATTTTTATCGATACGGCGCATCTACTGAATAAAAAATCTTGTATTTTGAAACGTAACGAAAATACGGCGCATTAACTTTTGTTAATACGACGCATTTAATTTTAAATAAATATCGATTTTTGATAATTAAAACCGATACGGCGCATTCTAATTCTAAGCGGCGTATCTATTTTCTGAATAAAAGTCTGATTTAATTTTAACGATTATAAGATACGGCGTATCCAACTTTTTGGATACGGCGCATCGTCTGCAGATATCAGTAACTTTAATTTTTCGTATTCCGTTTTCGTTGTTGATTTTCTGATATATTACTTTCTTGAACATACCCTACTGATGCTTTTGTGATAGTTTCAGGAAGTGCATGACCAGGAGTTCTATGAAGAACTTGATTCAGCCTTTCGAAGATCCTGAACGAGCTTTTCATTCGCTTAAAAGGCTTTTCAACACAAAAAGCTTTGATATCTCAAGTTCATTCAAGCTTGATTATTTTTCTGAAGAGAAAGAGGAAGTTGAAACAGAAACATTGGCGGAAAACACAACTATGGAGGAATACATGAACAAAACCCGTGCTGATTACACTTCAGGAGTTGCTAGACCAAAGTTTGATGAAAAGTCTAAGTTTGAGTTGAAGGGTCAGTTTCTCAAGGAGCTAAGAGAAAATGCTTTCAGTGGATCAGAACATGAGGATGCTAATGAGCATGTTGAAAAGGTCCTCGAGATTGCGGATTTGTTTACTACAGAAGGAGTCACTGACGATCAACTCATGCTAAGAATCTTTCCAATTTCACTTAAAGGAGCTGCTAACAAGTGGCTAAGGAATGAACCTGCTAGTTCAATCACTACATGGGAAGATTTGAAGAGCAAATTCCTGAAGAGATATTGTCCACCTGCTAAAACCGCTAAAAAGATGGAGGCTATCAACAGTTTCAAGCAAGAGCCTGATGAAACTCTTTATCAAGCTTGGGAACGATTCAAAGACCTATTGATGAAATGCCCTCAACATTATCTAAGTGAAATGCAGGAGATAATATTGTTTTATCAAGGATTGGACGTGCCTACTAGACAAATCTTGGATGCTAAGGGAGCTGTGCCTCAAATGAGTGCAGCCAATGCTAGGAAAGCTATCCAAGAAGCTGCTGATCATTCTCAAAAATGGCACGATGGGACCTCTACTAGATCTAAGAGCAGCACTAATTTTGACGGGTTTGCTGCAATTCAAGCTCAATTGGATAAAATTAGTAGAGAGATGAAGAAGCGTGATGAGAAAGTGTATGCTGCCCAAGTTGGATGTGAAAAATGCGAAGGACCTCACTACACTAAGGATTGCCCGAATAAGAATGAAAGTGAGACTTTTGAAGAAGCATACTACACACAATTTGGACAACCATTCCGACCTTCAGGAAGATTTAGGGAAGCTACTCCGGGATTCTATCAAAAGAACAACTTCAATCCCGCTTATCAAGAAAGGAGGCAGACTTTAGATGACACTTTAAAGCAAATTATGGCCGATGCTGCTAAAAGACATGATGAGAACACTGCTATGATCAAAGAAATCCGAGCTTCAACAGACACTATTACAAGAAATCAAAGAGCTTCGATCAAAGCATTGGAACAGCAAATTGGTCAAATGAGCAAAGTTCTTCAAGAAAGGGGATACGAAAGTTTACCTAGCTTAACTGAAACCAACCCAAGAGATCATGTCAAGGCCATAAGCACCACTGAAGAAGTCACTCCTAACATTCCTTTTCCTAGAAGACTGATGAATGGTAATGATGGTGCAAGACCCGAATTTTTCTTTAATTCTTCAATCAGTTTAAGGAGACTACTTAAAGAGAAGACAAAGATTGAAGAGGAGATCAAGGCTACAATAAAAGAAGAGAGCTTTGCAACTGACTTACATGCCTTGCCTCATAAAGAAAAGGACCCAGGAAGTTTTACTTTACCTTGTTCAATTAATGATATATCTTTCAATAATGTGTTAGCTGACTTAGGAGCTAGTGTTAGTGTAATGCCCCTTAAGACATTCACTACCCTAGGACTAGGAAAATTAGCACCAACTAAGTTGCTTATTGAATTGGCTGATAAAACAGTAAAACAACCTGAAGGGATTGCTAATAATGTGCTAGTTAAGATTGAGAAGTTTGTTTTCCCTGTAGACTTTGTTATATTAGATATGCCCGAGGATGTTAAGATTCCTTTAATCCTTGGAAGACCTTTCTTGTCTACCGCCCGTGCTAAGATTGATGTATTTAAGAGAAAAATCTCATTAAGGGTAGGGAATAATAAACTAGTCTATAAGTGCCAAGATCCTGTTAAAAGCAAAATTAGAGGCGTCTATGTGCTAGGATTAAGAGAACGTATGGACCTCGATCTTGAAGCTAGGCTCATGTGCGAAACATTAATTCAAAACAACTCAACTAATCCTAATCATGAAGACTTCGAGGAATTTATTGACCTTAATGTACCTACCGAACTTAGGCGCGATATTGTTAATAATTCTGATGATGAGTGGTATGATTGCGTAGTAATCAACAAACGTAGGAGAATAGTTAAGCATACGAATTTGAATAATGATGTGTTTATTGAACTACCACCCCACCTTGCTTATTTATGCCTATATAATAATAAGAATTTCCCGTCTATCATTTTGTCATCTCTGCCCGAAAGGGACAGAACTTTGTTTATACAGATATTAAAGAAGAACGGCGTGGAAATTATGGACGAGCAAGGAGAGTTCAATATTACTGGATTGGCGATGAGGGAGCGCGATGCTTCCGACTCCTTCAATGATCGGTATTAAAAAGCTGAACGTGAGTCTAACTTGAAGACTCTGGAATAAAGACAAGTGCTGACCGGGAGACAACCCGGAAAAATTTTTACTATTCTATTATGTGTTGAGTTAGTCAGGCCCGCAGAAGATACGACGCATCTCAATCCTGAGATGCGACGCATCTCAATCCTGAGATGCGACTGGTCATATCTTACTTTATTTTCTGCATTTTTATTTTTAACTTTAAAACTTTTTATTAGTTTATTTTAATGCGGCGCATCCCTGGTTAAGGATGCGACGCATCTTCTATTCTGATTCGTATTTATTCCAGGCTCGATACGGCGCATCTTCTTCCATAAGATATGGCGTATCGACTGACCTGATGATTTTCATTTTTATTTTTAAGTTTTATTTTCGCTAACTACTAATGTATTATGCAAGTTTGAACCTTCTTAACTTAGGTGTGTTAAAGTCTTGGTGGTATTATAGATTCCGGCATTTCCTGTGGATACATCAAATATGACGCTTAAACGTTCTCATCCACAAGAAAGATGATTTTTGCTCTTATACAAATAATGGAGGATCATACCGAGCAAATCTCAGGGGAGTTTTTCTGTTCTAATTCTTTTATTTTCCAGTTTTTAACCTTTAATACAAACAACGAGGACGTTGTTTAACTTAAGTGGGGGGATTGGAGAATTAGAACACTTACTTGTCCTAAACTTTTTCAAAATATGCTTAAAATGTGCTTAATATATCAAAATTTAAAATTATTTAGCATGTTTTTGTTTAAAGTCTAAATTACATAGCTGCACACATGATGTTAATTTCAAAAATTGTGAACTTTTCAAAATTCACAAATCTATGAGTGTGCCGGTGACTTGTAAACTTTAGAACTTGGCTTGTATACTATTCGAGACCACCATAATAAGTATTATTTATATAATTGGAATGACTTGTCTAAATTGGTAAATTTCTAGGATTACACCCAAATAGCCTTTATATGTTATGTTATATTAGCTAACTACACTGGTTAGTTAACCCCCGTATAAACCCTTTTGTTACTCTCATTTTTAGAGTAAGATACCCCTAGAAAAACACTCAGAGCCATTCCTTTCGTTTCTTACACCTTTGTTATAATGTTTCGTTACACCCTTATACCTTAGCCTACCCTGTAGATTAAAATCCGTGGTTGGTTAATTGCTTTAGGAAAAGTGTGTTTTCTTACATTACCTATGTTCGCGTGCGTAATTCATTATCTATGGTTAGGTCGGGAAATTGCACAATGCAATTGGAGTGAAAGTAAATATTGTATATCTTTGAGTTTATTTTTCGTGTGTTTACTACTTTCACTATTACCGTTATTTCTGAAGTTATGAAAAGTATGGAAAAATTATCCAGAGTTATCATTATAGTGATGTGGTGAAATTTTACACATTTATGTTTCAACTTAAAAAAAAAAAAAAAAAAAAAAAATCAAAAAAAAAAAAAAGAAAAGAAAAAGAAAAAGGAAAAGTTGGATGTTTGTTTAACCAACTTATGTAAAGTTTTGTATTAAGTGGTCGATATCACCACTAGTTGTTGTATATTATATTTATGGATTGAATGGGAGTTGGACGTTATGGGAACGCCAACTAAGGTTTATTCTTTGATTGAGATCTTGTTGAGTATAATTCGTGTCTACCTAAAGCGTGTGTTTCAAGTGTTAAAGCGTGAGTTATTCAATGATATGAGTCTTATTCATGGGATGGTTGGGATAGCAATTTACCACACTTAGGATTTTAATTTATCTGTTTTGTTTATTTTTCATTTTACACCAATTTATATCCCAAATATTATCCATACCCTATATTATTCTTTATCCAAACCTTTGATTTATTGAGATTAGGGATTTGAGCAATCTTAAGTATCGTAGTCGTGGATATAATATTATTGGTGAAGATTACTTGGTCCTATCTTTAGCCTATTCGAGTTAAGGATTTGAGCAATTGCAAGTATCGTGTTCGTGGATTCGATCATGTATTTGTGATTTTGTCGCCTTTTCTGGAATTTGAGATCGATAGAGATTAAGAAGAATGATTAACCCTTAACCAACAAACCCTTTTTACCGCTTTAGACTTGTTATTCCTTGGCTTTAGTGGGGGAGATGCGTATACTTGCCAAGCTTATGATAGAATATTCGTCACGACTGGACAGTTAAACGATTAGATTTGCTTTTATCAATATATTTTATTTTACTTCTAATTCGTTAAGTGTTTGGTTGTGTGATTATGACAAAAATGAATACATGCTTAAATATAAAAATAAATCCTAACATCTTTTAGGATACATTTTCATAAGATTAATTCTAAGGTTTACTTGGGGACAAGTAAAGTTCAAGTGGGGGGATATTTGATGAACTCAAATAAGTACATTTTATTACCATCATTTATCCTATTTATTTGACTTGTTTTATTATATTATCTGTGAGAATTGATACGTTAATGTTTACTTTTGTAATTCTCAGGTAAAAACAAGTATTATGTGAAACTTGGCGATTTTGGACTAATTATGGAGCAAAACATGCAAGAAGTTAAGAGTCTACTGAAATGTACAAGATCAAGATCATTCTGCTCCAGATACGCCGCATCTGCTTATTATATACGGCGCATCACTATCAAGATTTCACAAGCTACGATCCAAGACAGCAAAGACATGCGCCGCATCTAAGAATGGAGTTACGCCGCATCTTCTGGCGGTGTACGAATATTCCTGAATATATTAATCTTGGACCCCACGTGAAGTTAAGTCAATGCGCCGCATCTACTTATCCTATGCGCCGCATCTAGCCCTCAGACAGAAACTATAAATACCCCAAAGTCAGTCGAATTTAGGAGACTTTTGGTACGTACGATATACGAAGGACAGAAGCCCTAAGCCGAATTCAGACAAAGTAGCAGCACAAGACACACCTTGAACGAAGATACAAGAGCTGTAAGAAGGTCCTGCATGTATTCAATTCATTAAGTAGTTTTGTTTTATTGTATTAGTATACTTTAATTGGTCAGGATTGATGGGCTTGTGACATTGATTTTATCATGCACTTCAACTCCCCTTAAAATTGCTTTCCCATTAATTAAAGTTTATATGTTGATGTCTTTGGTGACTTTTATTAGTGCATTGATAACCTCTGTGTCTAGCTGAGCATTGCTTGGGTCGCCATGCCCCTTCCTCGCCTATTTATTAGATCGCCTATGCATTCTATCGTCTGTAGAAAAGTAGGAAGAAAGATAAATAGGATAGTCATAAGTAATCATTAAGGGTTTACTCGCCGATAAGATTAGAGCCAACGAGAAAGGAATTAATCTCGGTGCGTTGCATCGAACTATACACTTCATATAAAACTAGCAATAAAACAAGTGACAAGCTACTTAACTATCAGGACAGGTCTTCTTATTGTCTCAAGTATTTATCTGTGTACGTGTGTGCTATTCGCTGATTCGTGCTTATTAGTTTAGTTTATTATTTAATCATAACCAAACCGTGCCAGTCTCTCAGACTGAACCCCCTTGCGTTAGATTAGGTTGTATAGCTAACTTAAGATATTAAAATACTGATTAGGATAACTAGATAATACGTTCGAATCTTAGTGATCGACACTCTACTTACCATTATATTCATACTGACCGGGTACACTGCTCGTTAAAGTGTGTGTGTTATTGATAAGTCGGCTAAATATAAATTTAAAACTTGAATATTGCTAAAACCACAACGACATACCGTGGGTATAAATTAGAGCATATGCACACGAGACATCAAGATGCAGTCCAAAAAGATAACTAGTTTGGAAACGTAGTTGATCTTAAACTCTATAGTAACACTATAGAATGGAAATGAATTTCTACAAAGGAAATGAAAATCCTAGAGATTTAAATTCTTGTGTAGAAATGATAATGGACAAATTTGTATACATATTTAATATGTGAAAAGATTATCAATCACACTTCAGCAATTAAATGTGATTGAAATTCTTTCTAATCACATTAAATATATAAAGATTATGATTCTCATTATTAGTTTCATTTATATGAAATTAACAATGGAATATCAAAACTCTTTCTTGGGAAATTACTTGTGCGAGGATGGAAAGTAATTAAAAGGAGTATTTGAATTCAAATAATCTTTAGTAGTATACAAAATGCAAATCATTTGTGAATGGATTAATGCATGCATCTAGAAGATATACTTAATTTTAGTTATTAAATCTAGTTTTGATTTATAATTAAAATAAGATATTTCTTGATATTCCTGAAAGCTAGTGGGAGTATTATATTTATTTTCTTATTTCATATATGTTGTATAACATATAGGAAGTAATATTTCATTAACATTTATATGTTAAGTCTTAGTTTGGAATGAAACTACACATGAAAATTTAAAAAATAAAACCTTGGAGTATATGTTTATTGTTATAAACATAAGCGGTATGATAACTGATTCTAATAAACATGATAATCTATTAGAAAGGCTAGATAGATACATATCTTTGAAGAAGATATGACATGAATGAAATCAAAGGCACAGGGATTTTTCATGTACATCATGTTATTTGTTGTATCATGCTTGGATGCAAGATAATTGACAACATTAGTATCTAATTGAAAATTATTAAATAGCTAAGTGTAATGGATATGGTTTAGAATTTACATACTCAGCCTGGATTTGCTCCAAAATTCTAAATGTGAAATCTACACACACTCCTTGTGTTAGATGTGATACGAAGAATTATACTTAGTCTAGCCCGCGGAATTTACTAGCTAGTACTTAGAAGATCTTGTATGTTTTGTATGAATTGAATAAACAAAGAACACAGAATAAATAACTTCCAACGATTCAATATTATTAGCAAATAATACGAGTGATCTTCCTATCACTAGGGTTTACAACCTTGAATCTTAATAATACGTATAAACTCACACCTCTTTCTATCGTATATTGTATATCTTAAACCTTAACCTAGGCAATCCTTTTATAGACTAAGGATTCCTGTACAAGATAACTATCAATCTATTCTTATACGATATACACAATATATTTTCCATAATTATCTACTTTACAATAAATCATAAACCGTCTGAACTTCTATACTCAGCAGTCTTAACTGCTCTTGTCTTCAATACTCCTTCAGCAATCTTAACTTCTTCCTTCAACAGTTCTAACTGTTACCTCCAACAGTCTTAACTGCTTAAGCTTAATTCCTAACAATCCTCCCCTAAACTTATGATTTCCTCCCAATCATTAAGTTTCTTCAAATTAAGCTTCTTCTTCTTAATGCTAAAAATTCTTTCAAATACCCATCAAGCAAATCTCTTAGATCTAGCTTTTACTTCTTGTGCAAGGTTGAATATCTTCGTTACCAGCATATTAGCCATCTCAGACTCTTCATTAGCTTCCAGTTTAGTAAATACCAGCATAGTCAAAACACCTGGTCTGAGTGGATAATTCTTTTCAACCAGCATATATATCTCTACTCCATCCTTTGTAGATACTCTGTGTACTCCACATGTACCAAATAACTTCCAAGAGATATCCTTGACTTGAGCTTGAAATCTCCAAATCGATTCTCCACCATCAGGCTCATATATTCTTTTCAATTGAACCCATAGTTCTTTGTCTTTATCTTCAACTGGATCAATATCTCTGAACTTCTCTTTTACTAAACTCCAAAGTTGATTTAGATCTTCTCTGTCAAAGCCTTTAAGCAAATCTTCAAACAACTTATATCTTTCAGAAATATCTCCTAACCTGATAATCTTCCATCCCTTCATTCTACCATCAGTAAACACTTCCCAGTCAATAATTGGATGTTTGACCTACAAAGGTTTAATGTAAGAATACTCTAGAATAATCACCATCATGCTTTTGATCTTCTCATCAGTTAATCCTTCTTCATCAGACTTTTGTTTCTTAGCAACTTCTGATTCCATAGATTCTGCTTCCCTCTTCTTACCTGTTTTGACACTTCTTCTTGAAGAATTCAAAATAGCATAAGTTTCACAGAATTCTTTTTCAATAATAGCATAAGACTTTCCCTTGAAATCTTTCATTGAGTAATTTGCTGAGTTTTTCAAATAATGCTTCATATCCTCAACAAGTTCTCTCTTTGTAGGTAACTTTTTCTTGAACCCTAACTTCTGGCTTTCTCTTATTCTATGAATCAGATCTTCCCACTTTGTAACTCCATTCTTCTTGAGTATAAATTCCTTAAGCTCCTCTGTCTTCTCATCTTCATTTAACTCTTGATCTCTAAGAACCATAGAAGCTTGTGCTCTTACCATTACATCAGAATCTAGAAAATATTGCAACTGTTCATTGAATTCTTCTACATCAACTTCATTTGATCTTTTTCTTTCCATGAATTCAGAAATATTCCTTATGTCATCAGCAGCCAATTTCCTTGCAAATTCTTCATCATGATCCATCTGGGCTTGTTTAGCTTCCTTTTCAGCTTCCTTATCAGCCAAATCTTCTTCTAACATTAGCCTTGCAACCTCTGCATCATGATCAATCTGTTCTTTAGTTTTTGGCTTCAACCTTTTAAGTCTTTCAAGTTCTTGAACAGCAACCACTTCTTCAGATGTCATAGGTTTCTTTCCTTTATTTGCTCTTCTCCTTTCATATTCTTGTTCAGCAGAAGTTTCTTCAGTTGGAACTGCTTGTTGTTCTGACTCAGCAGTTTGAACTGTTACTTGCTCTGTCTCTGCTTAAGCTTAATTCCTAACAATATTGTTACATGAATGATATAGTTGACAAATCTTGATAGATTTGAAGATATCAAACATTACACGATGAATGTTAAAAGTTTACGGAACTTGGAAAGAGCATATTGTTGTTTGGATACAATGATGCTAGTAAGATTGAGATGATACTTAATACTAGTCATGGTGGGAGCTCATCCTTATTAGGAGACCATGTGTACTAGTTATGCTCAGTATGGGCATAGTTGCATTATACATAAAGAATTAGAATACTTTAACTACAAGGTTTGGTAGTTTAATTGTCATAAATTTGCGATTGAGGATGTCATGCAATTTATGAAATATTATGTGGCAATATCATGATGGATGAATGCACATATACAAGAATTTCATTATTGAAATAAGTATTCTCAAAATTTCGATAGATCAACATTAATTGATTTATGCCTTGTCAACAAGTATGGTTGTCATGACTTGTGGCATAATTCATTAATTGGTATTATCATGCATTGATCTATTTAGTATTTGGATAAGGGATGCATAAACAATATTATTTTTAATGAAATAAAGTGCGGATAACGTTTATTATCATTTGTTAATATTGTATCCTATATTTGCATGTTTAAATCCGTGAATAACTTATGTTATTCTAAATTGTCCGTTGTCGATTAATGATATGGGAATATCATTAAATAAAGACAAATGTGAGGATTGGTAGAATGTACTATAAGGTTGAGATACCAATATCACATGAAATTCAATATTGGATAAATTGAATATAGGACTTGAGATACCAGATAACTCCGAGGATGTAGCTCATTTTCTGTATGGTAGTCTAACGCTATCCGTAACTGGTAGTTATAAGGGCTATTTTCAGAGGTGATGCAAAGTTCAAGGGTTATGCTCGTAGTCAAGAAAGGATTTGTTCCTTCAAATTTGTTTTGAAGTATAATACTGCTGAGGCCCTCGTAGGGTTGAAAAGTGTACCGCTTTTAAGGGGTCATTTAAGCCCTAAATCGTATTTATTTGATCAAATATTGCCCTAAATCGTTCCTTTTGTCATTTTAGGTACTTTTGAGGAAAAATCTGGAAAAGGAGGCATTTTGGACGTTTTTGGAGCATAAAAGTGAAGAAAACGACAAAGTCTCAAAAATCGGCTGAATATTACCTTTGACGGCGTCACAATTAACTCTGGACGGCGTCATGCTTTGGCAAGAAAAAGTGGACGTGAAATTTACTCATGATAGGCCAGTGAAAATAGCATGTGAATTCTGACGGCGTCACGCTTTAACTTGATCAAGGGCGTCACGGCTTAAATCATAAGGGGACGGCGTCACGTTCACGATCTGACGGCGTCAAGCCTTGATAAGCCAGAATGGATTTTTGAAGAGCTAAAGAGGGACGACGTCAAGAAGGTCATCCGGGAACCCTAAAAGCGGCGAGGTGACGGCGTCACACTCCATAAGGTGACGCCGTCAGATGTAAAAGTCTATATATAGTTTTCTAATTTTTTGTCATTAAGGAGAGCTTAGTGTGTGGAATTTTGGGAGAAAACCCTAGGACGATTTCAGCCTCTTTTTCAAGGCTTTTTGCCTTGAGATCTTCCATGTTACATTGAAGATAAGTTATCAATTAATCATTCAATATGTCTATGTGTTGTTTGATTTTATCTTATTCTTGTCTTTTGATTAACATGTTAGGCTAAATTTATCTTGTGTTTGCTTAGATCTAATGAAACCTAGCTATTGATTATTGGTTGTTAGTGTGTTGTTAGTTGTATTGGATGATTGTTTATCTATGTTAGGCTTAAGAAAACTGGCTAACTTCCTATTCGGTAACTTGCTTGAACGTCTTAAGAAACATGAACCAAACGCGTACTAAAGGTTTTTATGGTTGTATTTAATGCACAAGCGAATTCTAGTGATCCCATGTTAGGAGCTTCCTAGCCGGCTCGACATAGGAGTGAAGTAGGAGCTTGTAGAGTTGGGGAAGTAAGTACGCCACCCCACGAATGGTATTAAGGAATACACCCGTCATCCACGCGACTAATACACACTAATTAACCGGTAAAAGATAGTTAGGGAGTAAGGAAATCTAAGTAAACACATTTCTCTACACATAAGTTTCTCACCACATTTTCATTTTTGTTATTTTATTTTATTTGCATTCGTAGTTATTTGGGTTAGTTGACTAGCAACTAATTCCGCCCACTCTTTCAAAACCGAGATTTTACTTGCTTTCATAAACATTATAAAAACATAAAAAGAATCTTCCTCAACCCTTAGACCTAATTAGAGTAGTCTTTCACACCTAACGAACACTATTCCCTGTGGAGAACGATCAATCCCCCGTACTTACCACTACACTATACTACATCGGTCAGGTACACTGCCTGGTGGGGTTGTAAGCCTCTTGGGATCCCTCGAGAGGTAAAACCTGTTGTAAGGTTGCAAAACCCACGCATCAAGTTTTTGGCGCCGCTGCCGGGGAATAGTTATTGTTTAGGTTGAATTTTTATTTCTATTAGGTCTACTCACTAGATTCCTTTCTAGTGAGATTTTTATTTTATTTTTCTAGATTTTCTTTAGTCTATCTATTTTCTTCGTGTCTTTGTTCGTAACCATACCATCCGACATCATGGAAGATGGTAATATCCTTAACCCCCACAACCCACCACCACAACAGCCACCACCACCTCCTAGAGCCCGTACTTTAGGAGAGTATTCCCGTCCTAGCCACAATGGCTATCGAAACACCATTGAGCTCACTCAAGGAGCCAATATCACACCCTTGCGATCCGACACCATCCGGTTGGTGCAAAGTGGATGCGCATTCCATGGACTTCGTTCTGAAGATCCTAATCAACATCTCAAGGACTTTCTCAAAATCGTTGATTCTATAGACCTTGATGTTGCCACTCGAGAGACGACCCGATTGCGTCTCTTCCAATTCTCTTTGCGGGACCAAGCTAGTCAGTGGCTAGAACGTCAACCCGCAGGATCCATTACCTCTTGGGATGATCTCACCACTCGTTTCCTTGCTCAGTTTTTCCCACCGGGAAGAACTACCAAGCTAAGGAATGATATCTTGATGTTCCAACAACGTCAAGGCGAAACTCTCTACGAGGCATGGACTCGATTCAAGGACTTACTCCAAAAAGTCCCTCACCATGGCATAGAACTTTGGCTCCAAGTCCAAATCTTCTATGACCATATAAATCTCTACACAAGGCAAACCATTGACCAAGCGGCCGGTGGCAAGCTACGTGATCTAAGTGCGGAACAATCATGGGCTCTCCTAGAGGATCTTGCTCTTTATGACAACGAAAGTTGGAGTGATCCCCGTGATTTGAATAAAACGGTCAAGGCAATATCTTTGCCTTCGAACAATTCAAGCACTTCTGAACGTAGGATCATAGAACTTGAAGACCAAGTCAAGTTTCTCATGAAATCCTACGAGGCTCCTAAACCTTCAAGCCAAGTGAACAAAATCACTTCTTCATGTGAATTATGTAGTGGTCCCCACGACACTCGTGATTGCATGGAACTCCCCGAACAAGCTTTTGTGGACTACGCATCCTCGCGTACCGACGGAGCGGGAGACAAGTGGTACACTTTCAAACCCGAGCCAAACCATTACGGTGATTCATACAACCCCTCATGGAAAAATCACCCGAACCTTAGGTGGAAACAAAACCAAAACGCCCAACAAACAAATTCTTCCAACCCACCTAATCGTTTCCAATCAAGCGGTTCCAACTCGAACCGTACTTTCAACAACAATCCTTCCGGAAATGGTAGTACCAATAACTTTGAAGGATTGATTTCCCAATTTATGGCATCTCAAGAAGCTCGGATAGCTAGATTCGAGACCGAATTCAATCAACAACAAACGGAGATGACCAATAAAATTGACAACTTGTTGAAAGCCCTCAATAACCAAGTGCTATCTCCTCCACATAAGGACGCTAGGAACACAAATAGCGGACCCCAAGTAAAAGACCCCTCTTCATCCAAACACGTCCACTTTGTCAACATTGTCACTATTAAACCAATTGATAGGAATGAGGATAATAGTGAACCTAAGGATGAGGATAGGAAAGTCGAGGTTGATAAGGAAGTTAGGACAAGTGTGATTGAAGAAGTAGATGATGATGAGGACTACTTCAATAGGCTACCCACTAAGGAAGAGCGCGCATATCATACAAACTTATTCGATGACCCCGAGACACCATACTTCCTAGGTAGACCCATCATAGAAATAGGCGACCCTTCTAATCTCAACATACCATGCAACATTGGACATCTACATGTGTGGAAAGCTTACATCGACCTTAGATCACCCATAAACATCATGACTAGAGCCCACTACAACTTGATAATGAAGAATCAACTTGGGTATAGGATGTTCCCTGACAAGGGTTGGATGAGTAACTTCACGGGAAGAGTTAAGGGATTACCGGTTTATGTAGGAAACTTCACCTATGTCACCGACTTTGTAATTGTAGAAGATATCCGCCCAATAGTCGATGCATCCTTGACTCAAGTGGTTTTTGGAAAACCATTTGTTGAAGTCTCTAGAATGACTTATGAACCTTCCTTAGGGATAGTTAGATTTAAGGATGAGACCGATGAAGTAAGCTACCAAATGCCATATAAGATAGAACAATTCCAACACTTGTCAAATGTTGAGAAGGAGCTCAAGCAAGCGGTCTACTTTAGGAATGATGAGGATAGAAGTAAAGGAGTAGACTATGTTATGGAAAGGATATTCGGTTTCTACAAGGATTGTTTGAAATTAGGACCGGAATATAAAACCGGGAAGGAGAATGGCCTAGGAACCGTGACCGATGATGGAGTCACGTAATGTACGTGACTTAGAGTCTAGCTACAAGACTCGTTAATAAAGAAAAGCGCTTCTTGGG
Source organism: Artemisia tridentata subsp. tridentata (assembly GCA_021014915.2). Classification (NCBI taxonomy): domain Eukaryota; kingdom Viridiplantae; phylum Streptophyta; class Magnoliopsida; order Asterales; family Asteraceae; genus Artemisia; species Artemisia tridentata. Next base: position 104,081,993 of record CP139509.1, on the reverse strand, counting down.
AGGCAACCCAAGCTTTATTTGTTTTATTTGCTTTGTGTGTTTATTTATTTGTTTGTTTGATTTTATTTGCTTCTGTATGTGTGTTTAATTTTTATTCTTATTGATTCATGTTAAAAACTAATTTGTGAAAATGCTTTATGTTGTTTTTAACTTCGTCTTAACTACATATAAAGGTATTTTGCAAAAGATAAGTGTAAGGGAAATCTAAATCGGTTTATTAGAACACAAATTAACATGAATCGTAATAATAATAAATTAACATACATATTAGTGTGTGTTTGAGTCAAATGCTTGTATCGAGTCATAATGATGTTTTGCAGGATTTCCAGGAAGTAAGGTAAAGGTTTTTCCAGAAATTTTCCGGAAACTTAAAATGAAAATTTTTGTCAGGTCATTTCTGACGGCGTCAAGGTTTATAACCTGACGGCGTCAGATTTAATTTTCAGAAATTTTTGAAAGTTTTGTTTTTAAAAAGTTTTTATTAAAATCTCCAACTTATAATCTCCAGGAATCTGCAAAGTTATCATTCCACAAGCATTATATCCTTATATATAGATTTTATCCCGCCGATGTTATGCAGGTTTTCGTGTTTGTTTTCTCAGGTTTAACAGGTTATTTTGGACAAGGAGATGTTTATTGAATCAAGCTTTTGGCGATGCATTAGTCATGGAGCTTCAACATTCTCTTTGGAGGAAGATCTAACCGTGTAATTTCACTATCCACCGAGCGAATCAGGGGAGTATTTGATTTCATTCTTTTACTTTTTGCTTTTACATCTTGTTATTTGAACATTGGGGACAATGTTCATCTTAAGTGTAAGGGGGGGTAAAAGTACGATTTTAGAGAATGCCATTGCGCTTGATTTTTGTTTGTTTAATAATAGATGTGTAATAAAACTGAGATAAATACTTGTTAAGGTAATTTTAGTGCCAAATTTAAATTTTTTTACAACATATAGGAGTGAAACTTTGATCTTAATGAGCGTCTCACGGATAGGAGTCATATGACTAGCACAAAAACCGTACCACTAAAAAAATTTTTCCACCCCAAATATGTGAGGTTCGCCCCTAGAATTGGTAGGAAAAGCATTATGCTATGATGTGTGTACCGGTAGCACTTAGATTCTAGAACTTGCGTTAGGACCATTCCGAGGCCACAAGTGAGACTACATTCGTGTAGTTAGATTTGCTACATGATAAGAGGCATTAGGATTAACCCATTGTTTTACACCTGTGTTTTTGTTATTATTACTTCGGCTACATTGGTCAAGTAATTCTCCCACACCCTTTGCGTTGTACTCATTTTTAGTACACGATACCCCTAGTACACCCCTCAGAGCCTATCTTTTCGTTTCGACCTTTAAGCATTTTACTTAAAGGAAGAATTTGTTACACCCCACTAAAATGTACACCCAAATCGCCTTAGCCTACCTTGTATGCACTCATTTCTAGTGCATTATTGTTACAACATTTGTTTAAACCCAAGTTAATTATCTAGTTGATTACATGGTTGCTAAGTCGAGTCATATCCTTGTACATATTGTTTTGGGACGATTGGGACTCATGGGTAAAGTACTAGTGTAATGGAGTAATGGGGAAGAACATCATTTATTACCCCCATATGTGCTAAATGTTTTAAAAGTACTCCAAGTTTTTCAATTATCTTAATTCGAGTCATTAGATTAGTATTTGTAAAGTTATGTAAAAGTTCAAGTGTAAGGGGAATGCAATGCCCCTATGATGTACTATTTTGGATGGTAGGGCAAGAGTGTATGAAAAAAAAAAAAAAAAAAAAAAAAAAAAAAAAAAAATCGAAAAATCAAGAAAAAAAAAAAATGAGAAAAAGAAAAATAGAAAAAACATACGGACTACCATCCCGTTTCATTTTATGTTTATTTTTATGTTTTTGTTATTTTGTTTCTAGCTTAAGATCGAGTCGAGTCTTGGCTTAGCAACATTGTATAGTACATGTAATTGATCAAGATTTTTAACTCGCCACCAGTAAAATATCCTTTATCCAACCAAACCGTGTTTTCCTTTTCCCTACACCTAACGTTATAACCCATGAAAAAGCCCTCTTTGATAGTTTATCTTAGGTGCTTACGCCTAGTGGAGGAGGTTTTCGATCCTTTCCCAAGCCTATGGTAATCTATTTGCTATGACAGGTAGTGAGAGATATTATCCGTTTTCATTTATGAGATTTATTTTGATGACACTTGAGAGATGTGAGTATCTAAACACTACTTGTGAGGTGCTAGTTTGTAATCTCCGTGCTTATTATGATTGAAGTGGAACGAATATTTGTTGTAATTACTTTTATGTTAGCATTAAATGACCCCTAACTTGTATTTTGATTAGAATAAAAGCGCATTTGCTTGAGGACAAGCAAATCTCAAGTGTAAGGGTATTTGATGAGGCGAAAAGTGTACCGCTTTTAAGGGGTCATTTAAGCCCTAAATCGTATTTATTTGATCAAATATTGCCCTAAATCGTTCCTTTTGTCATTTTAGGTACTTTTGAGGAGAAATCTGGAAAAGGAGGCATTTTGGACGTTTTTGGAGCATAAAAGTGAAGAAAACGACAAAGTCTCAAAAATCGGCTGAATATTACCTTTGACGGCGTCACAATTAACTCTGGACGGCATCATGCTTTGGCAAGAAAAAGTGGACGTAAAATTTACTCATGATAGGCCAGTGAAAATAGCATGTGAATTCTGACGGCGTCACGCTTTAACTTGATCAAGGGCGTCACGGCTTAAATCATAAGGGGACGGCGTCACGTTCACGATCTGACGGCGTCAAGCCTTGATAAGCCAGAATGGATTTTTGAAGAGCTAAAGAGGGACGGCGTCAAGAAGGTCATCCGGGAACCCTAAAAGCGGCGAGGTGACGGCGTCACACTCCATAAGGTGACGCCGTCAGATGTAAAAGTCTATATATAGTTTTCTAATTTTTTGTCATTAAGGAGAGCTTAGTGTGTGGAATTTTGGGAGAAAACCCTAGGACGATTTCAGCCTCTTTTTCAAGGCTTTTTGCCTTGAGATCTTCCATGTTACATTGAAGATAAGTTATCAATTAATCATTCAATATGTCTATGTGTTGTTTGATTTTATCTTATTCTTGTCTTTTGATTAACATGTTAGGCTAAATTTATCTTGTGTTTGCTTAGATCTAATGAAACCTAGCTATTGATTATTGGTTGTTAGTGTGTTGTTAGTTGTATTGGATGATTGTTTATCTATGTTAGGCTTAAGAAAACTGGCTAACTTCCTATTCGGTAACTTGCTTGAACGTCTTAAGAAACATGAACCAAACGCGTACTAAAGGTTTTTATGGTTGTATTTAATGCACAAGCGAATTCTAGTGATCCCATGTTAGGAGCTTCCTAGCCGGCTCGACATAGGAGTGAAGTAGGAGCTTGTAGAGTTGGGGAAGTAAGTACGCCACCCCACGAATGGTATTAAGGAATACACCCGTCATCCACGCGACTAATACACACTAATTAACCGGTAAAAGATAGTTAGGGAGTAAGGAAATCTAAGTAAACACATTTCTCTACACATAAGTTTCTCACCACATTTTCATTTTTGTTATTTTATTTTATTTGCATTCGTAGTTATTTGGGTTAGTTGACTAGCAACTAATTCCGCCCACTCTTTCAAAACCGAGATTTTACTTGCTTTCATAAACATTATAAAAACATAAAAAGAATCTTCCTCAACCCTTAGACCTAATTAGAGTAGTCTTTCACACCTAACGAACACTATTCCCTGTGGAGAACGATCAATCCCCCGTACTTACCACTACACTATACTACATCGGTCAGGTACACTGCCTGGTGGGGTTGTAAGCCTCTTGGGATCCCTCGAGAGGTAAAACCTGTTGTAAGGTTGCAAAACCCACGCATCAAATACTGCTGGGCCCCTCGTAGGGTTGACAAGATGTTTGTGTGGCCACACCCAAAGTCTATCTGGAAGACGTTCAGATGATTTGGTAATCTTGATCAATTATTAATAACAAGAAACAAAATAGTTAATTATGGAATGACTTAGATCCATATCCATATTAACGCGGTATTAGAAACAAAAGGATAAGTATGATGATTTAAATCATCACGAGGTTTTTCCAGGAAAACCATACTCATGTCAATCTGGGGGCATTGGGGCTGTTAAGCTAGACTAACCCATGTCATTACTATATTAATGAATATCCAAGTGGGAGCTGTTAGAGTTTATGGATAATTATTAATATTCGTATGTCCAGTTTCGAACACGAGACTTCGGGATTGCACACATTACGTATGAGTCTCAATGATGTGAATAATTAAATATAGTTTTATGATTTATTTATTCATTTCATAAACAAACACTTAACGGTCGTTAGTATTTAATGGAGTTTGGTTAACGGACGTTAAATATTAACTACAAGGACCAAAGATGAAAATAGGGATCAAAAAGGATCTAGAAACCTTCCTAATTGCTTAGGTCGGCCGAAACCCTCCCCTAGGGTTGTGTGGATCGATTCTTGGAGTGGGGAACAAGAAACCGGGTGCCTATAAATACAATCCCATTGTGTTCATTAATCCCTAATCTTGTTCCAAGCTAAAACCCTATTCTCTTCTCCTCTCCTCTCTTGTGGCCGGTCGAAAACCTCCTCCCAAACCCTTGGGATTTTCTACATTGCTTCAACACAAGTTAGGGTTTTGTTTGTGAACATAGAACCTAACTTTTCACATTGAGACGCTAGTAATACGTGTGTACAAGAACGAAGAACAAGCTTCCTTTAGCTTGTGATTTCCCCAATTTGATTTGATGTAGGTCGATTTTTATTAAACCCAATTTAGGGTTTATACCTTGTTCTTGGAGTGCACGATTCCTTGTTCTTGCTAGGAATCAAAAGGTACGCATCTATTTAAATTTAGTTTATTAATTACGTGTATATAGATCTTGTATTATCCGCTGCTTATGCTTTGATGTTATGTTGTATATGTTTATGTGTTTATAGTTTTTATGATTCACATATTCCAACATATTGTTGCTGATGTATCATTTGTTATGTAAGTTTTGGGAGTTCTTGTGTAGGAGAATCCAGTCCCAGCAGGTTGATCAAGAAATATTATGCTGGCCACCTAAAATGTGATGTAATTACATTGGTATGAAATTATTGTGAAGTAACTCGGCACATTTGTTTTTTAACATGAATGTTTGTATAAAAAAGTGTAACTATATTGGTAATGAAATCAATACTTCAGGAAAGATTTGGAGTCACCTTTGTCCAACTGTCAGGGACTAACTCAAGTACTGGCTTCTCCAAAGTAGAGGTTTCATATGGAAAAGTGAGGGGGCCTGCACGGAACTATCAAAGTCTCACACACATGTACGTTTGTAAAGCAAAAAAGTTTGCTGTTTGATAGAGTATCACAACAAAAACTTGGCTGTTTGCTAGAGTATCACAACAATAAGTCCTAGTAACGAGTTGCATGGTTTTGTCCCTTGATCAATTTTTCTTTTAGTTTGACTGTTTAAAATGATAAAATGACCAAACTACCCTCATATTATTATTATTATTATTAGAGTTAATTTCAAAAATGGTCCCTGTGGTCTGTCGGGTTTAACGCTTTTAGTCTCTATATTTTTTTTAACGGATCATCTCCCTGTGGTTGCGACCCATAACGGGTTTGGTCCATTAACCAAATTTTCTGTTAGTTTGACCGTTAAATTGGTCATGTGACGCGCACATGAGAGGATAATTGTATCATTTTGCATATCTCCTTCTTCTTTATAACAACCACCACTGCCTAATTTTTTTTAACCCTTCTTCATTATTCCCAACCACCCCCACCTCCATCCATCACCATCCAACAACCAATGCTACCCCAAACCACCCCCACCTGCATCCGGACCATGTCTGAAAATTACCCCCGCTGCCAACCATCACCATCCCTTTCATTCCGTACACAACCCAAATAACAAACACAAATCCAGTGGCACTTATATCCATACCAAACAAACACCATTCGTCTTTTTACATCACAAACCGAACAACCACACATGGTTATGGCTTCAAGATCTTGTTTAAAAGGTCTCGAGTAAGGTGTATTTGTTGTTGTTTGACCGAAAGAAAGAAAGAAAATAACAAATTTGTTATTGTTTTTTTCTTGATACATTTCGTATATTAAAAAGAAGTATAACCTTTTATAGATCTATGATGAGTGTTTGTAAGATCTATAAAGATCGTTTCATCTTGCTACTTAACACACTGAGATCTTTTTACTTGGATTGTATTTTTCGTTTATGTTCTTGTTTATGCGAATCCATTTTTTTTTTCTTTTCGAGTTCGAATCTTTGTTGTTGTGGATATGGAGATACGTTTGAGGGTTGTTGTAGTTAGTTGTTGTGGTGGTTTCATGTTTGGATGGTGGTGGTAGTGGCCAAGATCCACTATATCCACATACACATACACCCACACCAAGATCCACCACCATTACAACCGGCCTGACCTCAGCGGCGGTGGTGAGGATTTGGTGATGGTTGTGGTGGTTTCGTGTTTGGTTAGGGTTTTTGTGATTTGAGGTTAAATTTCATCTGGGTGTTGTAATTTAAGGGTTATTTTCATTTGGGTGTTGATAGTTTTGGTTTTTAAGTATTGGGTTTGCATAAAGTTGTGATCTTGATGATGAATTTTGGTGGGTTGATTTAGGTTTACTGTTTTGATATGTCCGAAATGGGGTTTCTTTAGCATTGGTTAAAGGTTGATTAAGTTAAAGATATTGCGAGCAAGTACACGGTTTTGGTGGTTTGTGATATGGGATCATCAGGGTTCTTTTCGACTAAGTCATGGGAATGAAATTGCGAGTAAGTTATCGGGATCATTTATGGGTTGTGGTGGTGGTGATTCGTTTTCTGGGTTGTGGTGATGGTGGTGGTGGTGGTTTGGTCGTTTTCAGGGTTGTGGTGGTGGTGGTTTGGTCATTTATGGGTTGTGGTGGTGGTGGTTTAATAATAATAATAATAATAATAATAATAATAATAATAATAAGTTGTGGTGGTGGTGGTTTAATAATAATAATAATAATAATAATAATGGCTTAATAATAATAATAAGAGTAAATTACAAAGATGGTCCCTGTGGTTTGGGTTGACTAACACGCATGGTCCCTTGACTTTTTTTTTGCACATATAGTCCCCAACTCTGAAACCCTTAACAAAGATGGTCCCTTGACTGAACGACGTTAGGTTTGACCGTTAAACACCTCTCATGTGACTTGCACATGAGGGTATTATGGTTATTTTACTCAACCACTCTCTTAAAAGCTTCATTTTTCCCAAATTTTCAGCCCATTCATCAATCAAAACCCTAAAATCAAATCCCAAATTCTGAATCATCACTTCCCCTTCAAAAATGACCAAACCCTTTCTGGGTTTTGTAATTCACCCTTTGTTTAGCAAAACCCTTTTGGCAATTTCCTTAATTTTGAGTATTTGCTGTTAGATTTACGGTGAATCCTCAGTTTCTCCTACACCTAACAAACTAAAATTCTTTTCAAAAATCAAGTCGTTAGTGGCAAACTTAGCAGCCCAAGCTAAAGCCAAAGTCTCATTCTCCTTCTTACCCGTAAAATAATTTATCGCAAATATAACCAAAACAGTAATACAAACTATCTCAATAGTGTAATTACTAATACCTTTAGGACCCATTTTCGGGTTCTTTTCGGGCTCGCTTTCTGTAGCATTTTCGGGGTTTTTCTCGATGGTTTTTGGAGTTTCTTGAAGTGGGGTTTCGTATTCGAAGCCTTCGAATTCATCTTCATCCCAAAGATCGAAACTTGATGAAGGTTTGGTGGGTATTTGATCAGAATCTTGGGGTGGAGGTTGATCGGAGACGGTGGTTAAGGTGGTGGGAGGTGGTGGGGAGCGACGGGGGAGATCGGAGTGGTCGTCGTGTTCAAAATCTTCATCGGCGTCGAAGCCTTCGAAGTGGGAATCGGCAGAAATTATGGTGGCGGTGATGGAAAGGATGGCGATGAGGGAAAGTAAGAAGATGGATGAAGATCGGGTTTTCGCCATTGATGGACCTCTTGTGTATGTTTTTTGAGTGTGTGTGGGTATAGTGGGATATTATACGTTTAGTTGGGAATATGAATATAATGGGTGCTCACTTTTGGAAATTTGATGTTATTAAACTTATGGGCAGCAAGGTGAATCAAGGAGTTATGAAATCATTTACTAGTGCATCAAGGGTTACTAAGTTTGATATGATAAGGGAGAATTTGGGATTTGAATATGTTGAGGAGCTGAGATTAATGAGGAATATGTGTGACAGATCTTTTGAAAGTGTGAGAAAATCATGTAAGTGTTGCTGTTTTCAGTGAAGTTATATAGTGGTTATTGAGGGTGATTGGCATGGGAACAGTTGGCCAATAAAGAATGGTCTCAATTGTGTTGTTGGGGAGAGTGTTCAAGGTGTGTCACAGTTTAATCATACAGAGTCATTTCAGTGGACTTATATAATGGTTAGTGAGGTTGATTGGAATGGGGAAAATTGGCATGAAGAATGGTTTGAACATTGTGGTGTTGGTAGAGCTGAGAAGAGGGCTCACAAGTGGTCCTGGTACATGCCGATACATTTTAAAGAGGGTGTTTGGGTTATGTTGTTATAGGGCTGTTGACTTAAGAAAAAAGTAGGCGGGATGATGATTAGAGGCTTAATGAAAGGTTGCCTCAATCTTCTTAAATGCTTGAGGACAAGCATCATTTCAAGCGGGATGGATTGTTATGGGTCAAAAGTGCAAAGTCAACAAGAAAAAGTCAAACAAGCAAGAACAGGAACATAACTGATTTTCCCGCTCAACTGTCATTTTCTATTCAGTTTATAAATACTTTAGTAGTCATCATTTTCATATTATTATTCAAATTGTAAAACAAATTATCTTCTCTCTTGTAAACTTCATCTTTCAAATATAACAAATCATTCTTCATGTTCGAGTCTCTATTCTTATCTTCTTGAGCTCCTGGTGGGGTGGCGATTTGATGGTGGTGTGGTGGCGATTTGGTGGTGGTGTGGTGGCGATTTGGTGGCGGTGTGGCGGTGTGTTTGGTTTCTGTGTTTGGGTTTGTTATAAGAGTAAATTACAAAGATGCTCCCTGTCATTAAAAGACTATTTTGCTCTCATGTGCAAGTCACATGAGGGCTTTAACAGTCAAATTTAATGTCAGTTTGGTCAAGGGACCATCTTTGTTAAGGGTTTCAGAGTTGGGGACTATATGTGCAAAAAAAAATTCAAGGGACCATGCGTGTTAGTCAACCCAAACCAAAGGGACCATCTTTGTAATTTACTCTAATAATAATATGAGGGTAGTTTGGTCATTTCATCCTTTTAAACAGTCAAACTAACAGAAAAATTGGTCAAGGGACCAAACCCGTTATGGGTCGCAAACACAGGGAGTGGATTCGTTAAAAAAAAGTATAGGGACTAAAAGCGTTAAACCCGACAGACCACATGGACCATTTTTAAAATTAACTATTATTATTATTATTATTATTATTATTATTATTATTATTATTATTATTATTATTATATATTATTATTATTATTATTATTATTATTATTATTATTATTATTATTATTATTATTATTATTATTAATTTATTTATTTATTTATTTATTTATTTAAACCCAAACTAAACACACCCTCAATTCATTATCATTCATCTTCTTTGACCTTATTCATCCCGGCTACCACTGTTCCGTTCCGGCCACCAGTTTAATGCAATACAACACCCAAAATTTCAAAAACACCAAAGACGCATTACTTTATTTTTCTTCATCTTTTTCATTTTCATATCAAACCATCTATTACCACTTTGAAATAAAAGTAACCAAAAACTCCACCAATCATTCCACTTAAATCAACTTCAATCTCAAGAATAATCAAAAGTATAGAATATTACCAAATTATTGGTGACACTGTGATTTCGTTACAACCCTCCTACTCACACAACTATTATTTGTAAATTTAACAATTCTATACGTTACTACTACCCACGAAAATCATATACACACCTTTCTGAATCTTTCTAGTTATGAAAAAAATCATTTGTGTTCAAAAACTAATTCATTGATTTTGGAATGTTTACCATACCCAAAAGAAAATCTATATGAAAAAACCTAGAAAAAAATCTTTAACCAAAACCTACCAAGATTTATTCAGCGGTAGTTGGCTGGATCTTGCTGCCAGTGGGGACAGATTTGGCCGGATCTGGCCAAGGGTATTTCCATCACAGGAAAGACACCGTCGCTGCCATCCATCAACACCACCATCAAATCCAAACAGCCACCACTTGATCCAACAACATTGTGCCTCGGTGCACCAGATCTACTTCAGATTCGTTTTTTATTATCTATTTTTTATATCCACTTTGATTTTGTTGTTTGTTGTGTGTGGATTACGAAGGTGGTGGTGGTTGGTGTGGTTTTTGCTTTTAAGTTAGCTGGAAGTGGGGAGTGATATGGATGGCGAAAACAATACGCGGCGGTTGGTGGTGGTCGGCCGGGATTTTAAAGAGAAAAAGTGGAAGAGATTGGCGAGAGTTCGAGGGATGTGTGATGGTAAAGATCTGGGCTTTGTATCTAACAATCTCACATGAGTTTTTAATTTTTTAGTAAAATATATGCAATGACGAAAATACCCCTCTATCTATGTATTAGTTGGTTGACTTAACAGTCAAATAAACGGCGTTAGTGGTCAAGGGACCAAACCCGTTAAAAAAAGAGTAAATGGACTAAATCCGTTAAAGCCGACAGACCACAGGGACCATTTATGAAATTAACTTATAATTTTATGTAAGTCCCTGTGTACTTTTGGTGTGTTTAACTTGTGCCCCTAAGGCACAAGTTAGAAAAACCATTATATTTAACCAATCTAACTATAGAATAATTCTTTAAAAAAAGATTATAGAATAAAAATGTTGTCAGAAATAACTTCGTTACAAGTTTTATATTTAAAGTGTTACGACATCAAATCATATGTTGACATCACCTGTTAGATTTATCTAATCTTAACTACATATTAAACCAAAATGGTCAACCTTGGAAAAGTGAAAAGTCAATAATTTGGAATGTTGAAATAATTAAATAAGGAAATATTGAAATGTCTAAAATGTTATGAATTGTAATATACAAAACAGCCATGCAAAATAACAGAATGCAACATGCGTTTTGAAAGTCAACATGCGTTTCGAAATTTAAAAACAGAATGCACCATGCGTATGGAATTGCAAACTAATACAGGAAATAATTGTGCAGTAACATAGTGAATCAATCTAATGACGGAAAGTATTGAATGTGAAGTTGATTAGCAGGATCCTCAAATAACCTTATACACTTGATTTGGATTAGCAGGATCCTCAAAACCAGGAGGTTGATGTACATACACTTCTTCTTCAATAGTGCCATAGAGAAAGACACTCTTAACATCCATTTGATATACCTTGAATCCCATGTATGATGCATAGGCTACAGGAGCAAAAACCTCATCATAATCTATGCCTTCCTCCTGTTTGTATCCTTGTGCTACCAATCTTGCTTTGTTCCTTACTACCACTCCTCTTTCATCCCTTTTATTTCTAAAGACCCACTTAGTACCAATGACTTTAGCTCCATAAGGTAGATCTACAAGAACCCAAACCTTCTGCAACTTGAACTGCATCAATTCTTCCTGCATGGCTTCTATCCAACTTTCATCATCCAGTGCCTCAGCAACTATGATGGGTTCCTTTTGGGAAAGGAAACAAGCAAATAAGCAGTGTTGCTGGTCCTTATGGTTGACCCTTTGTTGTTTCTTAACAAAACTCACAAGTGCATGAGCATCAGGATGTATTTGCACTTTGCTTCTTGTTTGAACTGAAGACTTAGGATCACCAATGATTTGACTTTTGGGATGATTGGTGTGAACTCTGAGTGTGGGTGTTGGACTTACAGCCACTTCTGTGGGTAAGTTGTTGAAGTCAGTTATGACACCTTCTTCATCATAGGAAGCTCCTTCAAAGATACCTTCATTAGGATTTGTGAACACTTCAAGTTCTGGCATATCAGAGTCAACACAAACAACACTTGGATTAGGTTCTGGTTGAGCAGCACTACCAGACTTAAAGTTGGAAGTACTGGTAGTGTTGGGAGTACTGGTATCCTGCTTTCCAAGATATTTATCAGCCAAAGCACCCATCTCTTTTCTGAAAGACAATACATCTGATATGTGTCTAAATACACATATATTTTACATTGTTTAAACCCACAAAAACGACCAAAAGCACACAAATAACCATATAAATGTTACAAATATCATTAAAATGTGTTTTTGTGTATTTCAAATGCAAAAGAATTGAAAACAATTGAAAAACAATCAATGTTTGCATAATTGGCAAAACTAGTCCCTCGAGTTTCAAAATTGACATAAAACACCCCTGGATATTTAAAAATTGGAAAATTAACATTCAGGGTCCTTTGGTAAATGAAACTTGGCAAGAAATACCCTTGGATCATAAGTTTGGAAAATTGGCAAATCAGGTCCTTCAACTTTGAAACCTGACACATTTGGTCCCTGAGAATTTTTAATTTTGGAAATTATCAAATATTGGTCCTTGGGTTGTCAAACTTTGGCAAGATTGGTCCTTGTGATAAACTTTGAAAGAGTTACAATTTCAGTCCTTCACAATTCAGAAAATACAATTTTGGTCCTTGTGTTTAATTATTTACAATCCAATCCGGACCCTATTTTATTTAAACCAACCCAAACCAAAATAAATAACAAACCCAGCCCATCCTAAAATGCTAACCCAAGCCCAACCTTATATAAACCCGACCCAAACCAATCCCTTAAATAATAAAAACCGGGGTCAAACCCACACTCAAACACCACTCCTTTTTTCCCTCCCACAAAACCACCACCACTGCTACCATACCACTCCTTCCACCTCACCCTGGTTTTGCCACCTCTTCACCACCACCTCACTACCAACTTCCCTCCACCTCCACAACAAACCAAGAGGCATTAAATGCCTGATAACTCTACACGTTACCTTTTGGATATTTTTGGCGCCAATTTGCATTTTGATGGCTAGGATGAATTACAGACAACCAATGGCCAAGATTGCAAGTGGGATTTGACCAGAACGCAAGTGGAAACCTAAAACGTCTATAAAGAGGAGGAATGCAGACAGAAGAAAATATAATTAGTTTAGCTTAGTTCTAGGTAATGTAGTTTTAGTGTAAACTGAATTCCTAGTATAATTTTTAGCTTTCAAGTCTTGTATTTCATGTTTTCAGTGTATAATAAACCTTTTCCAAGCTTTAATTACAATTTCAAGTTCAATTTCATTTTATGCAATTTCGTACTCAAAAATCTCATGTTTGTTAATTATTGTTACTAGTTGTTGTATTGGACTGAGAAAGTCACATAAGCTCCTTATATAGCTTATACAAGCTATTAGAAACAATAAAAGTCAGTATAGTATAAAAAAACCAAAAATACTCAAAAATACCACTTAAATGGTTCAAAATTCAAAAATCAGTGTTGATGAAGATATATGCAAGGAGCATGGTGAATTTTGGATTGCCATGGTATTAGAACCTCAAGGGAGGTGTTAGGACAGTTGTGTACTTTGTTCTTGGTTCATTGTTCTGTGCTCAGGATCCATTTGTAAGCCTCAATCTCAATTTTTTTCTTTTTACTGTGCAAGTTCTTATTTAACTGCTTCTCTTGTTGTTTCATGCTTCTTGGGTTTAGTTTAGTGAGATCACTGCTTAATATTGTCTGTTTGTGCATTGAATTCCTTAGTTGCTCTTTTTCGCATTTCCATTGTCAAAAATGCATATTTATGATTCATGAATATTTGTGGTTATCAGTTGAGTTTTTGTGCTTAAATAAGTTCATGATGTCATATTATACACTTTGGAATCAGTGTCATGGCCTAAAACATCCTAATGCTTTGAAAAACACATCATCAGTTCTGATCAGGGGTGTTTGTTTTGAGCAGTCAAACGGGTCAAAATAGCATTTTACTATTCATGTGCACTTAGTAAACTTTTAATCTTGCTTATTGAAGTCCCTTTTAAGTGTTAGTAGAATCAATTAAGTTGATTAGAGAGGTTTTGAGGATCTAAGTTTGGAAATGCAAGTTATAGGATATGTATTGGCCATATTAGCTTATTATAGGATAAGCTCTTTTTAGTCCTTGTTTTTGGCATTCTTAGGTCCTATTTAGTCCATTTTCAGTAATAGCTTAGAGCCTTAAAGCCTTGGTTCATGTATTGCAAAAATCAGCCACTTCAGTAACTTACTGCATAATTTTCGTATTTTTGCATTTTCAGCCGATTTTCTTTTATTTTTCATTTCTTCATCTTAAGGAGTTAGAAGCTGAAATTTGACACGCATATAGTTCCCTAGCTTGTGTACTTGGCCATATTTTTAGTTTATTTTTTAGATTTATTTTAGACTGCTTTTCAACAGCTCAAAAACAGGCAGTTTTGCCCTGCACATTACGAAAATCAGCAAACATTGAGCTTATTCTGAGCTTTTCTAGCTTTTGGTTTTAGCTTATCTTGAATACCTTGGCTTATCTTTAGATTACTCGGTCCTTTTTAGCTTTTTCCTTTTTCTTCTTAGCTTATTCCAGCCCATAGCTTAAATTGCAAAATCAAAGTTCTTAAAATCTTTAACAAGCTCAACTGTTGGGCTAATAAGTTCTGACTAAGCTTATCTTTGTGTTATTAAAAAGTTTCCTTTTTAAAAGTTGTTCATTTTTTGTGTTTAAGTGTTTGTGTTAAGTAAAAAACCAAAAAGAAAAATAAAAGAGGAATGTGCACTTGGTAGGATTCGAACCTGTGACCTCTTGGTCAAACAGGTCAAAACTCAAACCTGAGACGTGCACCATCTCCCCTAAGTGTTTCTTGTTGTTATTGTTTTCTAGGTTTTTATTTATAGTACTCAGTTTCCTTTCTAGCTTATTTAAGCTTTTCTGCTTATTTCCAGCTTATTTATAAGCTTTTCTTACTTTTATATTTTTTCCAGCTTTTTATTACTGCTTAGTATTTTTGTAAAAAGTTTTAGAATTATTACTGTTCATTTTGTATGATTATAATTTTAATTAGTTTTAATAGTTAATAAATAGTTTTTAATTAATAATAAATAATATAAAAGTTTAAAAAATAATTTTCTTTTTCCTAAAATTTTTCTTATGTCATTAGGTTTGTAGAAATATAATTTTCATATTCATAGGCCTTTTATTTCTTAAAATTCACGTTTTATTTTGTACGTTTACGTTTATTTAAATTTAAACGTACGCATTTTAGGTTTTTAAACGTTTCTAGTTAATTTATTTTCACGTACTTGTTTTTATAGCTTGTTTAAGCTATTTCCTTTTATATTTCCTTAGTTTAATCAATCAAAACCCTTTCCCGTTCAATATTCACCCGATCACAGATTCGTTTCACTATAGATTTCACACCTCGCTGGGACTTAACGACCCGGGGATACACTGTACTCCTTTGGTAAATTGCATCGCGCCCTAGATTGTTTGACTCTTGTTGACCATTTACCTGGTCAGTTTTAGTTGACCGTTTGGGGCAGATCAAATTTTGGCGCCGCTGCCGGGGAGGTGTGCTGCGTTAAACGAATTTGAAGCATCAGTGATTGTTGAATATACACCCATTGTATATTTACCATCTTTGTTCATATTTCCTTATTTTTATATAAAACCAAAATAATCGTGAAGTTAATTCGTTTGACTAAACGGTTACCAAAAACATTTTTATTCAAGTTTTCAACGAACACAAAAATCCCAAAAATATTCATCTTTACCCTCTTACCCTTTTTGATTCTTTATCCCTTTACCCTCTATCCATTTGATTCTAAAACTTCTTATACCTTTCTTCTATGGCGTCTCTCGGGTACAAATGTTTTGATTGTAAAAGCCCGTTGATTGACAGCCATCGTTGTTCTAAGTGTGCGTGTGAGCGGTGTGGAAAGCATGCACCAAAGGATCGTGGATCTTGTTATTGGTGTGAATTATCCACTAAAGAGTCTCTCAAGGATTCTCAAAGTCCTTCCTACTACCCTCCACAGCCCGAGATACGTGCTATTAATGACAAACCGTCGAGAATCGATCCTAACCTTTCAGGATTTACAGTTAAAAGTTTGTCAAGCAAACGTACAGAACTTAGAACAGTGACTAAAAAGAACGACTTGCCTAATCTTCACGTTTATCAAAAACCAGAGACCATAACAGAAGTGGTGGAAATTCCTAGCTCTCAGAGCACTCCACTTGTCCCACCTCCGGATTTTATTCCTTGTATCGGTTGTGGTGAGTCGCTTTTCGGTTTGCCATGTCGTTGGTGTACATGTGAACAATGTGGTAATGATATTCGAAACAGAAGTTGTTTGTTTTGTGGTTCGAGGAATTCATTTTCTTATGATCCTAATCCGAACTCATTCAACGACTCTTCAAATTTTTCCAACTACCCATCACATTCATACGAGCAAGAATCATGTTATCCAAATTTCAATGATGCATCGTATCAAAATACACCAAACTTTTCTTGTGAGTACTGTGGAGGTCCACATTTTAGCTCTGATTGTCAAGCAAGGAATCCATTTCCTTGTAACAGTTATGACTATTCGTGCCAAGACCAACCTCCATAGTACCCAATGTTTCAAGCAACTCCTCAACAAACTGAACAAGATTTTTTTCTAAAGACTCTAGAGTCCTTAAAAGAAATAAATGAGGAGTTAGCTAATACACCATTTCATAATGCATCAAGTTCTTCTTGTGCATTTTGTGGGGGTCCTCATGATGATAATCAATGTCAACCTTCTGGTTTTGACAAATCCCTACCCCCGGAATTTTCATTAATTCTAAATTCACATGAGAAATCCATGGCGGAATTATTGACTAAAGAGCAGGCTACTAAAATAGATTCCCATGATGCCTTTGAAAAAGCTGTTAGGGAATCAATTGCAAAAGAAAAAGCAGCCAGATCGAGCTCTCAATTCCGTTTCATTCCTGATGACAGCGATGATGAAGATTCTATTCAAATGAAGGAATATCACAAGGATTCATCGAGTACATCAGTTGAAATCCCACCAGTCCAAAAATCACAGGATGATAAGAGTATGCAAGAATTACTAGCAGAAGAACATATGAAAAATATACAATCCATGTGTGCTAGTCTTTGTCAACTCTCTCAATCTGCTGTTATCACATCCGAAGTTCCCACTAATTCTCTTATTATGGGGGATGAGCTTCTTGACACTATTCCTGAAAAGGAATCGGACGAATTCATAAAGTCTAGTGTTGAGAACCTTGTCCCAATCCCAAGTAAGTCACAGGGAATTCTTGATCATGTGTGTGATATCCCTTCCCCTCTTGAGTGTTCAAAAGATCATTTTGAGACTTTCTCCGATTCTAACGATGAATATACATCTTATGGAGAAGTTGAGTAAGTTGAGGCATCACTGCCCCATTCTGATGTTGACCCTCTTCTTGAGGAGTTTACTGATGAACTTACTCACATTGATCCACTTCCATCAGGAAGTGATGATGATCTCTTTGATTTCGAATCCAATCTGGAAGAAATCGAAAGTCTCTTAAATAATAATCCATCACTCAATTCTTATCCCAACCCCGAGCTTAGTGATTCACATACTGATGAAAATTCTTTATCTTGTGGAGACATCAGTCATGTGGAGGAACTACCTTCTGAGCTCGTCAGTCCAAAAGAGAATATTGATCATCTTGTTCCCGAAGCATTCAAAACGTCTTTCACCAATCCTCTGTTTGAATTCGAATCTGAATTCACTTTAATTTCTGATAATCCACTCTTTGATATTCAGAACGAGGTAGGTGATGATTCCATAATAGAACAAGGGTTCACAGATTTACATCACGTGAATGATTCTCTTTACGAGGAGTTCTCCTTTGAACTCACTCATATCATATCTCCATCAGAGTATGATAACTTCCACTTTGATCTAGACATAAAAAATCTTTGTGTTTCGGAGGGAGATGTTCTCAACACTGAGAATTTGATTAATATCAAAATTCCATCCCTCCCGCCCAGAATATGTCTTGATCAGCCGAGCTTAAATGATGAGAATCATGATACTGAAATTATGAATTCTCCTTCTGATGATGATGAGTTAGTCATGATTTTTATCATGACTTTCTTTCTTTTCTTCACCTACACGGTGACTTCTCCTGTTCTTCACTCCTTCGGGAATGAAGACGCTATCTTTGATCCCGGCATTTTCATTTATCATTTGTGAGCCGGATCTGTGTATATCTCATCGGAGTGGAACTTTCAAGAAATTCAAATGTTCATCTAAACACATTGAATGAAAGTCCGATGGAGATGTTTTTCTTCCACTTGCTTCCCCAAGAACCAATGAATGCGGGGTCGAGTCAAGCTAGTGACTCGGTGAACAAAAACCTTAGCCGACAACATGGGTTTTCACCCATGTCTCTGACTTCTTTCTCTTTTCTAAACACCTAGTGTGGGGGTGTTGCCCCCACTGTTGTATATATGTTCAAAATTTTATATATGTTCAAAATAATAATAAATAAATTTTGTTGTGTTCCCACGCTTGGCCATTAGTATTCCCTTGCAATGTTCTAAGTGTCGGCATAATAGCCGGTACTTTGAATATTGAGGGCAATATTCAATTCTAAGTGTGGGGGGGAATTCTGGCGAATTTTATCACATTTGTGCCCTATTCCTAGTTTTCCCGTTTTGGCCAAAAATTTTAAAATTTTTTCATTTGGTGGTAGTGCTTTGCACTAACACAACAAATGGTTATCAGTCCACCATGTCTAACCCACATAAGGACTGGTTAATCCTGAGCAAACGGCTGCAGGTAAAGATATATCAAATCCGTTTATGGCTTGCAATTTGCCCAAAATTGTATGGTATTCAACTCACCATATCCTTATAAGTGAAGAGTTGGCTAGCCCGCAAGGTTATGGCTTGTGGTAAAGGCAGTGGAAAAACCATAATTGGTAATCAGCTCACCAAAGATAATAACTGTATTTTATCTAAGAGTTGGCTAGTCCAGAAGCAAACGGCTTTTGGTAAAGACAAATCAAACCCGTTGACAGCTGATGATTTGCTCAAAATCATTTGGTTATCATTGTACCAAAGTATCACATACTGAAACAATGGCTACTCCAGAAGTGATGGCTTTTGGTAAAGAGATAAAATCCACTAAATTTTCAAAAATA
This sequence comes from Artemisia tridentata subsp. tridentata, assembly GCA_021014915.2. Classification (NCBI taxonomy): domain Eukaryota; kingdom Viridiplantae; phylum Streptophyta; class Magnoliopsida; order Asterales; family Asteraceae; genus Artemisia; species Artemisia tridentata. Next base: position 104,062,723 of record CP139509.1, on the reverse strand, counting down.
TTGCTAGGGACTAGCAATAGTTTAGTGTGGGGGATTTGATATGTGTCTAAATACACATATATTTTACATTGTTTAAACCCACAAAAACGACCAAAAGCACACAAATAACCATATAAATGTTACAAATATCATTAAAATGTGTTTTTGTGTATTTCAAATGCAAAAGAATTGAAAACAATTGAAAAACAATCAATGTTTGCATAATTGGCAAAACTAGTCCCTCGAGTTTCAAAATTGACATAAAACACCCCTGGATATTTAAAAATTGGAAAATTAACATTCAGGGTCCTTTGGTAAATGGAACTTGGCAAGAAATACCTTTGGATCATAAGTTTGGAAAATTGGCAAATCAGGTCCTTCAACTTTGAAACCTGACACATTTGGTCCCTGGGAATTTTTAATTTTGGAAATTATCAAATATTGGTCCTTGGGTTGTCAAACTTTGGCAAGATTGGTCCTTGTGATAAACTTTGAAAGAGTTACAATTTCAGTCCTTCACAATTCAGAAAATACAATTTTGGTCCTTGTGTTTAATTATTTACAATCCAATCCGGACCCTATTTTATTTAAACCAACCCAAACCAAAATAAATAACAAACCCAGCCCATCCTAAAATGCTAACCCAAGCCCAACCTTATATAAACCCGACCCAAACCAATCCCTTAAATAATAAAAACCGGGGTCAAACCCACACTCAAACACCACTCCTTTTTTCCCTCCCACAAAACCACCACCACTGCTACCATACCACTCCTTCCACCTTACCCTGGTTTTGCCACCTCTTCACCACCACCTCACTACCAACTTCCCTCCACCTCCACAACAAACCAAGAGGCATTAAATGCCTGATAACTCTACACGTTACCTTTTGGATATTTTTGGCGCCAATTTGCATTTTGATGGCTAGGATGAATTACAGACAACCAATGGCCAAGATTGCAAGTGGGATTTGACCAGAACGCAAGTGGAAACCTAAAACGTCTATAAAGAGGAGGAATGCAGACAGAAGAAAATATAATTAGTTTAGCTTAGTTCTAGGTAATGTAGTTTTAGTGTAAACTGAATTCCTAGTATAATTTTTAGCTTTCAAGTCTTGTATTTCATGTTTTCAGTGTATAATAAACCTTTTCCAAGCTTTAATTACAATTTCAAGTTCAATTTCATTTTATGCAATTTCGTACTCAAAAATCTCATGTTTGTTAATTATTGTTACTAGTTGTTGTATTGGACTGAGAAAGTCATATAAGCTCCTTATGTAGCTTATACAAGCTATTAGAAACAATAAAAGTCAGTATAGTATAAAAAAACCAAAAATACTCAAAAATACCACTTAAATGGTTCAAAATTCAAAAATCAGTGTTGATGAAGATATATGCAAGGAGCATGGTGAATTTTGGATTGCCATGGTATTAGAACCTCAAGGGAGGTGTTAGGACAGTTGTGTACTTTGTTCTTGGTTCATTGTTCTGTGCTCAGGATCCATTTGTAAGCCTCAATCTCAATTTTTTTCATTTTACTGTGCAAGTTCTTATTTAACTGCTTCTCTTGTTGTTTCATGCTTCTTGGGTTTAGTTTAGTGAGATCACTGCTTAATATTGTCTGTTTGTGCATTGAATTCCTTAGTTGCTCTTTTTCACATTTCCATTGTCAAAAATGCATATTTATGATTCATGAATATTTGTGGTTATCAGTTGAGTTTTTGTGCTTAAATAAGTTCATGATGTCATATTTTACACTTTGGAATCAGTGTCATGGCCTAAAACATCCTAATGCTTTGAAAAACACATCATCAGTTCTGATCAGGGGTGTTTGTTTTGAGCAGTCAAACGGGTCAAAATAGCATTTTACTATTCATGTGCACTTAGTAAACTTTTAATCTTGCTTATTGAAGTCCCTTTAAGTGTTAGTAGAATCAATTAAGTTGATTAGAGAGGTTTTGAGGATCTAAGTTTGGAAATGCAAGTTATAGGATATGTATTGGCCATATTAGCTTATTATAGGATAAGCTCTTTTTAGTCCTTGTTTTTGGCATTCTTAGGTCCTATTTAGTCCATTTTCAGTAATAGCTTAGAGCCTTAAAGCCTTGGTTCATGTATTGCAAAAATCAGCCACTTCAGTAACTTACTGCATAATTTTCGTATTTTTGCATTTTCAGCTGATTTTCTTTTATTTTTCATTTCTTCATCTTAAGGAGTTAGAAGCTGAAATTTGACACGCATATAGTTCCCTAGCTTGTGTACTTGGCCATATTTTTAGTTTATTTTTTAGATTTTTTTAGACTGCTTTTCAACTGCTAAAAAACAGGCAGTTTTGCCCTGCACATTACGAAAATCAGCAGACATTGAGCTTATTCTGAGCTTTTCTAGCTTTTGGTTTTAGCTTATCTTGAATACCTTGGCTTATCTTTAGATTACTCGGTCCTTTTTAGCTTTTTCCTTTTTCTTCTTAGCTTATTCCAGCCCATAGCTTAAATTGCAAAATCAAAGTTCTTAAAATCTTTAACAAGCTCAACTGTTGGGCTAATAAGTTCTGACTAAGCTTATCTTTGTGTTATTAAAAAGTTTCCTTTTTAAAAGTTGTTCATTTTTTGTGTTTAAGTGTTTGTGTTAAGTAAAAAACCAAAAAGAAAAATAAAAGAGGAATGTGCACTTGGTAGGATTCGAACCTGTGACCTCTTGGTCAAACAGGTCAAAACTCAAACCTGAGACGTGCACCATCTCCCCTAAGTGTTTCTTGTTGTTATTGTTTTCTAGGTTTTTATTTATAGTACTCAGTTTCCTTTCTAGCTTATTTAAGCTTTTCTGCTTATTTCCAGCTTATTTATAAGCTTTTCTCACTTTTTATATTTTTCCAGCTTTTTATTACTGCTTAGTATTTTTGTAAAAAGTTTTAGAATTATTACTGTTCATTTTGTATGATTATAATTTTAATTAGTTTTAATAGTTAATAAATAGTTTTTAATTAATAATAAATAATATAAAAGTTTAAAAAATAATTTTCTTTTTCCTAAAATTTTTCTTATGTCATTAGGTTTGTAGAAATATAATTTTCATATTCATAGGCCTTTTATTTCTTAAAATTCACGTTTTATTTTGTACGTTTACGTTTATTTAAATTTAAACGTACGCATTTTAGGTTTTTAAACGTTTCTAGTTAATTTATTTTCACGTACTTGTTTTTATAGCTTGTTTAAGCTATTTCCTTTTATATTTCCTTAGTTTAATCAATCAAAACCCTTTCCCGTTCAATATTCACCCGATCACAGATTCGTTTCACTATAGATTTCACACCTCGCTGGGACTTAACGACCCGGGGATACACTGTACTCCTTTGGTAAATTGCATCGCGCCCTAGATTGTTTGACTCTTGTTGACCATTTACCTGGTCAGTTTTAGTTGACCGTTTGGGGCAGATCAACATCCTCTGAATCATTGATAGAAGTAGACTCCTTTGCTTTTCCTAAGACTTGATCACAGGTTCCTTCACTTGTGGAGAAAACTTCTTGTTATCTGCTATAGCTGCAGCAGACTTAACTTCTGTGGTAGGAATCACAATCAGCTCTGCACTTCCATTTTCTTGATCAGTGTTCCCTGCATTTGAAGGATCTTGGGTACCTGCATGGTTAGAAGTTTCTGTGGTACTTGCAGCAGGGTTAGCTTGATTCTCCTTGGAGACAGGAATATAGTTCATAGAATCTGTTAAGTAATCAATGTCAAACATCCATCTATGTCCTAATCCCTGCACGTTGGGTTTTTCTTCAAGAAAGTTGACATGCAAATTTTCTTCTACTTTCTTAGTCACTAGATTGTAAACCCTAAAGGCCTTACTATTCAGTGAATACCCAACTAGAAAACCTTCATCAGACTTTCCTTCAAACTTCCCTAGAACACTGAGTGTATCAAGAATAGTCACATGACACCCAAATGGCCTTATATGGCTAACAATTGGTTTATGGCCAAACATAAGCTCATAAGGTGTTTTGTTTTGAGGCTTGGTCACTCTAACCCTATTAAAGATATAGCAGGCACAACTAACTGCTTCTGCCCAAAAGGTTGTAGGTAAAAGTGAATCTGCTAGCATAGTCCTAGCTGCCTCAATAAGTGTCCTGTTCATTCTCTCAGCAACTTCATTCTGCTGTGGAGTTCTAGCATTGCTAAACTGCTGTTTTATTCCTCTATTACCACATAACTCTATCATGCTCTTGTTCTTAAATTCAGTGCCATTGTCACTCCTAATGATTTTAACTCTTTTGTTAAGTAGGTTTTCAATCTGCCTAATGAAAGTTTGAATCAAAGGTGTTGTTTCATCCTTCCTAGACATAAAGAACACCCAACAATATCTAGTACAATCATCTGTAATGACAAGGCAATAGCAGGCATGATTAACACTATGCACAGATGTAGGGCCAAATAAGTCCATATGTAAGGTGTGTAATGGCTCAGTAATGAATCTCTCTAACTTAGCCTTACAGGATGCCCTATGTTGTTTACCCTTGTTACATGCTACACAGGTTTGGTCATTCTTAAACACTTTTGAAGGCAAACCTCTAACCAGATTATTTTTCACAAGCTTATTCATATTCTTGAAATTCACATGACCTAACCTTCTGTGCCACAACTTAGATTCATCCAAAGTAGCTTTTGCAATCAAACAGGCAGAACCTTTTGCAGGTTCAGATGCTTTCATATCAAAACTGTACATGTTGTGTTGTCTGGGAACTTTAAGAAGGATCTGATGTTCATCAGGCATCTTAAAATCCAGAGTCAATACAAGACATTCAGTCTCAGTAAAAAGCACCTTTTGCTGCGTATCACATATTTGTGATATAGAGAAAAGATTGAACTGCCCAAGTTCTTTTACAAAAGATACATTGTCAAATTCTAAATTGCCCACAGTGATTCTTCCTTTTCCAGTAATCTGCCCCTTGCTTCCTCCAAAGGTAACAGAACCTCCTTTGAATTCTTGGAAATCCTTCAAATAGCCCTTGTTACCAGACATGTGCCCAGAGTACCCACTATCAAAAATTCCTCTATCTGCCATATAGCTGAGTGGATGATCCTACACAAAAAGAAGAGAAATTAGTTTCTCTTAGGAACCTAGGCCTGAGTAGGCTTGGGTCCGCCTTGTGGATCAACATATTTGAAAGTATTATATGAAACTGATCCACTGTTGCTTTGGGATTTATAAGTATATTTATTCTTGAATGGATCCCAAGACCAACATGCTGAGGGCTTAACAGCAGAACCCCCATTACCCTTTACAACATTTGAAGATGAAGGTCTTGCTAAATTCTTAGCAATCGGTCTCTTTACAGGTGAATGAGGTTTATAAAATTGATTTCTTTGATTCACCTGTGGTTTTTGGAAAGGCTGTCTGGGTCTCACTTGATTAACATAACCAGAATTTACATTAGGCCTCACAGAATTAAAGTTTTGCCTACCCAAATTAAAGTTCCTTAAACCAGACTTAATATTTGGTCTACCAGAATTAACATTAAAGTTTGGTCTACCAGTATTAACTTGTTGTCTACCAGAATTAATGTTTGGTCGGGTAGAGTTAACATGTTGGGCTGGTCTTGGGGCAAATTGGTTGGCATGATTTATTCTGTTAGCATTATTCCACACTGGTTTATTATTAACATGACCCATATTCACATTCCTTTTAAGCTCAGCCTCTCTTTTCATTCTCTTCTCATGAAAGTCACAATCTCTAATCAAGTGACTTAGACTTCCACAAACAAAACATCTCTTAGGAGTGTAAGTGTAGCTACTCCTAACTTCTCTGTGAACACTATTACTTTTAGGTGACTCATTCATATTAACAGATTCCCTAGGAGTTTTTATGTGGTTGACACAACTAGGTTTAACTGTTTATGATTCAGACTTAGTTACAACTGGTTCACTTTCCTTAACAATCTCAGGTTCAGGACTCTCTTTTACTTCACTTTTTGACTCAAACTTAGAGTGGTCAGAGACATCACCAATGGATCCTTTATTGTCATTAGATTGACAAGTAGAATACTCACTAGTTTTGTCCTCTGAGGTGGTTGACTCAGGTGTTTGAGGACCTCTTTTTCCATACACAAATAGAGAGTCATCTAACTCCTCTTTTTCAAGAGGAGTGTAGTCTCCACTCAATGGATGTGGAACTCCCTTGAAATCATCAGCCTTAACAAACCGATTATATAAAGGCTTATCAGCATAGTCCTCCTCTCTATTCTTAAATATAGCGTTTTTCTCATCCTCCTCATACCCTAAGCCATGTTTCTTACTTGACTTTATTTGTGCATCCCAGCATTTAAAAAGATTATTATTTGAATTATTCCACTGGTCTACACGTTTTTGCAAATCATCCTTTTCCTTTTGTATTCTTAGGCCAATTCTTCTATATTTTTTAAGTTTTTCATCTTGCTCATATATTTTATTAGCCTGAAAGAATAGTTTTTCATTTAAATCAGCATGTTGTTTCTGAAGGGTGCCTTTTTGTACTTCTAATGTTTTTAGAGCACTTTTATAAGCTAAAATTTGTGCTTCTTGGTCACCTATCAGTGTCAACTGCTCATCACACAAAGCCTTAATATGATTATAGGAATCAGTACATAACTTAGAACATAATGGTACCTCATTACTAGAACCAATGGCCATGAGTGCATGACTGGACTCTTCATTCTCCTTTGTGTGCTCATTCCAGTTAATAGCTCCAGCCTCCAATGTCACCATACTCATCTGGTTTCTTTCCAGCTTGTCATCCTCTGCATCACTCTTCCTATACCCATCAGTAGACTTCTTCTCCGGGCAGTCTCTAGAAAAATGTCCATGCTTATGACAATTGTAGCATTCAACTGTCCTCTTAGTGTATCCAACTGGAGACTTGTTGTTGAACTTAATGGACCTCCCATACTGCTTTTGAAACCTTTTTACCCTTAGAGCAATCATGGCAATGTGCCATTTGATGTCCATCTCTTCTACCTCAGCATCATTTATCTGCTCCAAATCTTCACTGATAAAGCTCTCATCTTCTTGTTGATTGGCGAAGAATGAGTGAATCACCTCATCTGCAAAGCCTGTAGGAGCAGTTCTTTCCCTTGTAGAAGCTTCATAAACACCAGACTTAACACTGCCAGACTTAACCTTGTAAGTACTGCCTTTGCTTTGAGACACAAAAGCAACATTTGAAGAACTAGTAGTTTCCTGAGTGGTTTCATTGATGTCCCTTTCAAAAATCCTAAGATTGTTGTACAGGTCATCTGGGGTCATTGAGTCAACTTCATCCTTCATCCTCATAGTCATAGACACATTTACCCATTTTGGTGGTAGAGACCTAAGAAACTAATGATTGGCATCCTCATTAGATACAGCAGCACCATGTACTTCTAGTTGTGACAGAAGATGTTGAAATCTGTCATAACCCTTTTCTAATCCTTCAGCCTTTGACACACTGAAAGTTTCAAATTGCTGTTTAAGAACAGCATTCTGCATCTTTTTAGAGTTTGCATTCCCACCAAAACGTTTCTTAATTGCATCCCAAATCTCCTTGGCATCTATCATCCCATGAAAACTTTGTAGATGCTCCTTTGGAATAGCCATAAGCAGCAAGGTTTTAGCCTTCTTCTCTTTTTCCACAGCCCGTACCTCCTCAGCAGTCAATGATGGTAATATTCTGATCTGCCCATCTGTACCAACTGAAACCCTTTTCTTTGAGTTTCCCTTTTGAATAACCTTCCAAACTTCACTGTCAATGTACTCCAAGTAATGTTCCATCTCCATGGCCCATATGTCGTACTCTTCTCTCTTCAGTATTGGAAGCTTAATGTTGGATATGGTGGTGGTTGTAGGGATGATTGGTTGTGATTTAGAGGTGCTGGTTTCAGGGTTTTCTTCCTCATGATTTGAGCTCTCATCCTCACTGTTATGGATTGAAAAGGTTTCAGTGTTGATAGGTTTTTCAATATCAGACATTATGTAGGGTGAATTGATTGAGAGTTTGTTTGTGGTGTTGTATTCTTCGAACACAGAGTCTCTCTAAAGGCTCTGATACCACTTGTAGGTCCATGAATTGTATGGATCTCTAAGTAGCCTTTGATTACTTAGTGGATGACTTGAATAAATCCAAATCAATCTAAGTGAGAAACTCTTAACAATTTGTCAATGTTAACGCGGAATATTAACAAGAACAATGAAGAACACCGAGTTATCACTAACTTCATATATATTACTAACTCACACAATTCGTATGTACATACGTATATAATTATGATCCTTAGGGTTCCTTTTATACTTGAAGGAAACCCTAATTACAAAACCGTGTGAAAAGATATCACGTATCTTCTATAAAGATACCTAACTCGTACATATCTTTTCCTAACTTATATCTAACAAACTTTCCTATTTTCACTGACCAGACTTAACTAACAAATCAACCAGACTTAATACAATTACCAGACTTAACATTTACATTACCAGACTTAACCATGACCAGACTTAATAATGTAACTACCAGACTTAAGTCTGTCTTCACTTGGTCTTCCTCGTACCTTGTGATAATTCCCAACAACACATGTTACGTCTAGTTTGGAATCTAACTTGTCTAAGTCTCATTCTGAATCTGATGTAATGAATGTTGAATCTTTGAATATTTCTAATGATATTATAGTTGATGCTTATTGTGTATTCTGTCGTACTAGTATGTTGTCTGGAAATCATCAGAAATGCATTGCTAAGACCCTTTTGTCAAGAAAACAGAAATGTACTTCTGGCATTTCCTATAGGTCCAAAACCGCTGCTAAATCCATTTTAGGAAAACCGCCTCAAGTAGTTTCTAAGACCACCATTGACAAGCCCGTAGTTGCCCCTAGGAAAATCCATTCACCTAGCGCATTCACTAAGAAGAAAGCACAAACTAGTTGGTAGTGGCAGGGTTGGTTGCAATACAAACCTAGTTTTACCTGGGTTCCTAAGATATTGAAAACTTGTATTACTAACCCAACTGGATCCACTGGTTCCAACCTTCCTGTGTCCTCTCCTTGTGATGCAGGTGGTTCAAATTGTGCTATGGATTGTTGATAGCGGGTGTTCCCGACACATGACAGGGAATCTAAAGCTTCTAGTAAACTTCGTCGCGAAGTTCATAGGTACTGTCAGGTTCGGGAATGATCATTACGCAGCTATCAAGGGTTACGGTGATTATGTCAATGGGAATATCGAGATTAGCCGTGTCTACTATGTCGAGGGCCTTGGTCATAATTTGTTCTCCGTCGGGCAATTCTGCGATGGTGATTTAGAAGTGGCTTTTCGGGAGAAAACATGTTTTGTTCGAGATCTTCAAGGAAATGATTTGATGAAAGGAAAGCGCGGAACCAGTCATTATACTATTTCCTTCTCGGACATGACAGCTTCCTCACCAATTTATCTACTTTCCAAGGCACATCCCACCAAATCATGGTTGTGGCACAAGCGTATGTCTCACCTGAACTTCAAAACCATGACCGAGCTCGCTCGTAAAAAGTTGGTCGATGGTCTTCCAAAATTCAGATACGCCAAAGATCATCTATGTCCCGCCTGTGAACAAGGAAAAAGTACTCGTGCTCACTTTCCTCCTAAACCCGAGCACAGTACTGATCATGTACTTCAACTGTTGCATATGGATTTGTGTGGCCCTATGCGTGTTCAAACTATTAATGGGAAGCGGTACATACTGGTAATTGTTGATGATTATTCGAGATGGACTTGGACTTATTTTCTTCGCAGTAAAGATCAAGCACCATCAATGATCATCACTTTTCTCACAAAGATTCAAGTTCAGCTCCGGAACACAGTCAGAAAAATTTGAACAAATAATGGAACTAAATTCAAGAATCAGACTCTTAGGGAGTATTATGAGAAAGTGGGTATTGAACATCAAACATCCATTGCTCGCAGCCCCGAACAGAACGGTGTGGTCGAAAGGCGAAACTGAACTCTAGTGGAAGCAGCACGAACAATGTTAATCAATGCTCAGTACCCGGATTACCTATGGGCCGAAGCCGTTTCAACTGCCTGCTACACCCAAAATAGATGCATGATCACCAAAAGGCACACCAAGACACCATATGAACTTGTTCACCGCAGAAAACCAAACATCAATTACTTTCATGTCTTTGGAGCTCTTTTCTATCCAATGAATGATCGTGATGACCTCGGAAAACTGAAGGCCAAAGCGGATATAGGGATTTTTGTCGGTTATTGTGAAAATTCAAAGGGATTCAGAATTTGGAACCGTCGCACCAGGGAGATTCAGGAGACTATACATGCTAATTTCGATGAGCTTACCGACATGGCTTCTGAGCAAAATAGCTTAGAACCCGCATCCAACCATCTCAACTTTCCTGACCCTTCAGCTGCAACCTTCTCTCTTAACCGCAAAGATCTAGAAGACTTGTTTGCTCCATTGTTTGATGACACTATGGTTTGTCGTGCACAAGATGTATCCACAAGTTCCGTTGCACAACCACTCATCAATAATCTACAACCTGATACACCATGACTACAACTACCGCAGTTGCTAAAGATGCACCTCAACCTGACACTTCATCATCAATAGATCAAACACCTTCTACTTCTGCGTCTGCAGCTGAAGGACCCCCCCCCCCCCAACATTCTTCTGAAATACCCACTCCAGCAGATTATGACGGGAATGCATTCTTTAATCCATTTGTGCCGGCTCCAACCATTCCTGATGTCGCAGAGTCGTCCACACGCAATTTGGAACCGTTAAATCTGCACCATACCTATCAACATTACCCATCAACACACAAATGGACAATGGATCATCCCCTTGTAAATGTGATTGGCAACCCAGAAAACCCTGTTATGACACGACAATGACTCCATACAGACGGTGAAACCTGCATTTATGCACTCACCGTTTGTTAGTCCGAACCCAAAAACATTAAAGAAGCCCTTACCTACGACAACTGGATTGAGTCTATGCAAGAAGAATTGGATCAATTCAAGAGGTTGGAAGTTTGGGAATTGGTAGAGAGACCAGATGGGGTTTACGTCGTCGGTTTAAAGTGGATCTGGAAAAATAAGCTAGATGCGGATGGTACAGTTATTCGTAAAAAGTCTCGCTTGGTCACCAAAGGGTTCAGTCAGGAAGAAGGGATTGACTTCGAAAAATCGTTTGCACCAGTGGCACGTCTTGAGCCTGTTAAAATGTTCCTGGCGTACGCTGCTCACAAGAACATCACGGTATACCAGATGGACGTGAAGACGACATTTCTCAATGGTCAACTCCGGAAAGAGGTGTATGTTTCACAGTCAGAGGGCTTCGTCGATCAAGAGCATCCAAACCACGTCTGCAGACTCAAGAAAGCCCTCTACGGCCTTAAACAAGCCCCGAGGGCATGGTACGACAAACTGTCTGCATTCTTCTTAGCCAATCATTTTACTAAAGGATCTGTTGACCCGACATTATTTTTACAAAAACACGGGGAGGATATTCTCATTGTTCAAATTTATGTGGATGATATCATTTTTGGATCAACTCATAAAAAATATTCAAACGCTTTTGCAAGACTTATGAAACAAAACTTTGAGATGTCCATGATGGGTGAACTCAAGTTCTTTCTAGGACTGCAAGTTCATCAATCAACCCGTGGTATATTTTTAAGTCAGTCCAAATATGCACAGGAAATATTGAAAAAGCATGGCATGAATACTTGTGACACCTATAATACCCCTATGTCTTCCTCATCCCCAAAGCTAGATGCTGACATACATGGCACACCCATTGATCCTACGAAATATCATAGTATGATTGGGTCTCTCATGTATCTCACCGCTAGCTGGCCGGATGTTGTATTTGCCACGTACTTATGCTCCCGTTACCAGTCTCGACCCACTGAACGTCATTTGTCTGCTGTTAAGCGGATCCTTTAATACATTAAGGGAACCATTCACTTGGGGATCTGGTATCCGAAGGATTCCGGGTTTGAACTTATTGCTTTTTCAGACGCTGACCATGTAGGTTGTTTAGACACGAGAAAAAGTACGTCTGGGGGAGTACAATTTTTAGGTGAAAAGCTCGTTTCTTGGCAGTCAAAGAAGCAAGCCTGCACATCACTGTCGTCTACAGAATCAGAATACGTCGCCATGTCTGCCTGCTGCGCTCAAGTCATTTGGATGCGATCTCAGTTGATGGACTACGGATACGTGTTTAACAAGATTCTGATGTACTGCGACTCCAAGAATGCCATCGCTATTTCATGCAACACGGTTCAACACTGCAAATCGAAGCATATTGCTCTTCGATATCACTTTATCAAGGAGCATGTGGAAATAGGTACAGTTGAATTATATTTTGTGGGTACTGAACACCAATTGGCGGATTTGTTCACCAAAGCCTTGCCTCATGCAAGATTTGTGGAACTAGTTCACCAAATTGGTATGCGATGTTTGACTCCTGATGATTTGGAAAACTTTCTCAAAAACAATTAATCAAGAGTCACATATCAAAATTATCTTTGTAAATATTTTTTGATAAAAACACAAAAAGATTTTTTATTTTTTTTATTAAAAAAAAATGCAAGTACAAAACCTTTCATCAACACTTTGTTCATTTTAAACCGTTAACAATTATTTTTGAACAAGTGTTGAGGGGGAGACAGATATTAAACTTTCAAAAAATTTGTACTTGCATAATTTTCAAAATTGTTGCCTCAAAAGGAGTGGTGGTGATATTATTTGTGAATAAATAGAGTGCCAAATTTGCTAAGTTGGTAAAAGTTAGTTGGTTAAGGTGTTTAAGGCTAAAATATAAAGTTTGAGGACTACATGTGTGAAAATCACCAAATATTAAAAAGTTTAAACAAAAAGAAAACAAAACTCAGTAAATGCACATTTACTTTTTATCTGACAATCTCACCCACCGTATTCAATACTTACAACCACCTCATCCACGGCCAGAATCTAATCTGTAGATCCGATCAAGATTTTTCGAATTTGTGAGTAAATTTATGCTTAATATTTGATTATAAACAAATGTTTTAACAGATTCTAAAATCCAACGGTTAGATTTGCCAAAATTGCTTGTTTTAGATCTAGGGTTTATACGAAAATCGTATTTCTTGATTCTGAGCGATTATGATGATGTTTGTTAGTGGGATTTGCTTGAAATAATGTTCTAAACATAATGTGCTTGCTTAACTTAACCCAGAATCGTAAATCTTGCATGTTCTTAGTTTAGGGTTTAAGCGAATGATTTGGGGAAAACTGAGTGGTTGTGTTTGAGTGTAATTAAACTATCAAAGTAGTGTTATTATGCCTCGAATTGAATGTTTGTACCTTTAATTTCTACCCAGAAACATCACAAGTGTGAAATTTGATTGGTAGGGTTTAAGGACACGTTCAGTTTGAATCTTGAGTTTTTGTGGATAAAAAATGTTATAACTTGAACACTAGACTCAGAAACATCATTGAAAGCTATTGGAACAAATGTGTGATCAAAAGGCTAACAAATTTTTTGACTACAGTTGTTATCGAAAATCCTTGTATAAGGGTTTATCGAAATTGCCAATAATTATCGCAAATGTGATTTTTATCGCAAATGTGTTTTTTATCGCAAATGTGATTTTTATCGCAAATGCAATACTTATCGCAAATGCAGTACTTATCGCAAATGCAGTACTTATCGCAAATACAATACTTATCGCAAATGCAATACTTATCGCAAATGTGATTTCCATTGGAATTGAACAATTTCCTTAGACTTCTTCAAGTCTATCGAAATTGGACAAAATCTATAGAAATTGGCAATATTGATATAATTTGATAACTGCTATAGTTAAACATGTAAAATCAATCTTAGCAACAAAATGATCACATGTGTAACATCAAGCTTAAATATTTTCTAACTATCATGTATCCTGCATATTTGTGCTTGATTGATGTTTCAACATTCTTCAATGGCTGCACCTCAACAACAAACACTCCCATTGCTCACAAGAGCTGAAGTTCTTCCACGTGGATACAAGGCAAATTTTGGGAACAACAACGCAAGGTTAGATTTTGAGAAGATAAAATGTCCTGAACCAAGCTGCCAAATTGTTGTGGAAGTACTCAAAGAACATGAATGTAGGAGCTTACTGGACAGTTTCGACAACATTCCTGAATTATATATTCATCAGTTGTGGAATACTTTGGAGCTGGACACAAAACTGAGATACTTCACATGCATACTGGACCGCAAAAAGCTCAAAATCACACCAAATCACCTTCGCAGAGCATTAGGCTTACCCGAACCACCAGAAACAGCTAACAAATTTTGGCCTACACCATCCGAAGATGAAGTCCTTAAGTTCCTCATCGATATTGGATATGATGTCCAACCAGATACACCACTGACCAAGATCTCAAAAGTCAATGCAAAACACATCCCTCAACCCTGGAGAACCATTTACTACATAGTGGTTCGTTCTATCTCAGGGAGGGACAGTGGTCATGAACACCCACGGTTATCTCACCTTCAACTATTCTGGGGTTTAGTGAATCAGCAAAGGATTGACTATGCTGAACTTGTCTGGGAAGATATGACCTTTCAAATGATGAAATCATTCACCAAAGTTCCTTTTGTACGATACACCAAAGTGCTCATCAGTCTGTTGCTGGATGAAAACAAAGACATCTCTCCTCGTGTTGGTGATCGAGAGATGCATCTGCTCAGAATGGATAGGACTGTCAACTCTATCTACTTTCCCAAGGATAGTTCACACAAGCAAGGGACTAGACTGCCAGAGTCCCTGATGACAGAAACTGTAAAGAATACTCAAGCCTACAAAGACTATGATAGAGCATTCAAACTTGGTCACGTAGGATTCTTAAAGCTTGGTGCAGAAGGAACTGGATCAACCAAAACCTATTCGAAAGGGAGTAGCAAGGCTGGGAGTGCTTCAAGTGCTTCTAAGAAATTTCTTAAACCTCACATGCCAAACATCATCAAAAGAAAAGTAAAAGTACATCTACTCTCTAAAGAGAGTAGATGTACTTTGACTTTGCTTGAATTACTTTGAGCTTTTGTTATTCCATAGTCTTTGTGAGAACTTTGCTTTAGGATATGAGCATGATGGAAATGTAGTGGAACTCTAGGTATTCATGAGTTGCTGCAAGTAAACAGTTAGCAATAAATCATCCGGTACTTATAGATTTGGACTTCGAGATCATCAACAGCATAGTGTGAAGACCTTCTCTAATCCAAATCCTGGCCGTTATGAATCGGATACCCCCGAAAGGGCTTACACGGATACACCGAAGTGCACCCACGATTTAGTGAGTCGCTGGAGATCACCCCACGACTGTAGACCATTTTGGAGCCTTCACCAAGAGTAATCCATAAGGGATTACCGAAGTGACCTGCTGTCAGGGCTATTTGATGTTGACCCTGGCAGTATTTCCATTCAATCACTGAGAATCACATTAGTGGTTTCTCTCATGAATGTTCTCGGCAGATTGCTAAGATTTGCGAAGGACACTCCTATGATTTACAATTGGTGTTCTTATTGTTGAGCAGCCAGTGTATACTAAGTGTACCTAAGAGATCTTTGATGATATGGAGGGCTATTTCTTGTTAGGAATGTAAATCACTAGTACAAAAATGGGATTTAGTCACACATGTGGTTTTTCGAACAGCCACACATTAACTTATTTGTGTGACTAAATGTACCAGAATAAAATAAACAGCCACACTTGATCCGACTTGTGTGCCCATTTCGGAATTACATCTGAGGCTACAGCCACACATTTGAATATTTTCGTGACTATACGTATCTGGTAAATTTTTTTTTGATTTTTTAGTCACTTATAATTTGGGACGTGTGACGGATACAAATAAGGTTGAAACATTAGTCACACTATATATATACATATGTGACAAATATATGTCACGCAATTGAAAAGTGTGACCAAAATCCATATATGGTCACACGAAGTAATTGTGTATGTGGCTAAATCATATACTCAAGTTTGTCACACATTATTTAAACGTGACTGCTAGTTTTTGTTGAAAATTTAGCCACACACTTGAACAGTGTGACCAAATGTCATATATAGTCACACTAAACCATAGGCATACATGATTAAGTGTGACCAAAATTCGATACAAATAGTCACGTAAGTTAATATGTGTGTCTAAAGTTAAGTGTGTGTTTGCCTGCCAATTCCTAATGTGTATGGTCACATTTAATTGTAGCACAATCATGTGACTATAGGCTATACAATAGTCACACCATACCACAAATGTGTATCTAAATTATGTTTATGGCCACATTATAAGGGTATTATATGTGACCAATACATTCAAAATAGTCACACTGTGAAATATTCATGTGACTATAGTCAAAAATTTCAAAATCTCAATGTTTTGGCTCCATTGTAAGCATTTATGTTGTATTAATGCATCTACAAGAGTTGATGCTCACTTGGGCAGTGGTGATGAAGAAAGTAAACCAACTGCAACTCAAACAGCAAGTGGAGTATGCCCAAGTCAAGCACCAAGTGAGGAACCTACTACTCAAAAACCAAGTGAAGAATCTGCAAGTCAAACACCTAATGAAGAACATCCAACTCATAAACCAAGTGATTCACCTGCTAGTCAATTAACCAAGTGAATCACCTGCAAGAAATGCTATGTTGTCTTTCAGTGTAAATGTAATTTAACTGATATGTTGTATAATTAATATGTTATTTCATAAGCAGTAATAACTATACATTCTAGCAGTGTTAACTCTAAATCTAGCAGTCTTAATTCTATTTCTTGTCCTTGGGTCCTAGATACGTTCCCATCTTCCTGAGCAGTTCTCTTTTCTACTCTTTCTGCTTCTTGAATCCCTCAGATTCCAATGGTTTTGCAGTTCTCTTTTCTGCTCTTATATCAAATGTACCACCTTTCAGATCCTTGGAAAGTCTGGCATGTGTCTTAATGTAGATTTCTTGAATTTGTTCATAAGTCCTATACTTGAAGTGTTTCTCTTTCCAACCATCCTGACCTTTCAAATAAGCTTTCATGTACTTCAGTCTCTCACTTCTTGAAGGAGGTTTATTGACATAAGATTTCTTCTTACTCATTTTCTTTCTAATGTCATCCAATAAGTCATGAATTGCCGATTGTTGCTCTTCAGGAGTATACTTTAATCTTTCAGCTGGTTGTAATTTTTCTGCATACTCCTTGTCTGAAAGAATCTGAGCAGCTTCTTGAGCATCAAGATTAGATTGCACTTGTCTTGCCAATTCTTCATCTATAATCATTTGTTGTTCTTTTTGACTGGGTAACAGAAACTTAAATTTCTCCTTAAGTTCATCACTCAACAAACCTCTGCCTTTTTCTGATGGTGAAATAGTTGTTGATGGTGTTTTTGGTACTGATACTGGCTCTTTAATGACAACTCCTTTTGCCTTAGGTTTTGTACTCCTCATCTTTGTTAATACTTGAGCTATAGTAATATCATCATCACCTTGAGTAGCGGTAATACTAACTTTAGTCTCAGTAGCACTAACCTTATCAATAGCCACATTAACTTCAACACAAGCAATATTAACTTCTTCATTGGCAGTCTTTAGCGTAGCAACATCCATAACAGCTTCATTACCCTGTTGATCACTAGCAGGAATAACTGGACCACTAGCAGGAATAACTGGCTCACTAGCAGGAATAACTGGCTCACTATCAACAGTTGTAACCTTGCCCAAACACCTATCCATCACCACTTCATTCCCATGCTTATCAGCAACTACAAATTCCATTGGATCACTCTCTACACCAATACTTTCACCCTCTTTAGCCTCCCCTGAAACTTTGCCTTCATTCCCCCCTGTTTGGGAGCATCCTTAGAAGCTTCAGAAAATTTAACCTTGTGTTTGGGAATTCTTGATCCTTTGACTCCTTCTAAATACCTAACCCTTCTCTTCAAAGCCTTTATCTCCCCACCTTGAGCTTTGATGACTCCATCTTGGGAAGCGGCTTTTGTTTGCAGATCAACAATTTCTGCAGACAGCTTAGAACAGGTATCCTTCAATTCATTCAAAAGTTGCATACTATCCTCACCACTTCGGTTTGTGTTACCTAGCCCGAGACGTGGATCACAGGAAAAGTTAAGTTCAGTCTCACCCCTAGGATGAACATCCAAACCCCCCATTGTTTCCATGTGACTGGGACCTTCACCTAAATCAGTTCCAGAGGAACTTTCTTCATTAGAAGTTGTCTTGGTTCGGTTCTTAATGATGTTACCACTGTCCTGTGCTGCTGCTAAGCTAGACACAGTAGTGGCAGCCCTTGCCAACATGTCACTCTCCCCCTAGTGACATCCTCATCTGCAACAGTTGGTATAGAACCACTAGCCTGAGGTAGCTCAGTGTTCTTGGTGTTAGTCCTACGTTTATAGGTCTGTTGTTGTTGTTCTGTGGGTGTGTGATGGGTACCAGCTGGGATTGCTGAACCTTCACCAATTTGGGTTTGGGCTAGTGCCACCATTGTTGGAAACAAAGGTGTCATTGTCCCTGAAAAAACTTTTCCAGCCCTCCTCATATTAGCAAAAACCTTTTTGGTAAGGCAGGGAGTGGGATAAACATTTTTGTGACTTTTCTTTTTTTTTAAATTGGTTGTCCAAAAAGAGTTGCAAAAACCTTGGATATAGAAAATATCTAGCCGAAGAACGATCCAAGTTCTTAACCATACTATCAAAAATTAATTTTGAGAAATTAAATCTTTGAGTATTTTCAGCCAAACAAATTATAGCAGAAGCTAAATTGCTGCTAAATTCATTCCACGCAGTGGTCTTTGGACTTAGACACATGATGAGTGAGTAAATACTCATCATTTTATACCCATATAAGACACAAAAATGACCAAAAACACCCAAATAGACCATATTATACTGCAAATATCCTTGGTTTGTGTTTTTATGTGTTTCAGGTACAAAAAGATCGAAAACAGGCAGAAACAGCAAAAACCGAGCACAAGATTGGAATATCGTGAAAAGCCGAGGACGGGGAAGAAATTTATGAGTTTGGTCCGGGAAATTGCTCTACTTGTCAAGAATAACCCTTGGAGATGATTTTCAGAAAATACAAGATTGGTCCCTGAAGTTTGAAACTTGGCAGCATTGGTCCTTGAATTTTCAGGAAATTACACATTGGTCCCTAAGATTTAACAAAAAACCAGATTTAAAATAAAACCTAACCCTTATCTAAAAACTAAACCCAATGATTGAACAAATATTTGCCAACCAAGCCATCGATGGTGATCAAAGGAATAATGGGGTGTTGAGATTGCGCCAAGCTTGTTGTTAACCTGAAAATAAGAAATACAAAGACACTACGTTAAGTGATTACGCAGGGGTTGGACCCTGCGAACCACCTCCGGCGTGCGAGTAAGTATGTGTAATGGTAATGTAGGTCGTAAATTTAGAGAGTGAAGTTAACTTACTTAGTTTTTGGCCCGACTATGCTATTTATAGGGGAGAAATAGGGCATAGTGGGCGGTTGCACATAGTTCGGAGATCATGGGGGCGTCCCATGGAAAGTGGTAACCGCTAGGGCTTTGTAGCCCACGATCTCTGTTTTGGCAGGAAAGCCAAGGGATAGAGGAGACGTGGGTTTGACCAGGTCATGATGGTCCTTCGTGCTAGTCCCTTCGTCAGGAATACCCCGAAGGGCTTAGGGCTTCGATTGGCGGATTCCCACATGGTAACCAGTTCGCAGGCGAATGGTTTTACGCCAATGAAACGTGTTAGAAGATTAACCTGGGCCTCCGAAGGGAGGGCTTTCTACAGGCTCGAAGGGGAGTCCTTAGACCCGTTAGGAGGGTACATCATCAAGCCCCCCAGTCGAAAGTGATATATATGTACGAGTATAAATTGCATTCGACTCTAAAAAGAAATATTTACTCTATCCTTCTTATTTCAAAAATAAAAAGGAAAGCATCTAACTGAATTCCGCATTAAATGTAAACCATCATTATCCGTCCACTTGCAAACCCTTAATTGCCATTTCTTCGGTAATCGTAAAACGTCATTTCAAATTTAGCATCCATTTGAAATCCGCTTAGATAGTAAAGAAAATGTACACGTGTTCGGTTATGATGAAAAATATCATGAGTATTTAATCTTCGATACGGTAAACCCTAGAACACTTTTACCTCCGCCCAAAATATACACAACTCTGTGTCATTGTGCTTCCATTGGAATCTAAAAGGTAAAATTCTGCCATTTTTCTTTGCTCTCCTTACTTTATTTATGAGTATGGCTGCAAAACGAATAGTTAAAGAACAAACTTGCACCTTGTCGAAACAAGCATTGTCTGATTTTCTGAATGATTACCCCATACCCTCGGAACATAAAATCATGCTTCCCAGTAAAAAGCAAAGTATTTTTGATGCTCCAAAAGGGTTTGTAGGTTTGTATGTGCATGCGTTTACGCAATCAAACTTTAGGATTCCCATCCACCCTCTTATTTTGGAATTTTTGCAATATTACAAGGTGCACATTTCGAGGTTTAATCCATTCGGTTTAGCCAAGTTGACAACCTATATTGTAATGTGCAAAGCGTATGGTTTTGAGCCCTCATTGACTGTGCTTAGAGGCTTTGTTAATCTCTACCCTGGTGGAGATTGGATAACTATTGCAAAAAAGAGTGAGTATGATGTCCCACACCTATTGACTAAACCTTTTTCGAATATTCGAAATTGGAAAGGTCAATTTTTTTATATTGAGAGCACCATCATACCCTCTGAGTACCCTGAGTTGTTGGCCGAAGGGAATAGGTTTGATGAGAAACGATACAATGACCCGTTACCTTATGAGGTGAGAAGTGACCTTATGTACCAACGTCTTGCACGTCATCCAGTGGACGTACAAACGTTTCCTGAGCCCATCTTATTCATGGCTGGCATTGCTAAGAGTTGGGAAGAGTCTCCATTGCTTCCTGAAATAATTTGTGAAGGAAAAAGTATGTATAATTTCTTATGTCATAAGTAAATAACTTACCTGCTGATATTCATCTCTTCTCCTTTGTCTGTGTAGAAATGGCTTTCCGTAATTTTGTTGTGGCCGGAGGTGCCAAGGAAGTTAGCTTTATGCCAAGGGATCCTCAGGATACGAGTTACGGAGTGGGATCTCCTTCCATCTCTGTCAATAATAATGATGTTGATGTCTCTCCACCCAAGCCTCTTGCTATGCTCCCCCCAATCAAACCCCTTGGTACTGAGGAAGCCCCCCAGCTAGTGGAGGATGTTGGTGACTCTGATGATACCCCTTTTGGAAGTGATCAGCTCAGGATCGTAGGGTCCTCTGGTATTGCTGATAGAGTGAGAACAAAGAAAGGTACCAGTGCCAAAGTTGCCAAGACTGCTCCAAAAAGAAAACCCAATGTTCCTACACCCTCGTCGAGGAATGTCAAACAAAAGACAGAAAAAGCTCGTGGGAAAGCCATTATGTATGCACCAGATACAATGGTTGATGAAGATGACATCCCGGGTAAGTGAAAAATTCTTCAAGTCTCCCTCCCTTTCCGAAATACTGCGTATTTGGCTTATATCGCTTTTTTTTTTTTTTTTTTTTTTTTTTTTTTTTTTTTTTTTTTTTTTTTTTTAGGTTTGCCAGATATGATGGAACTGCCCAACGCTCTCTCCTGCCGCTTGCTTGTTGAGAATGTCACTCCTGCCTCATGGAGGAGTAAAATGAATGAGATGTCCATTGAGAAACTTTGCGATTTCAACGACAAGAGTTATATCAGGCAAGTGATGCTGGACAACCATCTTAGCTTTCGCACCAGGGGGTTGCTTAACAAAGTCAAGGAAGCGAAGGAGGAGGTTGCTGTTGTTGTTGCCAGAGAGAAAGAAAAAGAGAAAAATTATGCTGAGTTGGAGAAGAGGTGTGACGAAGCCATGGAGAACTTTGAGAAACATCCAAGGTATGAGGCTCTTCGAGACAAGATTGATGGTCTTGAGAAACAGCTTAAAGAATCGCAGGCTGAGTGTGGTAGGCTAAAACTGGAGGAAGCTATGGTTGTTGGTTATGAAAACCAGGTGAGTGCCCTGGAGTCTAAGTGTACTGGGTTGGAGACTGAGAGGGCCAGACTAGTGGAGCAGGATGCTAAGCGTTGTCAAGAGGTTGATAAGTTGAAACTCGAATGCCAAAGTTTGAGAAAAGATAGGGCTGAGGTTGTATCGAAGGTTGTTCCCTACGTTGCTATGGAATTATATCATAGCGATGAGGTGGGGGAGGTTGTGGGTAAGCTAGTGAATGCAGCCATATTTCATGGCAAATGCACAACTTTGGAGGAGATTGCCGAAACCAAGAAACCAGTTGTGCTGTCGGAGGTGCCATACTATCGTCCGAATTCCGTTCGGGAGTATGATGAAGCTGGTAACGCATTCACCACGGCCGTGTACCCCTTTCTTGCCAAAGCAACCAAAGATCCTTCAGCCTCCATCGAAGATCTCCTTTCTAAAAAACCCAAGAGCATACAACCTCCGTTTCCAACTAAAAGAACCTTGTCTGAGAAACCCAAGTCTGCGACTCATCTGGAAGACCCAAACTCTTCTATCAACAAGTGAAGGCTGCTATGTTGGCAGTAATTTAGTCTGTAAGGGTGGCGTGTACCCTTTAAAACAATTTGGTTATGTTTAAAGGCTGGTGCCTTTGTTTAAGACAATTTATCATGCTTTTCTCAGGCGTGTGCCTGTTGGAATAGTTTGTCTGGGCTTCGTCCCATAACTTTAAACAATTATCTCTTTTGATGATAGCTACGCCTGTGCGTAGTCTTTATAAATCTTAATTTGGAGGAATACTCTCCTTTTTTGATTCCATGCTTATCTTCTCTTACGCTCATTACAAGAACGTAAACACACAACCTAAGGTTATAACCTTATTGTGTGTATTTTGGACCAAGATTTTATGCAATCGTATAATTTGACTGCGACAGAGGGTCGCGACCCACTCCGTCTTTATCCTTAAGTTACAGAGGGATTTTAATACCCTAAGACTTCATAGGAAAGTTAATGTGAATTGTAATGGATGTTAATGTTATACAAGACATGTGCCTTGCTTCATCCTTCGACATTGAAACTTGTAAAGTATGAGCTGAACAAATCTATGTTGTATAAAAATGAAACAAAAGATTTTGAGGGAAACATGTTATATCATTAAGTGGGTAGGGAGGATTACATCATTTGAAGAAATGAACAATAGACACCTACCATTAATGCTTCTTTCCCATGTGAGAAGACTGAGTTACATGAAATTGAAAACAACTAAGTGCTTTTTAAAGAAAGGTAAGTTCTTATATGTAAGACTTACGAGAGTTGGCGTCATGTCCAAACTTGTTCACGACATTTTTTGCTTCTGCCCTTCGAGCTTCTATGCCTTTTTGCCACATTAATTCTTCTTTGACGTTGGGCTCTTTCACTTGGTTTTGTTAGCTTTTATTCGAAGGACAACTTCCTATATGCCCTCAAGGCTTTGGGAAGTTTGTCTGCCCACTTATGCTGATATCGCCCTAGCTTCATCTCGATTTCGGTGACAATATCCTTGTCAAACACAAACGAACCTTTGCTTCACATTCAGGCTTTTGCAGAAAGAAGGGAACACTCCTTCGGCAAAATGTGGCCCTTCGTAAGAGGTGATAACTTGTGGGATTCCAAATCTGAAAATTATGTGCTCCCACATGAACTCTTCCACATCTTTTCCTTTTGTTGATGCCAACGGCTTGGCCTCGACCCACTTGGTGAAATGATCGATGGCTATGACCAAGAATTGTACCCCTCCGGGAGCTAATGGTAAGGGTCCGATTATGCTGACTCCCCATTGACCGAAAGGCCTTACTGTCATGCTAGATGTCGCATCATACTCTAATGGTTTCCGGGCTTTGGAGTGCGTCTGACATACCATGCATGTTCTGATTGCTTCCCTTGCGTCTTCTAGTACGGATGGCCAGTAATAACCCCATTTTGTTACCTTCGAGGCGATGGCTCTAGGGCTTGTGTGTCTTCCACAAAATTCTTCATGAGCATTATAGAGAATGTTCGAAGCCTGTTTTAATTCGACACAACGAAGCCAAGGAGATGAAAGACGCCTTTTGTAGAGATTATTGCCTATGAGCCTGTACTGGGGACTTTTGACTATGATTCTTCGTGCCGACTTTGAATTATCGGGCAAAATGCCGCTTATCAAGTACGTTTCTATTGGTGCTATCCAGCTGGAGCCTTCATCAAATGTTTCACTTCGTGCAATTGATCTGGTGGCCAATACTTCCACTAAAACCTCGCTGGGCAGATGAGCGAAAGCAGTCGATGCTAATTTGATTAGGGCCTCCGCCTTTTTGTTTTGGCTCATGTGGACATTTGTCACTTTGTGTCGTTCGAAACCCTGAAGGAGCTTTCTAACTTCGTTCAAGTATTCCTTGATTATTGGCTGCCTTGTTCTGTAAGAACCCTTGATTTGACTAGTGACTGAAAGTGAGCCTACGAGGATGGAGAGGTCATGAACCTTCATGCCCTTCGCGAGTCGAAGGCCAGCCAGCAAGGCTTCGTACTCTGCTTCATTTTTTGTGGCCTTGAATTCAAAACGTAGTGCATAACTGTACTCCTTTCCCTCCGGATTAATTAGGATTATACCTGTTCCGAAACCATCGGAGCTTGAGGCTTCGTCAGTGTATAATTTCCATCCCTCCGTTGCTGTTGGGGGAGTTTCTCCATTTTGGCTGTGTTCGGAAGGTGTTTCGTTGAGGACTTCTGCGGATGTCTGACTCTTGATGGAGCTTGGACTATCACGTCTTTTCAACGATCTTGGAGCTGGTAGGTCAATAGCTGCTTTGAACTTCGAAGGGTTGGCTTTGACTCCTTGCTTCGTTGACTTAATGGGTTTGAACCCCTTGAGTCGATATTCCTTGTCGTAGAGCTTGTCATCAGTCATCGGTGCCTGAGGAGTTCTGGAGTTCCTAGAATGTGTCCCTTTGAGGACCTTCCCCTCGGCTTTGTGTGGCTTCTTCAAGTCTGTTGTGGAACTATTTGGAGATCGCTTTTCGCCTACCACTCTTCGTTTTGCATGATGCTTTTTTGTAACGATATCTTCTTCGACATCCGCACTCCTAATAACATCATTCGGAGGTTTTTTAGAACCTTCCCTTTCTTTCTTGCTATCCTTCGGGCTGTGCTCAGAAAATACCGTCCCTATTCCGTTGGGTGTGTGAAATTTTATCGCTGCATGTATAGTGGAGACTACTATACCCATCTTTTGCATGGCGGTCCTCCCTATCAACAAGTTGTAAGGAGAGTTGGACCTTATGATAGTAAACATGAGGGTTTCTGTCCTTGCAATCCTGCCTTCTCCGATTGTTATTTCCAGCGTAACTTCTCCTAGAGGCCACGAGTGTTCGCCAGAAAACCCTACTAAAGGCATCTTTGAGTCAACCCTTTGAGACCTGACCGCAGGCGAAAGCTTTCGAAAGCAATGTTCATATATGACTTCGCAAGGGCTTCCGCAGTCCATGTAAGCTCCCCTTATTTCTTGGCTAAAGATTAGGACTTTGATAACCACCGGATCATTCGAAGGGATCGTGCCTGCGATAGGGGAAAACGTTATTTCCCTTACCTCGTTTACTCCCGGCTCTGGTACCTTCCTTTTCGAAGTGGTTTCGTTTCGATGTATCATTAGTATGGGGGCTTCGCCTAGGGTAAGTATCTTTGGCCATTTGAGTGTCAGTCATCTTTTCTTTGCCTTTCTTGATTCCGTTTATCAGGTGTGCCAATTGCCCAGATCTTAGGGCCTCTTCAATTTGTTTCTTTAGTTCCCTGCAACTGTTCGTATCATGGCCATTGTCTTCGTGGAAGTGACAGTATTTGCTGGTATCCCTGTTTTTGCCCTTACTTGTCATACGGGGAGGCGCCTTGAAGGTTTTGGCTGCCTTCTCCGTAGCAAGTATTTCCTTTGGAGACTTCGATAGACTGCTTAACAAACCATGATTGGGGCCTTTGTTGTACGGAGAAAACCTATCTCTGGTCTTGTTCTTGTTCTTGGACCCCTCCCACGAAGAATGCTTCGAAAACTTGTTGTTGCTATCTTTATCTATCGGAGCCCCATTAGTGGACACCTCTTTTGCTTCGATCCAAGTATACGTCTTTTCGGTCAAGCCCTTGTAAGTTGTCGGAAGGTCAGTGGACAAGAATTCCACCAAACTCCAATTCCGAAGGCCATGTACGAAACCAGAGATACGCTGCTCTTCATGAAGACCCAAAATTTGCAAAGTCTCATCGGTGTACCTAGTAACGAAGGCCCTGGTGCTTTCGTTATCTTTTTGTTTGATGTTGTGCACCGTTAAATGAGTTCTTGTGAACTTCTTTTGCTGACTGAAGTGTGACCGGAACTTGGCTTTGAAGCGTGAGAAGGCTGCAACGGAACCCCAGCTTCAGTCCTTCCAAGATGAGCTGCTAGCAAGGGAGGCAAAGTCACCCCCCTTTCTTCCCTAAGCTGGCTCCTACCATTAGAGCCTTCGGTAACCGCCCCTTCTCTTCTTGTCGGAGCCCTCTCGGGGACTCCTTCGAAACCAACAGACCTTTTGCTTAGCCTTCGACCAATTGGAGACCCAATTCTTAAGGCCGATAGGGTTGGCCCTTGGGTCGGAGGCCTAGGTTCCATCTCCATTTCTTCATCATACTCGTCACTCGAGTATTCCAACTCCCTTCGCACCTCAACATTCCTGACTTGTCTGTTACGAGCCCTTAAAAGGGTTTCCAACACTTCGTGGTTGGCTTCGACAAAGGCTGGGCTAATGACAGGTTTTGGGTTGGCTGATGTCGAAGCATGATTGTTGGTTGTGATTTCTGGGTGAGAACGTGTTGTGAAGGTGGAGGCGGTTATTGGGGGAAGGTTGTTAGGGTCGTCGGTTGGTATTGGTGTTAAGGTAGAGAAACCCGGTGGGGGAGTATCTTCTCTTCCTTGATCCATGCCGGAATAATAGTGACATTAGTTGGTTGGTTATAAGCTCGGAATTAACGAGACCAATTGTAGCGGTCCCACGGATGGCGCCACTGATTGAACAAATATTTGCCAACCAAGCCTTCGATGGTGATCAAAGGAATAATGGGGTGTTGAGATTGCGCCAAGCTTGTTGTTAACCTGAAAATAAGAAATACAAAGACACTACGTTAAGTGATTGCGCAGGGGTTGGACCCTGCGAACCACCTCCGGCGTGCGAGTAAGTATGTGTAATGGTAATGTAGGTCGTAAATTTAGAGAGTGAAGTTAACTTACTTTGTTTTTGGCTCGACTATGCTATTTATAGGGGAGAAATAGGGCATAGTGGGCGGTTGCACATAGTTCGGAGATCATGGGGGCGTCCCATGGAAAGTGGTAACCGCTAGGGCTTTGTAGCCCACGATCTCTGTTTTGGCGGGAAAACCAAGGGATAGAGGAGACGTGGGTTTGACCAGGTCATGATGGTCCTTCGTGCTAGTCCCTTCGTCAGGAATACCCCGAAGGGCTTAGGGCTTCGATTGGCGGATTCCCACATGGTAACCAGTTCGCAGGCGAATGGTTTTACGCCAATGAAACGTGTTAGAAGTTTAACCTGGGCCTCCGAAGGGAGGGCTTTCTACAGGCTCGAAGGGGAGTCCTTCGACCCGTTAGGAGGGTACATCATCACCCAACACACCCAAAGTAAATAAAAACCCAACCCAGCCTAAAAACCCCAAACCCAGCTACAAGCCCAATCCACATAAACCCTTGACCCGATCCATCTTTTAACTAAAACCTGAGTTTGACTCAGGTCAAACTTATCTTCTTCAACCCACTTACCCGCCAAAACAATACCACCCTCACCCACAACTTTTCTCTGCCAAACCACCCTTATCCCTGACATCCACCATCACCTTCCCCCTCCTCTACACTCCACCTAACAAGCCAAGTGCATTTAATGCACTTCGCCCCCTTACAGGTTTTACCCACTATATCTTTTCCCGCCAAAAATCCCAATGGATGACTGAGATGGACTTAATCCATTCCAAGTGGTGGGATTTGCTCAGAGATGGTTAGAGAAGCTCTTTGGATAGCTATTTAAAGAAGGGAAGTCACAATGAATAAATTGTCACAGTCTTAGACCATTCGTAGTGTAAATTTACCTTATGCTTAATTTTAGTTTCAATTTAAGTTTGGAATGTTAAATCAAGTTTGTTTCAAGTAATTTGTCCTTATTTACTTCTGTATTGTACTGATTTTCAAAGTTTATGAAATTCCAAATTTTCAAGTTACTGTTGAATTCGAATTAAGTGTTTTGTTGTTTGCAAAAGCTTCTTTTCTATTTATATAAGCTCATTTATGCTCTTTATAGCTTTTTGTGAGTTTATTTAAGCTTACTCAGTTCTATTCCAAGAAAAACAAGAAAAGTCAACAAAAGTCAACAATTCAGTCAATAAGCTATTTGGTGGTGATAAGTTGAAGTGGATGAGCTGAGTGGTGTTTAAGCTTGGTAAATGACAAACCAAGTCTAGTTCTGATCAGTTTCATTTGTTCTATAGCCTCAACAGTTGTAAGCTTATTTTCATTTTTGCATTAATTTTCTATTTTTACTGTAGAATAGCTTATTTTTAGCTTATTTCCATAATTTACTGCTTATTACTAGTTCTTAATTGTATTTCATCAGTTTCATAAGTATTTGATAGCTTTTATTTCACTTTGCTTAAAAATCTTAAAAAAGCCAAAAATAGTCATAACAGCTTATTGCTTATTAGGGGCTCATTTCATTATTGATAATTGCTTATTAGGTGATAAGTAGGCTGTCTAATCAGTAGTTGATGAATTTCATAGGTCTACATTGCCTGTTCTAATTTTAAAACCAAATCAGCCCTTTATAAGGGGTGTTTGGGATAAGTCCTGTTTTAGACCAAACAACCATTGTACTGTTCATTAGCCATAAGTTGTAATTTAGTTGAGCTTATTTGAGGTTTCAAAAGTTGTTTGCACCAGGTTTTAAGCTACTTTGAATGATTTGAGGAGTTTGCATCAGTAGGTGAATTTTTATAAGCTCAACTGCCTTAGTAAGCTTCTCCATAAGCTGAGCATATTTAGGTATAATTTTTGGCATTTGCATGTTCTTTCTAGTGGTTAAATGAACTCCCAAAGTTTGGTTCATGTTGATATAAATAATGCCTAAACACGTTATTAATATTTTTCGATATCTCTACGTTTTGATAATCACAAAATGTAAAATCATTAATCGGAAAATTATGACGTAAACAAGTATTTAGTTGTAAATATCTATTTCTACAACTCAAATCACTTAAGGTATGAATGAACTAATGCTTAATGCATTATATGATCAAAGGAACATTTTCTTAATAACTAGATTTTTTATAAAACATCAAAAACATTTTATATATTTTTGAAAAACATTTTTGGCATTAAATAAAAATGTTTAATCTTTTATAAAAATATGAATTCAAATTTTTAACCAAAATCAGTTAAAATGTTCCAGAAAAACCTTCCCCACAAAAGGACAAAATTGGCCAACGTCCAGTAGGGGCGGCCCCCTTAATTTTGCTAGGCGGCCCCCTTAATAATTAAGGGGACCGCCCCCGCTCCAGTAGACCTCCAGCTGTCCAATTTTTCTCCTATAAATACCAGCCTTCTCCTGGACTTTTACTCACCTTTTTGCACCCCAAACTTTCTGATCTAAATCTTGTAAATACTTTCTAATAATCCTTTGATCATATAATCTTAAGCTTTGGTTTCCAAGTGATCCAAGCTTCCTTCATTCAAGTGCAAAAGAAGAATACTTCTATCAATCAAGATTAGAAGTATTACAACTTAGTATCTTCTTGTTACTTAAGTTGTTAGTTTAACAAAGTTTGTAAATCATTCATTCATTTGTGTAAGGTGTGTATAGTAGATTAGTGTTGTATGTAAGTAGTGAAGAAGTTGTATAAGTAGTTGTGGTATAGAAGTTGTGAAGACATAGTGTAGAAGTTGTGAAGCCGCGGAGTAGAAGTCGTGAAGCCGTAGCTTTGAAGTCGTGAAGTCCTAGTGTTGAAGTCGTGAAGCCGTAGCATAAAGGTTGTGTAGCGGTCGTGTTGAAGCCTTGAAGTCCTAGTCGTGAAGTCCTAGTGTTGAAGTCGTGAAGCCGTAGCATAGAGGTTGTGTAGCGGTCGTGTTGAAACCTTGAAGTCCTAGTCGTGAAGTCCTGGTGTTGAAGTCGTGAAGCCGTAGCATAGAGGTTGTGTAGCGGTCGTGTTGAAGTCGTGAAGTCTTAGTCGTGAAGCCATAGTGTTGAAGTCGTGAAGCCGTAGCATAGAGGTTGTGTAGCGGTCGTGTTGAAGTCGTGAAGCAGTCGTGAAGCCGTTGTGAAGTAGTCGTGAATAAGTCGTGAAGAAGTTGTGTTGTGAAGTTGTGAGATTGGTTCTAGCTACGATTAGAACTCGACATTTAGCTTTGTGTCGTTAAGCCGGTGTAAGCCAAAGTCGTGTAAGGTTTTCTCCGCCATAAGGGAGCTTATTGAAGTTGTGAAGAAAACTCTCGAGCTCGGTGCTCGGGGAGTGGAGTAGGGCAAGGAAGGTGTCCTTGTGGCCGAACCACTATAAATCTCTCGTGTCTCGGTTAGATCTTTCCATACCTTATTTACTTCTTTACTTATATCGTCATTACATTCATACACATAGGATTATATAACTGCTAGTATTTATTAGAGATCGACTTCACATAAAGATCAATTTGAAAATCCATTCAAGAAACCAAACCATTTACAATCAATTTAAAAGAATACATATATAACTAATAATAAGATTTAAGTTTTAACAAACTTGAATCTAAGTTTTTAAAAGTAAACAAAGCTTTTATAATAAATTAAAAAGACGTAAAACTATTCAACCCCCCTTCTAGTTTTCCACAATTGATATCAGAGCTAGGTTAATCAAGATTTTTAAAATATACTGTATTTTAAAACTTGAAACGATCTATGGAATCCGAAAAATATTTAGAAGGGGAATTTTTGCAAACACCACCACTATTTGAAAACTATACTTTTCTTGAATGGAAAAATAAATTTGAAAATTATGTGAAATCAATTGATCTGGATCTTTGGCATGTCATTTCGATTGGTGATTTTCAACCAGCAAAAACAAATATTGAAAGTCAAGCAAAACCGGATTTTGAAACTCAAAATGATTATTTAAAAACAAAGAATAACAAGAATAATGAAGCTAAAATAATTATTTACAAAACCTTGCCGAAAGTTGAAAATGAAAAATTATCTTTCTGTAAAACGGCAAATGATATTTGGAAAAATCTCATAAACATTCATCAAGAAAAATGTCAAGCCAAAGATAAGGATTTCGATCTTGTACATGAATTGGTTATTTTAGTAAAATTAATAGATAAACACTTAGATAAAATAGATACATGTGCTACCAGTTCAAATGTTGTTAATGAAGGTATTAACGACGAAGGCTACATGGATCAACTCCAAAGTGAATTTAATCCAATGTCATGGAGTGACACAGACGAAGGAGAAGATCATCATCCGATATGTGATGAATGCAAACTAGATAAAGCTCCAAATAAGGTACAATCCAAAATCGAACATTTTTGCTATGATCCATTCATTTTAGAATTTTCAAAACTAGAAAATGAGTTTAAACATTTTTGCAACATAGATCTAAAAACTATGTCTAAACATAAATCATCAAAAACTTTTGAAAATAATCTTGAAAAAGAAATAATTTTAGAAGATAAAATGTCTAGATTAGAAAGTAATATTGAAATTGATCTAGAATGCAAAATATGTCAAGATTATAAACTTGAAATTAAAAGATTAAATGAAAGAGCAAAAATATTAGCTAAATTTGAAGAAAGTTCCAAATCTCTTAAATTCTTACTAAGTTGTCAAAAGCCATTCAATGATAAAACCGGTTTAGGATTTAATTCGGATAACTCTTCAACAAGTAAATCAAAAAAAATTATAATTAAAAAACCTAGTAGAGAAATTTAGATATAAGGCTATTTACTGTGATTATAATCTATGAATCAAGAAATCCATTGTTTGTTCATCAAAACAAACTATCAAGGAATTCTTGTACTTCTTGGTGACATCTTCTCCACGTGCATATAAATGCAATGGATGTCCCCAACTAACCATCTCGGACCCATGAGAATCTGGGTACCAAGTTGTTTTATTTGATTAGGTGATGAACGCAAAATGAAATGATACTCAATCTTGCGTTAACCTACTCATATTCAAAACACGCGCATGAGGACTTTTTAATCTACAAAAATGAGGATGGAACGAAGTGGTACTCATCTATTATTCACTACCTCATATCATGAAGAAATACTGGACCTGAGATAAGTCTTCTTTTTAAACTCTCCTGAGTAGTTACTCCTTGCATATAGTTATGATAATCATTGCCTTAAGATATGCTTAGTTTGATAGGTTGCTATGCCCTTACACTATTTGTTATATTACTTGTTAATTAGCTAGAAAACCTTAAGTTAATCCTCCTAAGCATTAAATAAAGTGTTCTCTGTTGAACATATAAAATTTAGTCATTACTATCATTTAAATCGCATAATTTGTTGAAAGAGATAGCATGAGACAATAGTCTTGATCAATCAAGCATGAAATTTTTTTCAACAAATCCTTTTATAAATGCAAATCTTCATATTTTGAAAAATGATCTTTCAAAAAGATTTTGTCACTTCTCTACTAAACATGTTTTTATCAAAGCCAAAAAGTGTAACAACCTATTTTTATATCCTTATAAAAACACTTTGAAACAAATTCTAATCTACCTTGTTGAAACAATTTTCACAAAACCTTTTTCTCAAACATTGTTGAATAATGCCCAAAAACACTTACTCAAATCATGCTTGATCCAAGTCTAGAAATCCATGCTATCACTAATTTCCCATTACATAGACACTTGTTGGGATTAATTAACTAGCTAATTAATCATCATAATAATGATAGCATAAATTACTTGGTAATTATATGTTGTTCTTCTTGTTCATATATACATATATGCTTCTTGGTAAATGAGTAGGTTGCATGATAATTAAAAATTGCTTAATTGAATGTGCTTAGCATACATGAGTCATTAAATTTTTAATTGCCTCAAAAAGAAGTTGGACTTGCTTGAAACTGAACTAAAAAACACAACCTTTTTCTACAAATTTCTGCCAAAAACCCATTTTCAGGAATCTGGAAGTTAGCAGATGGGCGACCCCCTTAAATACCTAGGCGGCCCCCTTAATCATTAAGGGGACCGGCCCCTATTTAAGGGGACCGGCCATCTGGAGATCCGGATTACTGTTTCCTTTTTCAATTTCCAACCTATTTTATTCCATACTTCCCAAAATTCACAAACACATTTTATCATAAACCACCCACCAAAATTTACCTTCCTAAACCACATCATTCCTTCACTATAAATGCACCTTCCCATCATAAATGCCCATTCACATCATCCACTCAAACATGTCATCCTCCAACTACCCAAAATCAAAACCTTCAAGAGTTGCCAAAATCTCGGTGAGACCAATTTGGAGAAGGAAGCTTGAAACTTGCCATAACCCAACTAATGATGTTGTTCAAACACATAACCAATCATCCACTCCTAACCCTTCATCTCCCTATGATCATTCCCAAAACCTCAATCCAAATCTCATCCACACTCAACCCACCAATTCATCAAAAACACTCACCACTCTTGGAACATCCACTTCATCCACATCACCATCTTCATCCACTCATGATTACCCAAGTTCACAAACATCTCCACCACCAAGAGTCTCACCACCACCTCCTACCAATTCACATGCTACCCCCATGTTGCATGTGCAAACATCCATCCCTCATAACAACAACACTTTACCACCAACACCTTCATCCGAACACTTGAAGTTCATTGAGGAACTCAAGGAAGCTCATGAGCTTAGTGCTCTTCTTGCCCTACACCTAGCCCAAAGAAACCTTGATCAACCTCCATCTAGCTTTCCTACATCACCCCACAACCAAAACCAAGTTGAGAAACATGTCAACAATTGTCCTTGTTGCATCTTTCTTCAACAACAAACCATTGCTCTTAATGAGCACTTTACTTGGATTGAGTATCTTCTCACTAGATCCAATCCAATATCCCCAATTGAACAACATCAAAACCTTCATCCATCATGGTCCACTCCAAGCTCTCCACCTCAAATGTCTCCACCATCACCATCCACAACCTCCACACACCCAAACATATACCTTCATTGACTCCATTTACTCACCCTTTCATTTGTCCCTCATTTCAAAAACCACCCCCATTATCAAGCAAGTCAAATGGATTTCTTAGGCAAATTAGAATTCTATAACAAATGTATGCTTTAAGCACTATGTATGTTGTAACAATGATTATGTTTGTCACATAATCATTTTAAATTAATGAATGTTTGTTTCTTTCTTTCCTATATATGTTTGCTATGAATGTGTTGTTTCTTTTCTTGCTTAATTAAGATATATGCTTATGACATGCTTACAATATGATTTTAGTAGTTTACATATAACCATTATTCTTTTTAATAAGTTCTTGTTATTATTTAATCATTCTTAATATACATAATCCAAATGGAACTTGCTGCAAAAACACCCTAAAAATGACCTTTTTCTGAAATTTTTCAAATTTGGTCGCCTGGGAAATCACCAGATGGGCGGCCCCCTTAATTCCTTAGGCGGTCCCCTTAATTTTAAGGGGGCCACCCAGTAATTAAGGGGACCGGCCATATGGACAGTAAATTTTACTGTTTCCTTTTGCATCTTGTGACCACTTTTACCTAGCCCCAGCTACCATTACCCTTAATGCACGAACTGGACTTGGAATATTACCACAAAACCTCCACAATTTGCCTAAATCAACCACATTTTCACAATATAAATACCCTCCTTACAATTACCTTTCACCTCATCAACTATCACCCTCATCAAACACCCATTTTCATCCACCATGTTGTCACCAAAATCATCCATCTCTAAGACTCCAAGAAAGCAAAGACTTGTCATCATACCACCAAAACAACTCTTCATTGACCTCACCCAAGATGACATCAAAACTCCATCACCACCACCTCAAAATTCATCCCCAAGTGCACCTAATGCACCATCAAAAACACCCTCTACCCATGGAGCTTCATCTTCCTCCATTCCATCCACTTCATCCATCAATGACTACATCCATACTCACCTAACATCATCACCAAGAATATCATCACCACCATCCACTCAAGAACCTCCATCCACTCAACTTGCCATTTCCTTATCACCCATTACACCACTTGATTCTCATTTTTCACCTCCACCAAACCCACAACCATTCTTTCCCATACCTTGGCCACTACTTGAAACCCATGGTGACACTTGTCTTTGTTGCATCCATAACCGGACCATAATCTTTGGTCTTAGAGATGAGATATTCTATAGGTTTTCATCACTTGAAAACATACTTACCAACCAACCTCAACCACCACCACCACCATCCTAACCCACTACACAACCACCACCTCCATTGTCACCCAAGTAAGCACATGCAATGCTTACTCAATAATAAATTTTCCACCCATTTTGTAAGCAAGCTCCATGGAAGATTATGTTGTCTAGGATGATTATGTAGTTGGACTTATTAGCTAGTGTAGGAATGCTTGTACTCATGTATGGTTGTGTAATTATACACAACATTTATGAATGTCTTTATTTTTCATGCATGCTCATTATTTGTGCTATATATATGCTTGTGCTTCTAACATTTTTCTCGCAAGCGTTCCATAGCTCATTTTCTTAGTGCCCCCAAACGAGGGGGAGTACACATCAAGGGGGAGTTCTCGTCCTGACAAATTTAGATTCTAAAACTTGTCGGCTTAACCTTTTTGATTCTACAAAAAGCGGGAGAAATAGATGTAAACTCACTAAATACTTGTCTAAAAACTAATTTTTAGATTTAATGAGTTTAGATTTTGTAATCATCAAAAAGGGGGAGATTGTTGATATAAATAATGCCTAAACACGTTATTAATATTTTTCGATATCTCTACGTTTTGATAATCACAAAATGTAAAATCATTAATCGGAAAATTATGACGTAAACAAGTATTTAGTTTTAAATATCTATTTCTACAACTCAAATCACTTAAGGTATGAATGAACTAATGCTTAATGCATTATATGATCAAAGGAACATTTTCTTAATAACTAGATTTTTTATAAAACATCAAAAACATTTTATATATTTTTGTAAAACATTTTTGGCATTAAATAAAAATGTTTCATCTTTTATAAAAATATGAATTCAAATTTTTAACCAAAATCAGTTAAAATGTTCCAGAAAAACCTTCCCCACAAAAGGACAAAATTGGCCAACGTCCAGTAGGGGCGGCCCCCTTAATTTTGCTAGGCGGCCCCCTTAATAATTAAGGGGACCGCCCCCGCTCCAGTAGACCTCCAGCTGTCCAATTTTTCTCCTATAAATACCAGCCTTCTCCTGGACTTTTACTCACCTTTTTGCACCCCAAACTTTCTGATCTAAATCTTGTAAATACTTTCTAATAATCCTTTGATCATATAATCTTAAGCTTTGGTTTCCAAGTGATCCAAGCTTCCTTCATTCAAGTGCAAAAGAAGAATACTTCTATCAATCAAGATTAGAAGTATTACAACTTAGTATCTTCTTGTTACTTAAGTTGTTAGTTTAACAAAGTTTGTAAATCATTCATTCATTTGTGTAAGGTGTGTATAGTAGATTAGTGTTGTATGTAAGTAGTGAAGAAGTTGTATAAGTAGTTGTGGTATAGAAGTTGTGAAGACATAGCGTAGAAGTTGTGAAGCCGCGGAGTAGAAGTCGTGAAGCCGTAGCTTTGAAGTCGTGAAGTCCTAGTGTTGAAGTCGTGAAGCCGTAGCATAAAGGTTGTGTAGCGGTCGTGTTGAAGCCTTGAAGTCCTAGTCGTGAAGTCCTAGTGTTGAAGTCGTGAAGCCGTAGCATAGAGGTTGTATAGCGGTCGTGTTGAAGCCTTGAAGTCCTAGTCGTGAAGTCCTGGTGTTGAAGTCGTGAAGCCGTAGCATAGAGGTTGTGTAGCGGTCGTGTTGAAGTCGTGAAGTCTTAGTCGTGAAGCCATAGTGTTGAAGTCGTGAAGCCGTAGCATAGAGGTTGTGTAGCGGTCGTGTTGAAGTCGTGAAGCAGTCGTGAAGCCGTTGTGAAGTAGTCGTGAATAAGTCGTGAAGAAGTTGTGTTGTGAAGTTGTGAGATTGGTTCTAGCTACGATTAGAACTCGACATTTAGCTTTGTGTCGTTAAGCCGGTGTAAGCCAAAGTCGTGTAAGGTTTTCTCCGCCATAAGGGAGCTTATTGAAGTTGTGAAGAAAACTCTCGAGCTCGGTGCTCGGGGAGTGGAGTAGGGCAAGGAAGGTGTCCTTGTGGCCGAACCACTATAAATCTCTCGTGTCTCGGTTAGATCTTTCCATACCTTATTTACTTCCTTACTTATATCGTCATTACATTCATACACATAGGATTATATAACTGCTAGTATTTATTAGAGATCGACTTCACATAAAGATCAATTTGAAAATCCATTCAAGAAACCAAAACATTTACAATCAATTTAAAAGAATACATATATAACTAATAATAAGATTTAAGTTTTAACAAACTTGAATCTAAGTTTTTAAAAGTAAACAAAGCTTTTATAATAAATTAAAAAGACGTAAAACTATTCAACCCCCCTTCTAGTTTTCCACAGTTTAGTTTCATTAAGGATTGCATAATCTGAGGTTCAAAAACTCTCAATACTGCATCAGCATACACTGAGCAGAACAGCATAAATAGCTGTTGATCTCAGCTGTTTTGTGGCTTAACTAGATAAGCTGAGATCTTGAATTTTGGTTTTCTTTTAGCTAGTAGTATAGGCTTTAGGGGTCTGAGCTTAGTTCTCATTTTATAGCTTATTTAACAGCTTATTTAAGGTCTGCAATTTTCACCCATTTCACTGATTCAACCTGAATCAGATTTGCTTTCTTGCACCATCTGATCTAGGGTGAAATTGGAGTTTAATTGGGCAGTTAAATTTGGGAATTTTTGGTTTTTAGTGTAGCCTGTAGTACTAGTAAGGTTTTGCCCCCATATGTTCTCACTTATCAGCTTATTTGAAGTGCTTAAATTGATCTGCAAGTTGGCCATTTTACTATCATTTCTGCCCTAATTTGTGAATCTGCATAACTGCTTATCTGCTTATTTCTTTTGCTTATTTTTTCTTTTTAAGTTGTTTTAAGCTTCCATTAGTATAATAATCCATTCCTGAGCCTTTGGTAATTTTTAGAGCTTTTTAGCTTATTTTTGTGCTTATTTCCAAACTACTTTTTAGGCCATTTGCTTATTAGGGCTTAGTTAACTTGTAATTTTATTTTTCCTAGATTAAGAATAATATTTTAGATTTTCCTGTAAAGTTTCATATTTTTCTAAAGTCATTTACTAATTTTAATCCTTTTAATCAGTTTTTAATAGTTTTTAATTCATAATAAAAAATATAAAAATCAGAAAAATATAAATCTTTTTTCTAAAATTTTATTTTGTCATTATTAACTTAGGAAAAATAATTTAGCACTTGTAGGGTTTAAATTTTATAGATTTCACTTTTTAATCGCGTTTTTATAATTCCCGTAACACGTTTTTAGTATAATTTGTTAATCTTAATTTTATTTTGAGAATTTGTTTCTCATTATTTAATTAGAATAAAAAAAATCAAAATCTCATATCTCACTCATCAGTCACTCTAATCTAAACTTTCAACGATTGCCCATTCACACCTCGTTGGGACACGACCCGGGTAATCACTTACCTGGTATCACACATATCACAAACGTGAGTTTTTGCAAGTTAGCCTTTTTCCTAAAGGGTTGATTTGTCTTTATTCACGCGTATCCGTCTGCATAATATTTATATATCTACTTTTGCGCGGATCAACACACTAAGACAGTATGAATTAAGAATTTCCACTGAGGAGAAAAATTACCTTTTTAAAACTTTAAAGCATCTGTATTTCTCTCATATCCCATCAGTGAAAGTTTTTCAAAGATTGTAGTATTTGGAAGATTCTCAACACCGTTTGCATCATCTAGGAGAAGATCTCTTCGAATAGACTCCTCTATAATGATAATCCTCTGCCCATCTACAAGGGCATGGATTTGTGCTTCCCCATTAATAGTTTTGACCTTAGCAGACGACCAAAACTGGATAATATTGGAAGTATATGTATTAGGTTTTACAGTTAATGCAAACTTAATATAGCTTGCATTAAGGAAATCAATGATCTCAGTAAAATCTACAGACTCATTGGATTTTTCTAAAAAGGCAACATTGAGGTTCGGTAAAAGTTAGGTTCGACATTATGATTTGATTTGGGGGTTTTGCAATATGATGATTAAAATTCGATTAGGGAGTGGAAGAGAGAGAGTAATGTGTGCGTGAATGTGCTTGTGTGCCGCAATTGGGGATTTATACCCTTTAACTGAAAAGTGATACAAACTACCCTGCACTCCCAACCACTGCTAAAAGGATACCCAACAGTACAACGTTTCGCTAGCAGTACAACTGTTTGCCTAGCAGTACAATAATAATAACTGCATTCAAATATCATAAACTTGTAATAATAACTGCATTCATATATTAAACAAAGTCAAAATAAGTTTACATTTTACATAGGCAAAATATATAAACAAAAGATACATTAAGACATATATATACTAGCTTGAATACTTTTGTAAACTTCAACTATTTGCTCTTTTGCTTCTTCTATTTTTTTGTTCCTCTCATCAATTTTCTTCTGATGCTCCTCAATGGCCTCTAAATCTTTCTTGTTCCACTCTTCAAACATCTTTATATGCTTGTTGTAAATTTCTATCAATGCGTTTTTACCACC
This sequence comes from Artemisia tridentata subsp. tridentata, assembly GCA_021014915.2. Lineage (NCBI taxonomy): Eukaryota > Viridiplantae > Streptophyta > Magnoliopsida > Asterales > Asteraceae > Artemisia > Artemisia tridentata. The sequence goes on along the minus strand of CP139509.1, from coordinate 104,022,775 downwards.
ATACTCGCCTTCACTACATTTCTCCCAAATATGTTGGGATATGCCTAATTTTTTTAGTTTTCAGGCATTGGAGGAGGAGAATCATCCCTTGGGCGTTTGTTTTTGTTTGAAGAAGGAGTTGAAGAGGATTCAGCCATTGAAATTTGAAATTTATTTTCTAATGAAAATATCAAAGGAGTTGATTATGCATGGTTTTCCATGTCCATAGGTATAAATAGGCTGCAGACGGTATATGAACGGTTCCCAATACTTTAGGCGGGAAGAGGGACCATCGAAATGCGCCAAAAGTAAACAGATGGATAATAGGATTTGGTTTGTGTTTGGTTTGGATTGACTAGTTTAGTTGATTTGGAAGTGTGTTTGGTGTTGGATTGACTAATTGACTTTTTGATTAGGGTAATTGATATTTTATATATTAATGATATTTTCTATATTAATGATATTAAATAAGTTTATAGGGTTTGAAAATAGTTGAGTTAAAGGTGAGTTAAGGGTGAGTTATGATTGCGGGTATTTTTTTTGAGTTAAAGGTGAAAAGGTTAAAGCTGACGTGGCAGTGTGTTAAACTTTTTTTTTTTTTTTTTCAAATACCCAAATAAACTAAATTAATTTCATTCAAAAAAAATAGATTACAACAAATCATACAACACTGTTAATTAATCATTTCTTTGTCTTTACATTGTTCAAACACAAGGGCGGGATATTTTTATATCTGTTTCAAATTTCAAATTCAAAGTTAAAATATTAAAAACGTGTGCATTTGTACCTTATAAATACCCATGCTTCTGAAGCACATGTCACACACAAACACATTCCAAACTTCTCAAATACTCAAGATCCAAACTTCTCAAATTCAAAATGTCTTTCAGAAAAGATTTAGGGCAACAATTTCCAAGTCCACCTCGCCAAAAGGATTTTGGGCAACCATTTCCAAGTCCACCTCGCCAAAATGAAGAATTCCATACTCCACCTGAACATATCTTCCCGGTTTTCCAACAGTAAAATCTTCCGATGAACAATCCACCGGAAAATGAACCGGTGCACAATCCACCGGTTGCCAACCAAGAACCAAATCCGTTTGGGTTAACTGAGGAACAACATAGGCAAATGGACCAAGATATGCAAGTCTTCCTGGAAATGGAACATCTTGAAAGAGAAGAGGAAGCTGCTCGTTTGGAGCGGCAAGCCAGGGAGGATGAAGAATGTAGGAAGAACTGGGAAAGTGGTTGGTTCCCACCTGATTCCAAATCCTCTAAAGATGGTTACCCAGACTCAGATGATACCTTCCATTAAGTTGTAGTTTCATTTTCATTTATGATTAGTTTACGTTTTTTTAATTCAGTATTGTAACCTTTTTTTGATTTAGATATAGATGCGACTGGAACCAACCAAGCAGAGATACTAGCTAAGAGGGGCTCAATTAGGCTAGTAAAGTTTCGCGCGAAGCATGGCAAACCTGGTGCAATAAAGCTCAAGGTAACCTTCGATGCATTCGGTAGGGTATCAGGGGCAAATAGAGCAGTGTTTGTGAGTCTTTTAGGAGATGTGGCTCGTGAGCAGATAGGTGTGAAGATTCTACACTGGAAGAAGGTGAATAAACAATCAAGTGATAAACTATGGGATGAAATCATGGTACATATATACTATTTTGTAACCCAGTAATACATAAGTTTATGTATGCAGTTACATTATGTGCAACTTATTAACAACATTGTGTTAATCTTTGCAGAAATTTTTGATGTTGACGTGAAATACAGAAAATTGATAATGATTCGTCTTGGTAAAATGCTAAGGAATTACAGAAGGAAGCTCAAATTCAACTACATTTTGCCCAACCTAAATACACCTTCCAAACTGACTGAAGTCCCGGACTTGTATAGTACAATAATGAAATCAGAAGACTGGGTCGAGTATGTTAAATACACGACCACCGAAGCATACAAGGTTTTAATTAGTCATCTTTATTTAAGTGTATATGTCATTTTATAATTTTCAGTTTGCAGCATTACCGCATCTAAACGCCTTATGATTTTGTGTTTTTAGGAGAAATCTGAGAAAGGTAAAATGGCGCGTTCCCAAAATATTTATCAGCATAAAATGGGACGAGGTGGATATGTTTATGTCAAAGAGAAAATGGTAAGATTACATAATGTTTGTTTTACAAATTGCCCATGAGAAATGAATCTGTTTACATTGCCCAATTTGCACATTTGCATTAATACCCTCATATTTTCGTTTATCTTGGTTTAACTTTACATGTGTATGCATTTGATGTTTATTAGATCCAAAATAAAGAGATTGAAGCGGATGAAGAACCCCCGCGTGATGTAATGTGGGTGAAAGGAAGGGTAAACAAAGACGACGAATACCCAAATGATGATATTAAATCAAAGGGAGATCAACTTGTAAGTTTGACTGCTAATTCTATTATTATGCTTATATAGCAGCAACATTAACTGTGTACTAGCAGTAGTAGCTTGTATACCAGCAGTAACTGTGTACTAGCAGTAGTATATTTTTCATTGAAGTTCATGAGCAAAACTAACTCCAGCTGAGCAGCATTGACACAAATATGAGCAGCAGTTACTCTAACAGCATCAAGAAGACTTTTAATCCCAACATTTCCTATATTTTTTGTGCAGAAAGAAGCTGATGACAAGATCAAGGAAGGAACCTCGAGTGTTGATGATGGCACTGATGCCATGACAGTTGTATTTGGTAAGGAAAAGGGCGGTTATGCCAGAGGAGTAACATACAAAGAGTATTTTGGCCTTCCTCGAAGAAAACAAGAAGCCGATGAAAAACTTGCGTTACTTCAAACTCAACTGGATAATGAGAGACACGAGCATGAAGAAAAAGATAAATTGGTCAAGAAATTGTCCGCCGAGATGACCGAAAAAGATGTGCAGGTCAAGAAATTATCCGGTGAGGTGGAACACACAAATAAAGTGCTTGCTCAAATTATGAAACAGTTGAATGATCAAGGGATGAATATAACTTTGCCATCTGAACCATCGCCAATAGCCTCAGTTGTAAGCCATTTTTTATGTTGTTAACAATTTCATTTTCTAATGCTAACACCACTGATGCTAATGATACCAAGCATTGAACGTAAACTGATGAGTGACTGTATTTCTTAATTTATATTGGAGGTGACTCCAATGGCCATTGACAATATAGAGAGCAGCGCTAATGAGGTGGACGGCACTCAGACAAGTGATGTTGTAAGTGCTAAAGATGCGGGAATTGAGGAGAAGTCCAATGGCCTTGAAACTTCTAAAAAGGTAACGGAAACAATGGTAATTAAGTATAGTAATAAAACATCCCCCTTTGATTTTTGAATTTTACATATATGATCGACTAATGTACCGTGTTTTATATATACGTATAGGAACCTGCTAAAACTGTCAGGCCTAAGCATAACCTTAAGTCATGACGAAATGGGTCTCTAGATTCCCAATCGCTACAAAATGTGTCGTCTCCAACACAACCACTGCCAACAGTATGTATTTCAACATGTTTCTTGTTACTCTTTTGTTTAAATAATGTAACGTGTTTTATATATACATATAGGAACTTGCTAAAACTGTCGGACCCAAGATAAAGCAAAAGAAGCGAAAAAATGGGTCTCCGGATTCCCAATCGCAAAAAGATGTGTCTCCAACACAAGCACTGCCAACAGTATGTATTTCAACATGTTTCCTGTTATTCTTTTGTTTAAATAATTTCTGATATATACATGCAAAAATTCTTTTTTTGTAGACACTTAAGTGCAAACTGTGGATTATAAAGCAAACAAATATTGTTGCTTTGGGTATCGTATACCAGTCTCTTGGAAAGCAATTGCTGCATAACCGACCGCTCCCAAGTGATTGCTACAAAGTGTCAATTGTTGAATCGTTAGTTGATGCAACATGCATACCGGACGTAGCACATAATGGGTTAAAAACAGTTAAGAAAGTCGAAGGTAGTTTCGTTGCATGGCCAAAGGATCAAGTTATTTTTGAAGAGGAGGTACATACACGTGTTTTTTCAACCTACATATATATAATTATTCATATGTAATTCAATGTTTGATAGAAGCGTCTTTTGTTTACTACAGGTTACACCAACAAACCATGTGACTAAATGTGTACCACCGGCACCATTGAAGAAACTATATATATCTGCTAACGACTTAAGGCAAACTGCTAATAAGGAGGTGAAGGTTCAAAAGTATTTAGATTATTGAGAATTTGATTAATTAAGTACGACATTACAATTGTATATTCTGTCCAGTTATATACATTCGAGTTTGATTCAATTTGAAATTTCTTGTGGTTTTTAATATTGTTTTATATATAATATATATACTCATTCCAGCAGCACTAGCATAGTACTAGCAGTAGTAACTCTGCTTCAGCAGGACTACCTTAGTACTAGCAGTAGCAACTCTGCTCCAACAGTATAGTAACCCTGTGACTAAAAGATGCAGTCACATAATATGGTCACGCTTATCAACATTATTGGTCACTCTTTGTTTAATTCGATGTGTGATTAAATAGTACCAAAGGCCACACAAACTAAAAATTCATGTGACCATTGGATGAACAATAGTCACGCAAAATACACATTTCATCACTTTAAACAACATATGGTCACACTTATTAACATCTTTGGCCACTTTATGCTTAATTGTATGTTACTAAATACCCAAAACAAACATGCTTTGTGTGACTAAATATTACAAAAGGCCACACAAACATAAATTTCAAGTGGCCATTGGATGATCAATAGTCACACAAAATACAAATTTCTTCACTTTAAACAATATATGGTCACACTTATCAACACTTTTGGCCACTTTATGCTTAATTGTATGTGACTAAATAACCAAAACAAACATGCTTTGTGTGACTAAATATTACAAAAGGCCACACAAACATAAAATTCAAGTGGCCATTGGATGATCAATAGTCACACAAAATACAAATTTCTTCACTTTAAACAATATATGGTCACACTTATCAACACTTTTGGCCACTTTATGCTTAATTGTATGTGACTAAATAACCAAAACAAACATGCTTTGTGTGACTAAATATTACAAAAGGCCACACAAACATAAAATTCAAGTGGCCATTGGATGATCAATAGTCACACAAAATACAAATTTCTTCACTTTAAACAACATATGGTCACACTTATTAACACTTTTGGCCACTTTATGCTTAATTGTATGTGACTAAATACCCAAAAAAAACATGCTTTGTGTGACTAAATATTACAAAAGGCCACACAAACTAAAAATTCATGTGACCATTGGATGATCAATAGTCACACAAAATACACATTTCTTCATTTAAAACAGCATATGGTCACACTTATTAACACTTTTGGCCACTTTATGCTTAATTGTATGTGACTAAATACCCAAAACAAACATGCTTTGTGTGACTAAATATTACAAAAGGCGACACAAACTAAAAATTCATGTGACCATTGGATGATCAATAGTCACACAAAATACGCATTTCTTCACTTTAAACAGCATATGGTCACACTTATTAACACTTTCGACCACTATTTTTTAAATTGTATGTGACTAACTCGAAAAAAACAACACACGTTGTGTGACTAAATCATCACAAACGTCACATTTATTATATTTTCATGTGGCCATAGGATGGGAAATAGTCACACATACTGATGAATCCAACAAAACTTGTGCCTAATTAGTCACACATATTTGGGTTTTGGTCACTCTTTTTCAATGAAAACGACCACAAAGTAAACATTGTAACCATATGATACCTACGGTATCGCGACTTTTTGTCACACACACCCAAAAAAACGTGTGTGACTATATGCATATAGTCACGCATTTTTGGTGTGACGAAAGGTGAAATCTGTACCAGTGAATATTCATATGAAGACTCGGTCACCCCGAGTATCTATATAGCATTTATGTAGCTCGTAGGCTTATTAGAATTATTATTATTATTAGTTTAGTTATATTAATATTTGTGGAGTTGGGTTGGGTCTTTACCCACTGTCAGCTCACTCCACAGCCCACTAGGGGCACCTTAGCTCGTAACTATAAATACCCCTTCCCAAGTGTGGGAAAGGTTGGAACTTCTTTACAATTCAAGCTAATACATTTCATTTTTCTCTCAAGTTCCCTCTCTACTCTCTCTCTCTAAAACTCTTACCATGGATTTCTTCTTTCATAATCCAAGACCTCCCGAATCCCACATAATCAATACAAGTATACATATCTTACAATTGGTATCAAGAGCCATGGTTAGGTTCGTGTGAGTGCATATTCAGATTCGTGGTGTGATTTTTGATTGTTTTTTGGTTCGTACAAAGTAGTGAAGAAAAACCCTAGTTTGATCTTTGTTAGTGGTTCAATTCATTTAAGACTTGTACTTTTATGTTCAAAAAGTTGTTTCACATCTTCCTTGATAATATACAACAGTGTTTGTGTTAGTTTGTAGAAGATTTGAGGTTTTTCTTGGCAGCGGTTTGACTATCGGACGAGTTTTCTTCGCAGCAGTTTAACTCTCGGTGAAAGATTCTTAGCAGCGGTTTGTGATGAACTCAAATAAGTACATTTTATTACTATCATTTATCCTATTAATTTGACTTGTTTTACTATATTATGTATGAGGATTGATACTTAATTGTTTACTTTTGTAATTCTCAGGTAAAAACAAGCATTTGGTGAAACTTAGCGATTATGGACTAATAATGGAGCAAAACGTGCATAAAGTGGAAGTCTACTGACATGGACAAGATCAAGTCAATTCTGCTCCAGATGCGCCGCATCTCACTCTCGAAATGCGCCGCATCTCTATCAAGATATCACCAGATACGATCCAAGATACAAGAGGACATGCGCCGCATCTAATCAAGAGTTACGCCGCATCTTCTGGCGGTGTACGAATATTCCTGAATATTATAATCTTGGACCCCACGCGAAGTTAAGTACATACGCCGCATCTACTTAAGTAGATGCGCCGCATCTTCCCTCAGACAGAAACTATAAATACCCCGTAGACCAGACGAATTGAAGAGTTCGAAACCCTAAAACCGAAGTTCGGACAGCAGAACAGGAGGACGAATTCAGTCAAGAGGCAGCACAAGACACACCCGAATCGAAGATACAAGAGCTGTAAGAAGGTGCTGCATGTATTTAATTCATTAAGTAGTTTTGTTTTATTGTGTTAGCAAACTTTAATTCATCAGGATTGGTGGCTTGTGTAATGTGACAACGAAAGATTGCACTCCCTTTAATACTTGCTTTCCCATCAATTAAAGTTTATATGTTGATGTCTTTGGTTACTACTTATTAGTGCATTGATAACCTTTGTGTTTATTAGTGGCTTGCGGGCATCCGACTGCGGGACAAGATGTGGCTCCCACGGTTGTTTCTAAATTGATCACTTAGGAATAACTTTTAGACATAAGTAATCATTAAGGGTTTACTCGCCGATGAGAATAGGACCAACGAGAAAGGGTTAATTACATACACTTCATATAAAGCTATCAATAAAACAAGTGACAATCTACTTAATCATAAGGACAGCCCTCTTATTGTCTCGAGTATCTATCTGTGTACGTGTGTGCTACTTGCTGATTCGTGCCTATTTGTTTATTTTATTATTTAATTGCAAACAAAACTGTGCCAGTCTCTCAGGCTGAAACCCCCTTGCGTTAGGATATTAAAATACTGATTAGAATAACTAGATAATACGTTCCACTCTTAGTGATCGACACTCTACTTACCATTATCTTCATACTGACCGGGTACACTGCTCGTTAAGTGTGTGTGTTATTGATAAGTCGGCTAAATATAAATTTAAAACTTGAGTAGGCATTAAAACTGCTAAACCGCAACGACACATCACGCGCATCAAGTTTTTGGCGCCGTTGCCGGGGAGTGAATTGTTATTATCTGTTAATTTGATTAGTATTTTAATTAGGTTATTTTTCTTTTTATTAGATTAATTGCATCATTGTACTATTTTGCATATTTGTTGTATTGTGTGTTAATTGTTTTCTTTTATTTTTGTGTATTTGTTTTTGTTCGTGTGTTTTATTTTTGTTTTATTTTTCGTATTTTCTGTTCTGCTATCGTTGTACTGTGCTAAATCGAACGATACGGCGCATCTGATCTCTCAGATACGGCGTATTGCGTTCAATTTTTTTTATATACAACGCGTTTAATTAATTTGATACGACGCATCTTTTACCCAAGATACGGCGTATCTGTTTTTAATAAGAAAAATTTTTCTAAGCGATAAAGTAATACGACGCATCTGCTTTTGCAGATACGGCGTATCTGTTTTTGATAAAATTTTTTTTTTCTAAAACGTTAACGCCATACGACGCATCTGCTTTTGCAGATACGGCGTATCTGTTTTTAATAAAAAATTTTTTCTAAAACATTAACGCCATACGACGCATCTGCTTTCGCAGATACGGCGTATCTATTATTTTGATTAAAAACAGTTTGCGAATTATTAAACAGATACGGCGTATCGATCTCTGTCGATACGGCGCATCTTACTGAATCAAAAATCTTTTATTTTTAAACGTAACGAAAATACGGCGCATTAACTTTCGTTAATACGACGCATTTAATTTTAATTGGATAAGTTGATTTTTGATTAATTAATTCGATACGGCGCATTCTTAAATTCTAAAGCGGCGTATCTATTTTCTGAATAAAGTCTGATTAAATTTTAACGATTATAAGATACGGCGTATCCAACTTTTTGGATACGGCGCATCGTCTGCAGATATCAGCAACTCTTATTCTTTTCTAATTTCCGAACGGAAAATATTCTGACTTACCCTTATACTCGGAAGCTTTTACTTTGAAATCTTCTTGTTCTTAATTTTCAGGATCAATGTTCGATATTTTCCCAAACTGGTTCGGAAGACCCCAAAGAAACCTTACTATGGAAGAGTTTGCATTACTAATCGCTCAAGCCAATGAACAAGAATATCATGAGGCAAGGAACTTTATCACCGAATTCAAAGGCAGTCACGAGCTATTACTAAAGGAACAAAACAATTTGATCAATGGTTTGGCAATTGAAGTGCACCAATTGTCAACAGTACTTAATAAGGTTCTTTTGGTAAGGCACGATCTGAAAGGAATTACAACTAGAGGCGGAAAGTCAACCTTTCAAATCGGAGAAACACCCGAGGATAACAGTATAAACAAAATTTCCCCTGAATCTTTACCACCTGAGCAAGAGCAACCAAATGAGACTGATCCAGAACCTGTAATTAGAAGAGAACCTTCTGTTGAACCTAAACGATCAACACCACCCTTCCCACATAGGGTAATGAAAGAGAAAGAAGATGCCTATCAAAAGAAGTTCCTGGAGAATCTCAAGCAGCTGCAGCTAAGCATACCATTTATGGAAGCCCTAGTGCAAATGCCGAAATATGCTAAATATCTGAAAAGCTTGCTTACAAACAAGTCTAAACTCGAAGAGGCTTGCACCATAACAATGGGGAAAAGAAGCTCAGCAGCATTGCTCAACAAACTTCCATCTAAAGAAAAAGATCCAGGGAGTTTCACTATTCCTTGTCAAATTAAAAATTTGCATATTGAAAATGCCTTAGCCGACCTAGGAGCTAGTATAAGTCTTATGCCTTCTTCTATGTATGATAAATTAGGTCTTGGTGAACCAAAACCTACTAGGATGTGCTTAGAACTAGCTGATAGGTCCATACAATACCCATTAGGAATAGCGGAAAATATATTAATAAAAGTTGATAAATTTGAATTACCTATCGACTTTGTTATCCTTGATATGCCTGAAAATTCTAGAACTCCTATAATATTAGGAAGACCATTTTTAGCCACTGCTAGGGCGATGATTGATGTTTTTAATAAAAAAATAACTCTTACCATAGGAAAAGATGAGGTTGAGTTTAACATGGAACAATCTATGAGTAAAGATAATTCCGATGATGATGAATGCTATAACATCGATGTTTCTGATGACACGATTAATCAATTTACTCAGAGATTGTTAAAAAATAATTTGCTTGATTCTTTTCTGCTTAAAAATTTAGAAAACACAATTGCTATAGAAGATCAAGTTGATGAGAATACTATTGATTATAATTTTGCTGCTGATTCTGCTGTATGTAACGCAATGCGGCGCATCGAAAACCTCGATGCGGCGCATCTATCTGATGACAGCAGCGATGTAATTAAAGAACAGGTTTATTCCGCTAGTGCTACTGAAATTGATAATGTTAAACCTGTGCTTAAGGATCTTCCTTCTACTTTAGAATATGCTTATTTAAACGGAAATACTAATTCACCCGTTATTATTGCATCTAACTTAACGCCAAAAGAAAAAGAGTCTCTTTTGCAGGTATTATATAAACGAAGAGGAGCATTAGCATGGAGTATGTCTGATATTAAGGGAATTAGCCCGTCATTTTGTACACATAAAATCCTTATGGAAGATGAATTCAAACCAACTATCCAACCTCAAAGGCGTTTGAATCCAAAAGTCCAAGATGTGGTAAAAAACGAAATCGTAAAGTTACTTGACTCCGGACTTATCTACCCAATTTCCGACAGCTCATGGGTCAGTCCTATCCACGTTGTGCCGAAAAAAGGAGGAATGACGGTAGTACTCAATGACGACAATGAGCTAATCCCTTCAAGAACCGTTACCGGATGGAGAGTTTGCATTGACTACCGCAAACTCAATGATGCTACGCGAAAAGATCACTTCCCTCTTCCATTTATTGATCAAATGTTAGAAAGACTATCAGGATATGATTATTATTGTTTTTTGGATGGTTTTTCAGGTTTCTTCCAAATACCCATTGCCCCCGAGGATCAAGAGAAGACGACTTTTACCTGCCCTTATGGAACCTTCGCCTATAGGAGAATGCCGTTCGGACTATGCAACGCCCCTGCTACTTTCCAACGCTGTATGACAGCTATCTTCCATGATATGGTAGAAGACTTTATGGAAGTCTTCATGGACGACTTCTCGGTGTTCGGTAACTCATTTAGTGATTGTCTCTTTAAACTTGATAAAATGCTTGCTAGGTGTGAAGAAACTAACCTTGTTCTTAATTGGGAAAAATGTCACTTTATGGTTAGAGAGGGAATTGTGTTAGGACATAAGATTTCTGGGAAAGGTATAGAAGTCGATAAAGCTAAAATTGATGTAATTGCTAAACTACCTTACCCCACTAACGTAAAAGGCGTTAGAAGTTTTTTAGGGCACGCTGGATTTTATCGTAGATTCATAAAGGATTTTTCAAAAATATCTAGGCCTATGACCCAATTATTGCTAAAGGATGCAAAGTTTGATTTTTCTGATGATTGCAAAAAGGCATTTAATATACTTAAAGAAAAACTAACTTCTGCACCCATTATAATTTCGCCAGATTGGAATCTGCCTTTTGAATTAATGTGTGATGCTAGTGATTATGCTGTTGGAGCCGTACTTGGCCAAAAGATAGATAAGAAATTTAAGCCAATTTATTATGCTAGCAAAACATTGAATAATGCCCAAGAACACTACACCACCACGGAAAAAGAACTTTTAGCAGTAGTTTTTGCATTCGATAAATTTAGATCATATCTTATATTGTCAAAAACTATGGTTTACACTGACCATTCTGCTTTGAAGTATTTGTTCAATAAACAGGATGCCAAGCCAAGGCTTATTAGGTGGGTTTTATTGCTCCAAGGATTCGATATTGAAATTAAAGATAAAAAGGGTGCCGAAAATCTAGCTGCTGACCACTTATCTAGACTTGAAAACCCTGATATGGAGGTGCTTGACGAAAGGGAAATAGCTGATGACTTCCCTGATGAACACCTTATGATGGTAGGAATTAAGAGCAATAATAATGGACCATGGTACGCCGATTTTATAAACTTTATTGTTGCAAATGAAATTCCAAAAGGGCTAACATCCGACGAGAAAAGGAGGTTTATAACTCGCTCTAGCGAGTATATTTGGGATGAACCTTATGCCTTTAAATTATGTCCTGACAATATTATACGAAGATGCGTAGATGGTGATGACATTCCTGCAATATTGGCACATTGCCATTCAGGGCCAACAGGGGGACATCACGGTCCAGTTATCACAAGAAGAAAGATCCTGGATGCGGGATTTTATTGGCCCACTATGTTGGAGGATGCGAAAGATTATATAAAAGGATGTGATGCGTGTCAACGATCTGGAAATATTACATCAAAGAACGAAATGCCGCAAAACTATATCCATGTATGTGAAGTTTTCGACATATGGGGATTAGACTTCATGGGGCCGTTTCCTGAATCTAAAGGTAATAAATATATTTTAGTTGCTGTTGATTACGTATCAAAATGGGTCGAAGCGCAAGCATCTCCAACAAACGACAGCAAGGTTGTGCTTAAATTTTTGCAAAATTTGTTCTCTAGATTTGGAATTCCTAAAGCGTTAATTAGTGATAGGGGAACGCACTTTTGTAATCACCATCTGGGAAAAGCCTTGCAAAAATATGGAGTATATCATAGGGTTTCCACCGCATACCATCCTCAATCAAATGGTCAAACTGAAGTAACCAATAGAGCTATAAAACGAATTCTTGAAAAAACGACTGGGTATAATCCTAAAGGGTGGTCTGACAAGTTAAATGATGCTTTATGGGCATTCCGTACAGCCTATAAGACACCAACGGGATGCACTCCATTTCGTCTTGTATACGGAAAAGCATGCCACCTACCGGTCGAAATTGAACAAAGTGCATATTGGGCTTTGACAAATTGTAATATGGATATGGAAGCTGCAACGAAGGACCGTTTCATGGAACTTAATGAACTCTATGAACTAAGAGATGAGGCCTACAAAAATACTAAGATCTACAAAGAAAGAACTAAAAGATGGCATGACTCGAGGTTACGTGGGGATAAAACGTTTGCTATTGGAGAGAAAGTGCTACTATTTAATTCCAGATTAAAGATGTATCCTGGTAAACTTAAATCAAGATGGACGGGACCTTTCGTTGTCAAGAAAGTGTATCCATATGGAACTATTGAAATATGCGATAAAAATGGTTATATATTCAAAGTGAACGGGCAACGTGTGAAGAAATACTTTGATAATAGAATCGATGATAATGAGAATGAGGTGGTGGAGTTTGAACCCGACGTATTGGAATAATGAGCTGAACGTGAGTCTAACTTGAAGACTCTGGAATAAAGACAAGTGCTTACCGGGAGACAACCCGGATTTATCTTTTATTATTCTGTTTTCTGTGTCGAGTCAGTCCAGGCCGCACGAAGATACGGCGCATCTCAGTCCTGAGATGCGACGCATCCTCTGCAATGGTCATATCTTATTTTATTTTTTCTGCATTTTTATTTTTCGACTTTAAAACTATTTATCAGTTTATTTTAATGCGGCGCATCCCTGGTTAAGGATGCGGCGCATCTTTATTCTGATCCGTATTAATTCCAGGCTCGATACGGCGTATCTTCTTCAATAAGATACGGCGCATCGACTGACCTGATGATTTTCAGTTTTAATTTTTAAGTTTTATTTTTCCTAACTACTAATGTGTTATGCAAGTTGAACCTTTCTTATCTTAGGTGTGTTTTAAAGTGTTGGTGGTATTATAGTTTCCTGGATTTCCTGTGGATACATCAAGTATGAAGTTTTAACATTCTAATCCACAAGAAGTTGATTTTTTGCTCTTATACTAATGGAGGATCATACCGAGCAAATCTCAGGGGAGTTTTTCCGTTCTAATTCTTTTATTTTCCAGTTTTTAACCTTTTATACAAACAACGAGGACGTTGTTTAACTTAAGTGGGGGGATAGGAGAATTAGAACACTTAACACTTACTTGTCCTACTTTTTCAAAAATTATGCTTAAAATGTGCTTAATATATCAAACTTAAAAATTTTTTAGCATGTTTTTGTTTAAGATCTAAGTTGCATAACTGCACACAAGACGTTATTTTCAAAAATTGTGATTTTTCAAAATTCACAAATCTATGAGTGTGCCGGTGACTTGTAAACTTTAGAACTTGGCTTGTATACTATTCGAGACCACCATAATGAGTATTATTTATATAATTGGAATGACTTGTCTAACTTGGTAAAATTCTAGGATTACACCCAAATAGCCTTTATATGTTATGTGTTATTAGCTAACTACACTGGTTAGTTAACCCCCGTATAAAACCTTTTGTTACTCTCATTTTTAGAGTAAGATACCCCTAGAAAAACCCTCAGAGCCATTCCTTTCGTTTCTTACACCTATGTTTAAAATGTTTCGTTACACCCTTACACCTTAGCCTACCCTGTAGATTAGAATCCGTGGTTGGTTAATTGCTATAGGCAGAGTGTGTTTCCTTACATTACCTGTGTTCGCGTGCGTAATTCATTATCTATGGTTAGGTCGGGAAATTGCACAATGCAAATTGGAGTGAAAGTAAATATTGTATATTTTTGAGTTTATTTTTCGTGTGTTTACTACTTTCACTATTACCGTTATTTCTGAAAGTATGAAAAGTATGAAAAAATTATCCGGAAAGAAAGTTGTAGTGATGTGGTGAAATTTTACACATCTATGTTTATATTTCAAGTAAAAAAAAAAAAAAAAAAAAAAAAAAAAAAAATCGAAAAAATGAGAAAAGAAAAAGAAAGAAAAAAGAGTTGGATGTTTATTTTAAGCCAACGATGTAGAGTTATGTAAGTGGTCGATATCACCACTATTTGTTATACTATATTTATGGATTGAATGGGAATTGGCAGTTATGGGAATGCCGATTAAGGTTTATTCTTTGATTAAGATTTTGTTGAGTATAATTCGTGTCTACCAAAAGCGTGTGTTTCAAGTGTTAAAGCGTGAGTTATTCAATGATATGAGTCTTATTCATGGGATGGTTGGGATAGTGATTAACCACACTTAGGATTTTAATCTATTTGTTTTGTTTTGTTTATTTTTATTTTTTACACCAATTTATATCCCAAATGTTATCCATACCCTGTATTGTTCTTTATCCAACCGAACCTTTGATTTATTGAGATTAGGGATTTGAGCAATCTTAAGTATCGTAGTTGTGGATTCGGCTATGTATTTATGATTTTGTCGCCCTTTTTGATATATTATTATTGGTGAAGTTTGGACCTATCTTTAGCCTATTCGAGTTAAGGATTTGAGCAATTGCAAGTATCGTGTTCGTGGATTCGATCATGTATTTGTGATTTTGTCGCCTTTTCTGGAATTTGAGATCGATAGTGTAAAAAAGAATAATTAACCCTTTAGCCTAAAAACCCTTTTTACCGCTTTAGACTTGTTATTCCTTAGCTTTAGTGGTGGAGATGTGTATACTTGCCAAGCTTATGATAGAATATTCGTCGCGACTGGACAGTTAAACGATTAGATTTGCTTTTATCGACTTATTTTATTTTACTTCTAATTCGTTAAGTGTTTAGTTGTGTGATTATGAAATAAACGAATACATGCTTAAATATAAAAATAAATCCTAACATCTTTTAGGATACATTTTCATAAATGAAATTCTAAGGTTTACTTGGGGACAAGTAAAGTTCAAGTGGGGGGATATTTGATGAACTCAAATAAGTACATTTTATTACTATCATTTATCCTATTAATTTGACTTGTTTTACTATATTATGTATGAGGATTGATACTTAATTGTTTACTTTTGTAATTCTCAGGTAAAAACAAGCATTTGGTGAAACTTAGCGATTATGGACTAATAATGGAGCAAAACGTGCATAAAGTGGAAGTCTACTGACATGGACAAGATCAAGTCAATTCTGCTCCAGATGCGCCGCATCTCACTCTCGAAATGCGCCGCATCTCTATCAAGATATCACCAGATACGATCCAAGATACAAGAGGACATGCGCCGCATCTAATCAAGAGTTACGCCGCATCTTCTGGCGGTGTACGAATATTCCTGAATATTATAATCTTGGACCCCACGCGAAGTTAAGTACATACGCCGCATCTACTTAAGTAGATGCGCCGCATCTTCCCTCAGACAGAAACTATAAATACCCCGTAGACCAGACGAATTGAAGAGTTCGAAACCCTAAAACCGAAGTTCGGACAGCAGAACAGGAGGACGAATTCAGTCAAGAGGCAGCACAAGACACACCCGAATCGAAGATACAAGAGCTGTAAGAAGGTGCTGCATGTATTTAATTCATTAAGTAGTTTTGTTTTATTGTGTTAGCAAACTTTAATTCATCAGGATTGGTGGCTTGTGTAATGTGACAACGAAAGATTGCACTCCCTTTAATACTTGCTTTCCCATCAATTAAAGTTTATATGTTGATGTCTTTGGTTACTACTTATTAGTGCATTGATAACCTCTGTGTTTATTAGTGGCTTGCGGGCATCCGACTGCGGGACAAGATGTGGCTCCCACGGTTGTTTCTAAATTGATCACTTAGGAATAACTTTTAGACATAAGTAATCATTAAGGGTTTACTCGCCGATGAGAATAGGACCAACGAGAAAGGGTTAATTACATACACTTCATATAAAGCTATCAATAAAACAAGTGACAATCTACTTAATCATAAGGACAGCCCTCTTATTGTCTCGAGTATCTATCTGTGTACGTGTGTGCTACTTGCTGATTCGTGCCTATTTGTTTATTTTATTATTTAATTGCAAACAAAACTGTGCCAGTCTCTCAGGCTGAAACCCCCTTGCGTTAGGATATTAAAATACTGATTAGAATAACTAGATAATACGTTCCACTCTTAGTGATCGACACTCTACTTACCATTATCTTCATACTGACCGGGTACACTGCTCGTTAAGTGTGTGTGTTATTGATAAGTCGGCTAAATATAAATTTAAAACTTGAGTAGGCATTAAAACTGCTAAACCGCAACGACACATCACGCGCATCACAGCGGTTTGTGTTATTTGAGTAATTCTTAGTTGCGGTTTGGTAGACAGCGGTTTGGATCTTAACCAAAAGGGGAAACATGACAAAACTTACTGAAAGTGACATCTTGTCCCTTTGCAGTTGCAGTTTGTGTTCTTTGTCCTATTGCGGTTTGGCGTGTAGCAGTAGCAGTTTGAATTTTGTGTGTAGCGGTTTGACTCACTGCGGTTCTGGTCTTAGCGGTTTGAATTCTAGCGGTTTGGTATTCTGGTACAGCGGTTTGACTTTGTGGTTTGTCTTGTGTGCCTGCGGTTTGAGTATAGCGGTTTGGTATTCAGGATCTGCGGTTTGACTTAGCGATTTGTCTTGTGCCTGCGGTTTGGATATAGCGGTTTGGTATTCAGGATCTGCGGTTTGACTTTTTACGTCAAAACTTCAAACGGCTATAACTTTTGAACCGTAACTCCGTTTTTAGCCCACGACCTGTCAAAACGACCGTGAGACCTAGGAGAAGGAAGTTATTAAGGTTTTAAGTTTTCAGACCATAATTTCATCGTAACAACTTGCGTCAACCAAACTAAATCAACTTTCATCATAACACATTCAAGTAATCAAATCACGGTTTATTCTTGATTTTTGTAAAATCCCGCGAAAGAATCTATTTCTCGGTCTAAATCGTAGACTTGTTAAAATCTCGTGAACGTTCATATCATTTCAAAGACTTCGGATTCAGTCATTGCTGAGGTGCTCAAATTGTACGACATGATTGACAAACAGAAGATTCCCAATGATGTACAACAGATAAACGTGTTTGAGTATGTTAGTGAAAATAGGGACTTTGTGTGCACGAATTCTCAAGGGAAAGAGCTTCATCAGCCACAGACAAACGTTGTTGAGTCAGATACTGCTATGAACAACGTGCTACATTGGAAACACAATGAAGCGTCGGCTGAACCTAGTGGGGTATCTTCTGTTATTAATGATGATAATGTGTTGCATGAACAAAAGATTCCCGAAAAAGTACAACAGACAAACGTTGTTGAGTCAGATATTGCTAATATGGGAAATAGCGATGTTATCCCACATAAATAATATGTGAAACACAACGAAGCGTCTGTTGTACCTAGTTGTGCATCTTCTGTTCTAAATGATGATTATGTGCTGCATGAGAACACTGAATTTGTTCCTGATGACCCATTAACCACCCAACTTAACATCTATAAAGAACAAGTGGCCATATATGAACAACGTGCTAAGTTTGAGTTAACTAAACTTGAGCAAGAAATGGATGGTCAGATGCATACACTTATTTCTGAACGTAATCTAAGGGAAGAAAAATTGAAAATGGAGTTACATTCTTTACAAGTGAAACTTAAGCAAACTGTTCAGCTTAAACAAATAATGCAAGAAAGTGTGAAAACACTAAAGCAAGACTTCAAAGAAAAAGAATCTAAACTCCTAAATGATTTTTCCAGACCTAAAACCTTAAAGAATAAGCTTGAAAATAAGTTGTACACGCAAGACCAATCTAGACAAACGGTTCAAATGATTCAAAAGCACAAAAAGTTGTGTGATAAGCATAGTGAATGTAATGTAGGTGAACCTAAATTAGCTATCATTAGGAATGCTAGAGTAGCCCAACCTGCATTATATGATGGAAATGTGATGATTATGCCTAGTCATGCCCCACCTGATATTTCATCTTTAGAAGAGAGTAATGAGATAGATGTGAGAAATAGAGAAAGAATGAATGATAAAATGAAGGATCCCAAATGCATAGCCAATCGAATAATAGTCAAACCCCATGATTATTATGAGGATAATCGATTGACTGTGTTTGCACCTCAAAAGAAGTTAACGCCTGAATAAATATTTTGGTCTTTAGATATGGAAAAGAGAAAGGCCGATGAGCTTGAAGCCAAAACTCCATCCCTTAGGAAAATTGCAGCTGCGACGGTGTATCCTCCCAATACACCTAGGCATTTGGTTCCTTTGACCCTTCCTACTGAATGTAAAACCTTAATTAGCATATATGTACTTTGTCAACTATTTGCTGATTTTGATAAAACATGTAAGAAGAGAATTACGCCAACGGGAATTACTGAGGGGGAAAGGGGTTTTGAACAAACAAAAAGGTGTTACTTAACTGAGGTCATTCCATTCTTTAAACTACTCAAAGAACATTTCGAAGGGATGCAAAACACTCTTAAAACTGAAGTAAATGAGATGAAAGTAGTGTTTAAAGAAATGGAAAATGAGGTAGCTCAAAATGCGATAGAACTTAAGAGTCGTGAGATTGAGAGAAAGAATATTCTCATCGCCAATGAGAATTTGATTGCTAGATGTATTGCACAGGATATATTTTATACTGCTACTGATGCTGCATTAACTGCCCGTCAATTTCATGAGTATTCTATTGCATCGAATGTTACCCAAAATCGTGTTGTTGAGCTTGAGGGGGAGAATTTGAAATTGCAAGAAAAAATTCAAAATGATGACCATGATAACATGGTCAAGCGTTTTTCAAAACTAGAGGTTGATCATCTTAATTTGCAATTAAAATATCAACACTTAGAAGAAGGATGTAAACTATCAAATGCCAAGACATCTTTGGATGCCCCTGAATTTGATACATATTTTGAATTAAGCAAACGCGATAAAAATTCAAGCTCACACTAACACGATTCGAAAATTGAGGGCCCAAATTTCCTAATTAAAATCAAATAAGTGTGATGTGATTGGCACCCACAAATCATCATCTTCAGATTCTCAGGATTTTCACTATCAAGACACCATCAATAAATTACAATATGAAAATGAGTGTTTTCGAGCTGAAAATTCAAAAATCAAACAGCATTACAAAGAGTTATATAATTCGATTAAGATCACGCGTAACAACCACAATGAAAAGATAACTTCTTTGCTAATTGAGATTGAGAATCTAAAGACTCAGGTGAAAGGGAAATTGCCAATTATCACTAGTGATTATGTTTTTCCAAATGTTTCTGCTTGTAGTAAGTATGCAATTGATGTTGTGCCTATTCCACTTCCCCTTAGGAACAATAGGTTAGCTCATCATGGTTATCTCACACATCTTAAGGATAGTCTTGACACTCTTCGTGAGATTGTTGAAGAGGATAGGATAGAGAAACCACTTGATAGTGCAGTTATAGTCTTGTAGATGCCTGCTTCCTCACTAAACGATCTCAAGAACTTTTAGAATACATCATTGGAACATGTCCTAAGATTGGTAGCAAGCGAGATAGGTTTATTGCATCATCCTCAATGAATAAGAACAAGCATGTAACCTTTGAGGCACCCTTAGAAACTTCAGATCCCAACACATCTAAACATGTTCAACAATTGGAAGTGAAAAAGACTAAGATTCTTATCAGTCCTTCTACTGGAGTTAACAGAGACACTAAAGCTAGCAAGTCAAAACCTAGGAGAAATATAAAGAATTATAGTACCTCACCAGCTAAAAGTGTTCTTAAGAAGAAAGTAGAAGACCACATGAGAAACATCAAGTCAGATTTGAACAAAAAGATTCATAATTCAAATCCTAACTCACTTTGCAAAACATGTAATGAATGTTTAGTTTCGGGTAATCATGATAAATGTGTTGAGAAATTTTTGAAGTCGTCCAACAAAACCTCAGTTAAGAAAGTATGGAGAGCTAGACAAATTAAGCAATCTTGGAAACCTATAGGGAAAATATTTACCAATGTGGGCTTTCAGTGGAAGCCCACGGGCCGAATATTCACACTAGGCGAACATTGCCCTTTAACGAGGATTATCATGCCTAGAGTAGTGCCTGTTAAGGAATGGAAGCCAACTGGTAGAGTTATCTCTTTAGATACACAATGCCCTTTAACTAGGTCCATTGCATCTACTAGTGTTGCCCCTATTGTTAAAACCAAGGCACCTATGGTTTCAGCAGCTCCAAAGATTGTTTTCACTAACCATCTGGAACCCAACTTAAATTGGGGATCCGGCACTCCAAACTCTCTTCTTTCGTCTGTTTTCAAATGCAGGTTGTACAGATCATCCTTTGACATTTGGACTCAGGCTGCTCATAACATATGAGGGGAAATGACAATGACGTTTGTTTACATCAGTTCAGGCCTCGTTCTTCATCGACAATGATGTTGGAACGCTGCAGTTCAAGCCTCGGGCCTCAATGTCAACATAATGGCGTCTGCTGACATCTCTTCAGGCCCCGTTCATCAAAGAAAAGAAAGGCGTACGCTTGAGTGCGCTTTATCTTCGAAAGAAGAGAAATCTTCTTGTTTCTGACTATTCTTATAAAAAAGTTTCATACTTGCTCCATGCCCGTTCAGACATCAAGTGGATCTACTTCCATCAGATTGGAGGTTTATTCACTCGATCAAAAATGGCAACTTCAAATGCAATTTTTGAGGGGGAGAAGTGTGAACAGTGGATCAACCTCATATACACTTGTTCAATCAAAAATGGCATTCTCATATGCAATTTTTGAGGGGGAGAAGTGTGAACAAGTGGATCGACGTACATTTGATTGGTTGTTCACTCACTTGTTGGGCATTTAATTATGACTATGGAGTTGATCGGGTATCACTTATTTGAGATTGAAGATGACTTTCACATAGGCGTAATCTTATCTTATCTTGAAGTCGGGGTTGGCTGGATGCAAGACTTTCAATGATAACTTGCTCGTGCTTAAGATTAAAGTTGAAGACTTAGTTTATCTAGTTACCAGCGGTCGGGGTAAATGTTTGAAGACCTGGTTAACTATCACTTAAAGGAGTTACGTTGTAGTACTCAGTGTCACACACCGATGACGTTGTGGATAATCGCAAGAGGTGTTAATGTCTCATACTTTGGTTGGGTATTGAGTACTTAGAGATTTGCTTGGAGCATAAATTCTCTACACCGTTCTTCCAACATTAGTGCAAGTTTAAGTCACAAAAACGGGGAATTCTACTTCAGTGTCAAGGTTGGTATATCAGGTTTGTTCCATCAGTCATCTCGTCAAAGAGCCTACTTAAGGGTTGGTAAAGATAGTCAGAGACAGTTTCGGTAGCGGTTGATTCTCACTTGATCCATCACTTGAGCAATTTTTGTCTTCTCACAAGATCTCAAGTATATGTGCGTAAAATGTGTTGCTGATTCTGAGGTATCAAAACCAGCAAGGGGGAAGGAGACATACATCTGAACACACAATGAGTACACGTGATGAATGTTATACTTCTTCTGAATTAAAGTTATTCCGGGAAGACAAATGTCATAACCGCAGAGAAAATCAGTGTTTTAACTCGTTCCTTATGGTGTATCATTCCAACTACGTGGGGGAAGTGGTCTCTGGATACTTTTGGTATGCATTACTTCAGACTTCAGCGGGAAGAAATGTGAGAAGAATTACTCAAGCGTGAGATGATACGTTGCTGATCTATTTGATGATCCCCCGAACAAAGTATCACGATGATTATTCTTAAAAGGAGCAGCAATATTTGATGTGGTTTGCTACGGATTCCGCTGTACACTCACCTTATGTAAGGTTGAAAGAGAGCTTTGAAACTGCTCAAAAGGAAGATTGTCGGTTTGGGGGGAAGCTATCAAAGCTTCACAATTGAGAAGGCTCAAGTTTAGATGATTATTCAGGAGCCTCAAAAGCTTTGGTGGTGAAAGTTTAAGAGATGTTGACTACTCATTTCTACAACATACTGAACGTATCCTTATTTCGGTATTCATGTCAACATTTTCTTAAACTGAATAATATAGCTTGTACATATATTATACCAAATTGTATATAGAAAATTATAAAACCATCAAATTGTAAATAGAGAAACTTAAACCCAGAAAATCCATAAAAAATCTGAAAAATAGAAAATACCAAAAATAGTTTCACTAGGCATGTCTTTTGTTTATCGATAACATTTACGGTCCTAAAAATGTCATTCAATAATGACACGGGACTTTAAATGAAGCTCGAGCAGAAGTTAAAATGAATTGTTAAAACATGTCATGATGGTTTGCTATTACTTCAGATATGCAACCCGTTTTTCAAAATGAGGAAAGCACGTCGCCAAAAAGATGGCTGTTCCTAGTAACGGGTGAAGTTCACCCGAGCATGGATTACTTTATATCCGTGCATCCCCGATTTGATGTACGTTTCAGTGTATCATTTCTTGTATAAGAAGAGAAGTCTTCTTTACATCACAAACTCCTTCTGTTCTATGATTCTTCAGGAGAGTTTTGGTGTTTCACAAGGTGGTAACTGGACTTAAATTTTCACAAATACGTCACACTCAATTGAATGACTACAGATCTTTAAATAGAAAATGGGTCATTAATTGAGGGGGGAGTATTTGTTCAAATTTCTGACACCTTTTTAAGCATTGTGCAACATCAGCAATGACACTCTCACGTGGTTTAAGGGGGAGCATAGTATGCTCCATAATCAGAATACATTTAAAACTGAC
This sequence comes from Artemisia tridentata subsp. tridentata, assembly GCA_021014915.2. Taxonomy (NCBI): domain Eukaryota; kingdom Viridiplantae; phylum Streptophyta; class Magnoliopsida; order Asterales; family Asteraceae; genus Artemisia; species Artemisia tridentata. Next base: position 103,999,402 of record CP139509.1, on the reverse strand, counting down.
CACATTTTCTCCCAAATTTTCTAAACATATTTAAATCAATTGGGATCACAAATCTCGAATGGTTTGAAATTTTTGATCGGGGGAGAGAATGTGATTTAAATATGAAATTCTGATGAAAATGTGATTATTTGTCTTAAATGTAAGTTCTCCCATATGTGCTAAACTCTTTCGTATATCGATGCACATATTGAGGGGGAGCAAATGGCACTACAACAAAAAGGATGCGACATCTCATGTGACTCGGACCTTACCAATGAATTGACGAAGCACAAACTGTCATTAATCGAAAGGACATATCCTGGCCGGGTAATAATTTCAAGCTGGTCTAACCAGTGATGTAACCGTGTCTCGAAAAGGATATGTCTGAGTAGAGTGTACTGTTTCGAGAAACTGTAACCACCCGTAATTTTTTCGAATATATTTTTATACGAGACTTTCCCTGTTTCTCATAAACGGATCCTTTCTGAACTTATTTGGTTTGAAAACGTAAAATTTCCTCGCGAAACGTGAAATTTGTACACAACGCGTACTGGCACAACCGACGAATTGATTTGATTATTTTATTATTCGTGAGGAGCGAGGCGTATGAATAGTCATTTTTATTGGAAAAATTATTCTGAGCGCAGTGGTGAAATTCCCATGTTTTGAATCAATCGTTTGTTATCTTAAACGAGCCCGAGCCTTATTTTATGAAAGATTACAAAAATTACAATACTGGTCCCTGGATTAAAGTCTGACATCCAACCCTAAACTTTTTTTAATAACAGTTTGGTCCCTAGGGTTTTTATAACTTTTGGCTAGCCTATATATACCCCATTATAACTCATCCTAGGGTTAACTCTTCTCCTTCTCCCCTCCTCCAAATCCGGCAGCCGCCACCCTTTTTCCGGCCATCTCCGGCCGATTGCCGCCATCAACACCACTATCACCATCAACACCTCCCTGTAACTCCCATCTCGTTTCCCTTGCTCTCGATAACATAAAGATGTTCCGATCAAATTTTTCTGACGAGATTTCCGGCGACACCCATTTATAACCATACGAGTTTAGATCGAGTGTTTTGGAGCAGCTTTGGGTTTTGTTTGGTTTGATGTTGTCGCCACCATTGGGTAGCTGTCACCACTTCAGTTTCATCTCCATCGCGCGTCTCTCTCTCTCTCTATCTCGCTATCGTCGTACGAGTGGTATGGTAAAACCACTCCTCGTGTGTTATTGTTATTACCGATTATTATTGTTTTCTTCATTGTTTTCGTGGATCTAACGGATAAAAAGAGAGATTATTAAGTTTTATGAAACTAAAATACGGATCAAACGCGTTTTGAAAATGGATTTCGTGTGGTATAAAAACCTGTTTTTGTGGTAAGAGTCGACTGATATGGTGTTTATGGTTGTGGTTTGCATCGGGCCAGATTTTAAACCCGTATGGGTTATGGGTCGAGTTGACCCGAGTGGGTCTTGGGTGAGGGTTTGTTTATTTTTGAGGCTTTTGGCTTATTTGGACTAAGTGTCAAGCTTGTGAGCTTAATAGGATTGTGGATTGTTGGTATCGGCATAACAAGGTTATAGCGTTCTTGGTAAATTGTAGTGTTCTCGGATGGATTTTAGACCATAATAAGGTCTCGGTTTGGAATTGGCTTATTTATTTTTCTTGACTCTTTTGGACTGTTTGTGTTTATTTGTGTCACGGTTCGAGTAAAACACCCAAGAGAGTGTGGTTTCTTGGCGAGGTTCGACAAGAAAATCCATATAGGGTGGTTATTAGATGCTCATTTCCTTCCAGCTTGTTTACATGTTACTGGAGTTGTCTCTTCGCTTCAGTCGCTTAGAGCGCATTTGATTCGTGAATTTTGAACGAGGTTATATTGATGTGCTTATAGTCATGGCTCGCCAACACCCATGTAGGGTGACTTGTGGTCTCGGTCTAGCAAGACACCACGGTGTGTCGAAATGGTACTTTATTTTGCTTCTTATAATTGTAGTGTCAAAAGTTATATTTGACTAACATATTTGACTTGTCGGGTTCACTTGGTACGTTTCGGTTACTTGGAAAATATTATTTGGACTTGGATTTGAATACGGATTTGATTTTTATATCTGGACATTGGACAATTATGGATCATTATCGGATGTACAACATTAGATATTGGACTTATTGAACATTTTGAGACTTGAGACGGTATAATATATTAAACTCGAAAGGACTTTAATATATTAAACTCGGACCGGACACAAAATCTTCAATAAAACCAAAACTAATATTACGAGAATAATAGCGAGACATAAACTTGTTAAACATTGTAATTTCAGTTTTGATTTATCCAAGTCTCGACGACTTGAGAAAAACAAGTTTTATTAGTTAAACACATTTTTATTATAAAACGTTTATGTTTTATACAAATTAATTGGGAAAACAGGGTAGATACCGAAACGTACAAACTGATTTATTTTATTTGAGGTGTTTGGTTGTCGTAAACTTCTAGGTTTGTCTTCTTGGTTTGAGTTCTAGTCAGTATTTCTCGATTATGTCGATGTCTTTTCCTCTTGGCGTGAGTTGCATTTTGAGTCTATGTTTTCTTACCACACCACACGAAACGTGAAACTAAGCTTTTGATAAGTTTTGAAAACTGAGTAATCCATGAAAACTACGACACATTGTCTTTTATAGACTTTATTATCTTGCGCGACGTATTTTGAGATAATCGTATACGTATTAGGTTGTGCCGATCCTCGACCATTGTGTACCGTCGTGCTTGTACCTCCGTCTACCCTCGTGCCGTATGTTTTTGAGACCGTTGTGATATGTTCTAGATGCCAGTCGTGTCAGTTGTGACCTTGCATTTTTGTGGCTAAGGTGAGTTCATGGCCCCTACTTTTACCGGTTTTCTAACTATTTTGGGGGAGAATACATGCTCGTTTTTAACTAAACTCATGACTGTTTATTTGGAATACGTGAACTGGTTGCTCTAGTTTGACTATTTGGCTGATATATTTGATCTGGTTATTTGATGGCATTACGTGATTTATCTGGTATTCATGAGTGAAATCATTTAAACTATTTTATGGACCAACACTATGTTTTTTGCAACTATTGCGTAGTTAGCCTAAGCTCCACTTTATTTTCACATGCTTTCTAGCATGTCGTAACATGCTTTCTAGCACGCATTTAACATGCTTTCTAGCATGCCGTAACGTGCACGCATTTAACATGCTTTCTAGCATGTCATAACGTGCTTTCTAGCACGCATTTAACATGCTTTCTAGCATGCCGTAACGTGCTTTCTAGCACGCATTTAACATGCTTTCTAGCATGCCGTAACGTGCTTTCTAGCACGCATTTAACATGCTTTCCAGCATGCCTTACATGCTTTCTAGCATGGCTGTACGTGCTTTCTAGCACGCATTTAACTTAGAGCTAGCGCAATAAACTATTTTATTATGGGTTTCATATCCCTTATCTTGGTCCACCTACTACTTTGTTTACCTAAACCAAATCTTATTTGGCAGTGGGTTGTAAACACACAGGTTGCAAGTCTTGTATGGGCGGGACTTGGGACTGAGTGGATTTACAATGCCTTTGCTAGGTAATCGTTATCTGAATGCTTTACATTTTAAACTAAAACCTATGAACTCACCAGCGTAAGCTGACCCTTTTAGCATGTATTTTCAGGTTTAAGGTTATAGCTTATCTCTGGAGGCGCTTGGCAAACAACATGGTCATAGGCGACTCTGATATTTATATTTGGGACCGGTTTAATCGTTTTTGGGCCTTACTTCCGCACTATATTTTTAAATGATGTAAACTTAAGGTTTTGATAATGAAATTTTATTCTAAACGGTTAAGGTAAAATCGTTCTTTGTACCTTGTGTTGTGATACCAATTGAGTAGCACCCCAGTGACATGTATGCTTCCGCTGGACTCGATTTTCGGGGTGTTACAGATTGGTATCAGAGCCTAGGTTATAGAGAACTGGGTTTATTTTCAAAAACCTGGACTATAACCACTTTTGGCAAAAACTTAACCCTATAACCGACACGTGCCTGCCTGCCAAGCTGATGCCTCGCGTATGATTTTATTTGAGGATATAATTGGTGTGTCGAGATAATTGATGATATTAGACGAGATGTTCATGGTATATTTGACGAGTTGTTTGATGAGATGCTTGATTCTATATTTTTTGAGATGTGTGCCTGAATATTGGATATTTTATATCCGCTCGTTTTAGTTGTTTACCATAAGCATTTCCTTGTGCTTATGCACGCACCGTATATGTCACAGAGTTACGCTATTTTCTTGCGTAATCTCACTACTGAATGTCGAGTTTATACACTTGTCGTGGTTTTGGGAATGATTTTGGATGTAAAGGACATACTACTAGTATAACTAGGCTGAGTATTCCAAAATTCATTGAACCTCGGGTGAATATAGACTGATCACCTATATTCAACCAGGGACAGTGGGACATAGCCTGATCACCTATGTCCGACTTAGAGGTGAATTTTGCAATACTGAGGGTAGTTATAATGGAATTATGTTCGGGTTGGTCTTTGTTTTTTGGAATGGTACAGTTTTGCGTGTGTACACGGACATTGGAATTCCTGTTTGCCGCATGAATCATAATGCCCTTGGCATCGCTATACTCCTCCATTATATGGAATTCCTGTTTGCCGCCGTCTGGCCGTATTTTGCATCGGGTCGAGTTAGATCCGATTGGCACCGTTTGAATCCGAGTTACTTAATTGTAACCCCTTAAGAGCGCTATAAGCCGTCCGAGCTTACTGGAACGTTTAGATTCGATTTTGGCCACGTTTGGATTTGATTTTATCTACGCTTATGTTTGATTTTGGCTACGTCTGGATTTAATTTTTGCCTCGTTTGGATTTGATTCTGGCTACGTTTGGATTCGATTTTGACTACGTTTGGATTCGATATCGACTATGTTTGGATTGGTTTTGATTCTGATTTAGTTCGAGTTGTTTGATTTTATGATTTTGGACGTCATCTTGGATTCGGATTTGTTATCCGACCTCGTTTTGTTGTGACCTTGTTACAGTCATCGCTACTCTAAGCCTTGTGCTCAATCGATGATATTCATTTTTCTAACCGAGGTTGTTCAATCGAAGTTGTTCAATCAATGTTGTACCTTCCGTTTTGAGTACCTTGTACATTACCTATTCAACCAACTGATTGCTTGTGGCAATCAACTTCTTTTCTCAGAATTATACTCTGAACTCGCTAAACTCTCTATTTGGCTGAGATTCCACGCCCAGCAGAAATCTTGAGACTCTAAGGAGTAACTGAAACCGCGATTCCTTGGGACAACCGCCTGACTTTTCACTCGTCCCTCGGAAGCACCAGTGATCCTTGCTACCTCCTTACCGGATAATCAATCATATCATAAACGAAACCTCGGAAGGAAATCCCGCGCCACTACCAGAGTAATTGTTGATAATCCTACCTAATCTACTCACCTTCTACTAATCAATGAAACGACATTATGGGCAAACTTGCTCGTCCATACTCATATGAAATCATTACCCGGTATAGAGTGTCGACTCTTACCATTCTCTGATCAGGATAGTTGTTTCACATCAGATTCCTGGCAATCACTCCAAAGAGCCATGAGAACAGATTTGGAGATGAATACCGTGTATCATCTCTAGACTGATGGCCAATGTAAAAAAATCATTCAAGTGTTGGCGGATATGTTGTGTTCCTGCGTAATTTGGCAATAGTTGGTATCGACACCTCCTGTTGACCAATTTCTCTTATAACGATAATTACGACTCCAGTATTTCGACGGCACCATATGAGCCACTTTATGGCCGCAAGTGCCGATCGCCGACTTGATGGGTAGGAGTTGGAGATACCCAGCTTACTGACCCCGAATTTTTTCATTGAGACTACCGAGAAGATCGTTCAGATCAGAACCGAATTGCAAACTACTCACGAATCGTCAGAACAACTATGCTGAAAAATGATGTAACCTCTGGGATTTCCAATAAAAGCCTAGATTATGCTTAGGAATTCACCATGAGAAGGTGTGATACATTTAGTAAACGTGGAAAGCTTAATCTTGTTGTATTGATCTTTTTGAAATCCTTGCTAGAGTTGAACCGGTAGCACACAGGCTCAAGCTACCATCAAGACTCAGTAGCATTTGCAACGTTTTTATGCGCATTGTGAAGAAACGACTTGCTGATGAGGCAGTTTATCCAGATTGAAGAATGTTTAAAACTTGTTGAGAAACCTATCTAAATCATGAACCGTGAATTCGAACGACTTTAGTAAAGTCACATCCCTATCGACAAAGCTCTCCGAAGCTCGCGAAAATTCCTGATATCACATGGCAACGTGAGGATGAATCCTCGTGTGTATATGCCCATCTCTTTTCAACCGTAACGAGTGACTTGAATTGAATCGCGAGGTCGCGATTCCGTTAAGGAGGTGAGACTGTAACCACCCGTAATTTTTTCGAATATATTTTTATACGAGACTTTCCCTGTTTCTCATAAATGGATCCTTTCTGAACTTATTTGGTATGAAAACGTGAAATTTCCTCGTGAAACATGAAATTTGTACACAACGCGTACTGGCAAAACCGACGAATTGATTTGATTATTTTATTATTCGTGAGGAGCGAGGCGTATGAATAGTCATTTTTATTGGAAAAATTATTCTGAGCGTAGTGGTGAAATTCCCATATTTTGAATCAATCGTTTGTTATCTTAAACGAGCCCGAGCCTTATTTCATGAAAGATTACAAAAATTACAATACTGGTCCCTGGATTAAAGTCCCACCTCCAACCCTAAACTTTTGTTAATAACAGTTTGGTCCCTAGCGTTTTTATAACTTTTGGCTAGCCTATATATACCCCATTATAACTCATCCTAGGGTTAACTCTTCTCCTTCTCCCCTCCTCCAAATCCGGCAGCCGCCACCCTTTTTTCGGCCATCTTCGGCCGATTGCCGCCATCAACACCACTATCACCATCAACACCTCCCTGTAACTCCCATCTCGTTTCCCTTGCTCTCGATAACATAAAGATGTTCCGATCAAAGTTTTCCGGCGAGATTTTCGGCGACACCTATTTATAACCATACGAGTTTAGAGCGAGTGTTTTGGAGCAGCTTTGGGTTTTGTTTGGTTTGATGTTGTCGCCACCATTGGGTAGCTTTCACCACTTCAGTTTCATCTCCATCGCGCGTCTCTCTCTCTCTCTCTCTCTCTCTCTCTATCTCGCTCTCGTCGTACGAGTGGTATGGTAAGACCACTCATCGTGTGTTATTGTTATTACCGATTATTATTGTTTCCTTCATTGTTTTCGTGGATCTAACGGATAAAAAGCGAGATTATTAAGTTTTATGAAACTAAAATACGGATTAAACGCGTTTTGAAAATGGATTTCGTGTGGTATAAAAACCTGTTTTTGTGGTAAGAGTCAACTGATATGGTTTTTATGGTTGTGGTTTGCATCGGGCCAGATTTTAAACCCGTATGGGTTATGGGTCGAGTTGACCTGAGTGGGTCTTGGGTGAGGGTTTGCTTATTTTTGAGGCTTTTGGCTTATTTGGGCTAAGTGTCAAGCTTGTGAGCTTAATAGGATTGTGGATTGTTGGTATCGGCATAACAAGGTTATAGTGTTCTTGGTAAATTGTAGTGTTCTCAGATGGATTTTAGACCATAATAAGGTCTCGGTTTGGAATTGGCTTATTTATTTTTCTTGACTCTTTTGGACTGTTTGTGTTTATTTGTGTCACGGTTCGAGTAAAACACCCAAGAGAGTGTGGTTTTGATGAACTCAAATAAGTACATTTTATTACTATCATTTATCCTATTAATTTGACTTGTTTTACTATATTATGTATGAGGATTGATACTTAATCGTTTACTTTTGTAATTCTCAGGTAAAAACAAGCATTTGGTGAAACTTAGCGATTATGGACTAAAAACGGAGTAAAATGATCAAGATTGGAATTGGTTGTTGGAATGAAGAGAATGAAGACCACTGCCTGACTTTGAAGAATGCGCCGCATGGATTTATCCCATGCGCCGCATATGAAACTTTGGTCAACAAAGAATAACCAACTTGTTCTACTCCAGATGCGCCGCATCTCACTCATTACATGCGCCGCATCACTATCAATATTTCACCAGATACGATCCAAGATACAAGAGGACATGCGCCGCATCCAAAGATGAAGATACGCCGCATCTTCTGGCGGTGTACGAATATTCCTGAATATTATAATCTTAGACCTCACGCGAAGTTAAGTACATGCGCCGCATCTACTTACTAGATGCGCCGCATCTCACCCTCAGACAGAAACTATAAATACCCCAAGACCAGACGAATTCGGTGTGACATATATTATATACGAGACCGAAGACCAGAAACCTAGGACGAATTCAGTCAAGGAAGCAGCACAAGACACACCCAAATCAAAGATACAAGAGCTGTAAGAAGGTGCTGCATGTGTTTAATTCATTAAGTAGTTTTGTTTTATTGTGTTAGTAAACTTTAATTCATCAAGATTGGTGGCTTGTGTAATGTGACAACGGAAAGATTGCACTCCCTTAAAACTACTTTCTCATTAATTAAAGTTTATATGTTGATGTCATTGGTGACTTTTATTAGTGAATTGATAACCTCTGTGTCTAGCTGAGCGTTGATCGGGTCGCCATGCCTCTGCCCTCGCCTGTTTATTAGATCGCCTATGTATTCTATGGTCTGTAGAAAAGTAGGAGAAAGATAAACGGGATAGTCATAAGTAATCATTAAGGGTTTACTCGCTGATAAGATTAGAACCAACGAGAAAGGACTTAATCTCGGTGCGTTGCATCGAACTATACACTTCATATAACACTAGCAATAAAACAAGTGACAAACTACTTATCATAAGGACAGCCCTCTTATTGTCTCGAGTATTTATCTGTGTACGTGTGTGCTACTTGCTGATTCGTGCCTATTGGTTTAGTTTATTATTTAATTGCAACCAAATCGTGCCAGTCTCTCAGGCTGAACCCCCTTGCGTTAGAATAGGTTGTATAGCGAACTTAATATATTAAAATACTGATTAGAATAACTAGATAATACGTTCCACTCTTAGTGATCGACACTCTACTTACCATTATATTCATACTGACCGGGTACACTGCTCGTTAGGTGTGTGTGTTATTGATAAGTCGGCTAAATATAAATTTAAAACTTGATTAGGCATTAAAACTGCTAAACCGCAACGACACACGCAGCAACATCAGGTTTCTTGGCGAGGTTCGACAAGAAAATCCATATAGGATGGTTATTAGATGCTCATTTCCTTCCAGCTTGTTTACATGTTACTGGAGTTGTCTCTTCGCTTCAGTCGCTTAGAGCGCATTTGATTCGTGAATTTTGAACGAGGTTATATTGATGTGCTTATAGTCATGGCTCGCCAACACCCATGTAGGGTGACTTGTTGGTCTCGGTCTAGCAAGACACCACGGGGTGTCGAAATGGTACTTTATTTTGCTTCTTATAATTGTAGTGTCAAAAGTTATATTTGACTAACATATTTGACTTGTCGGGTTCACTTGGTACGTTTCGGTTACTTGGAAAATATTATTTGGACTTGGATTTGAATACGTATTTGATTTTTATATCTGGACATTGGACAATTATGGATCGTTATCGGATGTACAACATTAGATATTGGACTTATTGAACATTTTGAGACTTGAGACGGTATAATATATTAAACTCGAAAAGACTTTAATATATTAAACTCGGACCGGACACAAAATCTTCAATAAAACCAAAACTAATAATTACGAGAATAATAGCGAGACATAAACTTGTTAAACATTGTAATTTCAGTTTTGATTTATCCAAGTCTCGACGACTTGAGAAAAACTAGTTTTATTAGTTAAACTCATTTTTATTATAAAACGTTTATGTTTTATACAAATTAATTGGGAAAACGGGGTAGATACCGAAACGTACAAACTGATTTATTTTATTTGAGGTGTTTGGTTGTCGTAAACTTCTAGGTTTGTCTTCTTGGTTTGAGTTCTAGTCAGTATTTCTCAACTATGTCGATGTCTTTTCCTCTTGGCATGAGTTGCATTTTGAGTCTATGTTTTCATACCATACCACACGAAACATGAAAATAAGCTTTTGATAAGTTTTGAAAACTGAGTAATCCATGAAAACTACGACACATTGTCTTTTATAGACTTTATTATCTTGCGCGACGTATTTTGAGATAATCGTATACGTATTAGGTTGTGCCGATCCTCGACCATTGTGTACCGTCGTGCTTGTACCTCCGTCTACCCTCGTGCCGTATGTTTTTGAGACCGTTGTGATATGTTCTAGATGCCAGTCGTGTCAGTTGTGACCTTGCATTTTTGTGGCTAAGGTGAGTTCATGGCCCCTACTTTTACCGGTTTTCTAACTATTTTGGGGGAGAATACATGCTCGTTTTTAACTAAACTCATGACTGTTTATTTGGAATACGTGAACTGGTTGCTCTAGTTTGACTATTTGGCTGATATATTTGATCTGGTTATTTGATGGCATTACGTGATTTATCTGGTATTCATGAGTGAAATCATTTAAACTATTTTATGGACCAACACTATGTTTTTTGCAACTATTGCGTAGTTAGCCTAAGCTCCACTATATTTTCACATGCTTTCTAGCATGCCGTAACGTGCTTTCTAGCACGCATTTAACATGCTTTCTAGCATGCCGTAATGTACACGCATTTAACATGCTTTCTAGCATGCCGTAACGTGCTTTCTAGCACGCATTTAACATGCTTTCTAGCATGCCGTAACGTGCTTTCTAGCACACATTTAACTTGCTTTATAGCATGCCGTAACGTGCTTTCTAGCACGCATTTAACATGCTTTCCAGCATGCCTTACATGCTTTCTAGCATGCCTGTACGTGCTTTCTAGCACGCATTTAACTTAAAGCTAGCGCAATAAACTATTTTATTATGGGTTGCATATCCCTTATCTTGGTCCACCTACTACTTTGTTTACCTAAACCAAATCTTATTTAGCAGTGGGTTGTAAACACACAGGTTGCAAGTCTTGTATGGGCGGGACTTGGGACTGAGTGGATTTACAATGCCTTTGCTAGGAAATCGTTATCTGAATGCTTTACATTTTAAACTAAAATCTATGAACTCACCAGCGTAAGCTGACCCTTTTAGCATGTATTTTCAGGTTTAAGGTTATAGCTTATCTCTGGAGGTGCTTGGCAAACGGCATGGTCATAGGTGACTCTGATATTTATATTTGGGACCGCTTTAATCATTTTTGGGCCTTACTTCCGCACTATATTTTAAATGATGTAAACTTAAGGTTTTGATAATGAAATTTTATTCTAAACGGTTAAGGTAAAACCGTTCTTTGTACCTTGTGTTGTGATACCAATTGAGTAGCACCCCAGTGACATGTATGCTTCCGCTGGACCCGATTTTCGGGGTGTTACAGAAACTTTCTGTGAATTTGACCAGGCCGGGTAATAATTTCAAGCTAGTTTAACTAGTGATGTAAGCGTGTCTTGAATCGGTCATGTTCACTGAAAGTGGATTAATTCAAAAAGTGCAAGCTCTACCCAACATGTGCAAATTTTAAATTAAAACATATGAGCACATGTTAAGGGGGAGCATTTGAAAAATACAAAACTCTCAAAGTGTTAGCAAAATGTGTTTCATAATCTTGAACACTTTGAGAGATTTTTCAAAGATTTGGTAAATGGCAACATAGGATAGTCATGAAGTTATAAGGTAGCTAAGGTTTGGAAAACCGTCCTATGATCCGCCAGAGCCGGAGGGATCTACCCAGGGACAATACCGAATAGTTAGTATTAGAAAGTCCTTAGGTATGATTATGAAAAAAGGAGTAATATGAGAAAGGAGAAAGAAGGGGTTGAAGAATTAAAAATAAATGAAATGAGAAAGGGTGAAAAGAAATAGCCCTCCAATTATTCAACCTTAGGGCAGAAACCGGGTTCAATTCATATGCTACTGGTGGTTACTAAGGTAACACTGGTATTGAAGACAAGACGTCATGGACCCAGTGACGCACTGCACTAAACCTTCTAAACCACTCAAGTTCTCTTAAAAGGACTTGTTTCATTCTCACGGGGAACCCTGCATAATCTATCGTCTGCTCATTACGAGTTATGTTGATATTGAAACAGGAGACACCGCTTCAGTCTCCGACTACAAAAATTGCATTTATCGAGTCTATAGCCACAAGATGCATCATAAGATCTCATAGGAACACGTGTTACTTCTACACTGGTTGTTCAACATTAAGGACACCAGTTGTAAAATTATGAGTCCTACACAGATCTTAGCAATCTGCCAAAAATTTATGAGGGAATTTACAAATGTAATTCTCAGTGATTGAATGGAAATTCCTGCCAGGGTCAACATCAAACAGCCCTGAAAGCAAGTCACTTCGGTAATTCTTTGTGGATTACGCTTAGTGGTCGCGACGGTTTCAAACGGTCTACAGTCGTGGAGTGAACTCTAGTGACTCACATAATCGTTGATTTACTACGGTAGATCTTGTAATCCCTCTGTGGGTTTTCGATTTAGAAACGGTCTTGGTAAGGATTAGAGAGAGTTTTTCACACTATGCTGTTAACAATCTCGAAGTCCGAACCTATAAGTACCGGATGTTTTATTACTAACTGTCGTATACAGGAATTCCTGGCGGTTGTAGCTGATTGCAGAAAAGATGATAATCCATTACCACATGCTCACACTACACCATCATCGTATTCAAAGAAGTCATGATAAACTAAAAGACCTTCAACATTGCTTCTACAAACTCTGATGCTGAAAATCATGACCCAGAATAGTGTGAGCATGTCGGCTCAAAGAGTACCACATCACATGGATACATACTGCTAGAAGATGACTTGGAAACATACGTTGGATGATGACATCAAAGAATCACCAAAGATCATCCAAGACAGAAGAATAGTCATCAAAAGATCACTGCTGAATGTACAAAGACCAATGAATTTGAAGAATCAAAGACTACGAGCTATGAAGTGAAATTCATATGATAGAATGCTAGAATTCAAAATATTATTTCCGGGGTGACCTCCCTTAGGGGAAGATTGTTAGGAATATAAATATTCATATGAAGACTCTGTCACCCCGAGTATCTATATAGCATTTATGTAGCTCGTAGGCTTATTAGAATTATTATTATTAGTTTAGTTATATTAATATTTGTGGAGTTGGGTCGGGTCTTTACCCACTGTCTGCTCACTCCACAGCCCACTAGGGGCACCTTAGCTAGTAATTATAAATACCCCTTCCCAAGTGTGGGAAGGGTTGGAACTTCTTCATAATTCAAGCTAATACATTTCATTTTTCTCTCAAGTTCCCTCTCTACTCTCTCTCTCTCTCTAAAACTATTACTATTGATTTCTTCTTTCATAATCCAATACCTCCCGAATCCCACACAATCAATACACGTATACATATCTTACATTTCTTTTCACCCTTTTCTTTATTTTTCTTTTTAATTCTTCAACCCCTTCTTTCTCCTTTCATTTCATATCTCCTTTTTCAATCATACCTAGGACTTTCTAGTTCTAGACTATTGGTATTGTCCTTGGGTAGATCTCTCCGGCTCTGGCGGATCATAGGACGGTTATTCCTAACCTTAGTCACCTTATATCACCATGACTATCCTATTATTGCCATAACCAAACCTTTTGAAAATCTCTCAAAGTGTTTATGATTATGAAAACATATTTTGTTAACACTTTGAGAGTTTTGTGATTTTCAGAAAGACTCCCCCTTAACATGTGCTCATAAGTGATTAAGGTAAATTTGCACATGTCGGGTAGAGTTGGCACTTTTTGAATTGATTGATTTTCAATGAACATGATCGTCACGAGACACGTTTACATCACTAGTAAAACTAGCTTGAAATTATTACCCGTCCAGATCGTATTCAAGGAAAATCGCTCAAAATCGGTACATTCTACTCAGACATATCCTATGCGAGATAAGCTGGCTTGAAATTATTACCCATCCCGGATATGTCTTTTCGACTACTGACTTTTGTTATCGTCAATTCGAGGGTCAATTCTGAGCCTAGCTCACATGAGATTTCATCTTGCAAGTTACCATATTTTGATCATATCGTTATTCTCCCCCTCAAAAATAGCATACTTATGATATTTTTGACAAACGTTTGATAAAAATATGCCATTTGAGTTTTGTGGGAAGAATATTCAAGAACTTTTGTTTTAGAACAAAGATTATTTTCCAAATACTCCCCCTTAACGAGGGAATACTTGTCCTTATGAGCATAATTTTGAAAAACTTAGAAAAAAATTCTGGTTTAATTCTACTCATAAGAAAGAAGCTTTCGCTCCTTTGATCAGGATTGAGGCTCTGATGCGTACCTCAGGGTCCTTTCTTTACAAGAATGGGTTGTGCACTGTTATGTGTGCATAAGCCATTATATAACAATCATATTAGCAAGAATAATGAATTATAAGAATATATCAAACTCTTACTTCATCCTCCTCTTTTGAACGATGTGTAGACAGGGTCAGGTCTTTGGAATGTCCTGACCGGGAAGGATAGGCGACCTCCAACATAACTCTCAAACCTCCGCATTTGATCTATTCTGAATAACCTTCTCTCAATCCTATTCACAAACTGGTAGATCTGTCTCAGCTGATCAACATTCCATCTCTTTTTCATCTGCAACTGTTGATCACGAACCCGAATCACTAACCCATCACGGACTTTCTTCAACGTGGTGTCGCAGAACTTGTGAATATCATGAAATGCCATGAAGCAGTTGATAGTCTGATCACTTTTGTAGACGAACCCAAAAGTTGGCTGACTCTTGAAGGTATACTGAGCTTCATTGTTGATATTCTCAAGACGTAGCAATGGTTGAGTCAAGTTCAGCTTTGTCTGGTAGCTCTCGACCCCTAGTTGAAGATCTTCCATACGTTCTTTGATAATCTTTCTTCGGATGAAATGAAGAATAGATGTGCTGAAGGCGTATTGGAGTTCTGGTGTCACATGTTGCAGTTTTCCTTGGACTTTAATCAGGTACATGTCTTCAAGGTCGTTGAGACTTAAGTCCGGAAAATCTGCTTCAGAGAACGTGTAGATTTGCATATCATGTCTTCTTACTTTGATCTCTGAGAGGAACGTATAATCATACTTCTTGTCCCCCTTCAGACTGACTACAACAACAATCCTTAGATCACTTCTTACTGATTTTGGAGATTTCTTGGTTAGTTTGCTTTTATACCAAGTCTTTCTTTTTTCAAACCAGTATAGATTCCTAATTCAGCATCGTGATCATAATTCACTTTCTTGGAAACAAAGAGATGAGTAGTTGTTTCCTCGATAGTAGGGTGTTCGTATCTTGCTGCTGGAGTCAAAGTAATTGAAGTAGCATACTTTTTCTGACAGTTGGTCCCGTACATGAGTAGCTCCAGATCTTTATTGAAGAAGAAACGATATGGAATGGCTGGCTGGCTATGAACTCTGATACCAATTGTTGGATCGTGTTTTGGTGAGTTTATTGTGAATCGGGAGGTCTTGGATGATGATAAAACATCATCTCCATGGTAAGAGTTAGGGAGAGAAAGTGTAGAGTGAGAGAGAATGAACTTGGATGTATTATTGATAAAAGTGAAAATGAAACTTGCACACACAAGGCTCACCCTCTTAGTGAAGTCTAGGAGGGTATATAAAGGCTAACTTACACAAGACTTTACATAAATGATGGTTCTAGTCCTTGTGTTTATGCCTTACAATATAGCTAATGTAATCCCAAATATGTTGTCACATTTTAGTGCTAGAAGCATTCCCAACAATTAGTTTGTCAAAGTTGATTACAGTAATTAAATTATTCCAATAATAATCTAATTACATATAATTAATAGGAAACTGTATGCAATAAAAATACACTTTTATGACTTTCATCCATTTGACCTGTTCCGTTTGTAAATGTTTATTTCTGTAATTATTCTCCCATTTCTTTGGTAAAAAAAAATAGTTCTACACACAGCTTACATATTAGTTTTATTCCAAAGTTTAAGTTTAATTGGATTTGTGAATCAGGGACTGTTAATTTTTACTTATATTGCAAGAAAGATTCAAGCTTTGTAACATGTATATGAAGGTTGTTTTGGATTTTCATATTATTGGGGTACCATGTAGAGCAGGAATGGTTACTAACACACGTGATGTTTTTAGGACAGGTGATATACATGACTGGGGGGAGGGAACACCACTCTCAGCAGAAGGCCAAACGCGGGATCTGCTACTGTATCTTTCAAGGACATCCAGAAGGAATTCGGAGGTCAAGCTTCTTGAAAGATTGCAGTGTGACTTCTTTGTAACAGTTCATCTAATTGTTGTTTGACTATGTTAAATTTATATGGGTCGTTAAAGTTAGATTCAAGTTTAGTAGAAAAGGTATCTATCATGAGTCCAAGATATTGTTTTCTTTGAAATATCGAGTGATGGATCCCGGAAAGGATTCAAGGGGTTCCCAAAAAATACGATAACGTAAAAGAAACATGATACTTTATGTGTGTATTCACTAACGACTGAAGTATTCGATGATAAATTTGTAGTATTATTTGTAACAAACCTTTCATTATTTTTGCTTGCAGTGCTATTTGTACACGAGCACAAAGTTTATATAATTTTCATTTTCGTTACCGTTTATTTTTAACATAATGGTGTTTCATACACCATCACCATCATAAGCACAAAGTTTGGCTATATTAATCTTTAAAACAAAGCTCAAGACAAATAATTTAGTATGTCTTTTTTTGATGCTTGTTGATACTAAAAGAACTGGTTTTAGTCCCACATAGGTGTGTGTTGGCAATACAAGTTGAGATTGGTGCTATATTGTTCTCGATTGTCATATCAACCGTTGAACGTTATACGAAATATTTAACACAATATCGCATATCATTAATTGTCTGTCGCTAGAAACCGCTGCCGCTAGGTGCGGGTACTCGCCTAGTATTAAAAGAATCAGTTTTATTTTTAATTTTACCACAAAATGTAATACCGACGACCCAACCCATTTAGTAGTGGGGTCTTAAAACCGATATTTTTTTACCACGCTATCTAAATAAGGAACCACCTTATATTTGGTTATAGATCCGCCACTCCTTAAATATCACCAAAAAGGTATTTGTCAATTTTCAATGTTGCATTGTTGCAATGTTGCTACTCCGTATTATTTTCAAGGGTAAATGTGTAGCGAGATAATTTTTTGTGGCGGGTAAAATTAAAAGCATTTATGAGAAAAGTCTAAGGGTGTGTTTGTTTCATTAAGATGTTTTATGTCTGAATCTGACTACCACATCTTACCAGTAAGAGGTGGCTAGAAAGTCTAAATCTGAACGAAATAATGTTGTTTGTTTTTTATAATTGTCCGAATGAATTTAAGTGCTCGTTTCTGTAATTTATTTAAGTAACTTATGTAGATATGAAACAAGACTTTTTATCATAAATATAACATAGTTAATAAACCATCAAATATATTATATTAACACGAGTCTTCAATCTTTTATTGAGTAAGAGGCAGTAAGATAAGTCCCCCACCTCTTACTGAGTAAGATGTTATATGTCTAACAGGGTCTGACTCAAAAGAAAAAAACAAACAAGCAAAACGTCTGACCACCTCTTACTGGTAAGAGTAAGAGGGCTATTAAGAATTTTTAAAAAAAAAAAAAAACAAACACACCCTAAGAAATAAAAAGTGCATAACATGATGAGTTTATTTATATCTATATCTTTACTATATGTAAAGGAAAAACCAAAAAGTGAAAAGTGAAAACTTAATCTATTTAAGAAAATCTTGAAAGTGGAAAAATTAAAAAAACTATATATAAAACCATAAACTTTTATTATTATTTTCGTTTATAACACACCAATATTATTTTCATTCAGTTTAACTAGTGTTTAATCAATATTTTGAAAACCGGGTCTCTAATCGACCCGGTTGAGTCACAGGGTTACCGGTTCGACCACCGGGTCGACCCGGTCTTCCACAAAAATTTAATTTATATATATTTCGAATGATACAAAAAAAAGTATATATATATCACGAAAACCGGGTTGATCCATGTGACTTCAAACCTGGCGGGTCTAACCGGATTTCGAAAATATAAAAACAGTCTAATTTGACCCGTTTTTTCAACCGGAACCGGCCGGGTCGAACCGGACTTCAAGACATTATGTTTAACCGGAATTCAAAAATAAAAAAACCATCTGACGCTATAAAATCACGTTGTTATGCATGGGTACTCGTTTAGTCATACCAACATGATAATATACTTAAGAGTAGGGGTGGTAATTCGGGTCGGGTTCGGGTTGGCGGGTTCGGGTTGACAGGTTGGTGGGTCAGAAAACCCCAACCCGAACCTGACACCTTTAAATCATCGGGTCAGATATATCAACCCTAACCTGTTTACACATAACCCGAACCTGACCCATCTAACCCGTATATATACTTGGGTTGGTGCGTTAAATATGTTAAACGGGTTTCGGGTTGACCCATTTAACCTATTTTGAATATTAAAGTTGGCACATTACACGAGTTAAACATGTTAAACGTGTTTACGGGTTGACCCGTTTAACCCATTTAGCCCATATAATAAAATATAAATAATTTTAATTAAA
Source organism: Artemisia tridentata subsp. tridentata (assembly GCA_021014915.2). Classification (NCBI taxonomy): domain Eukaryota; kingdom Viridiplantae; phylum Streptophyta; class Magnoliopsida; order Asterales; family Asteraceae; genus Artemisia; species Artemisia tridentata. The sequence goes on along the minus strand of CP139509.1, from coordinate 103,980,693 downwards.
GAAAAAAATCTTAAACGGGTTGTCGGGTCGACCCGGTTAATTTATTCCCAACCCGAACCTAACATGTTTAATAAACGGGTTAGATGGGTTGACCCAAACCCAACCCGAAATCTATTTAGACTCAACCCAAACTTATTAGTTTTTGTGTTGGTTTCAGGTCGGGTTTCGTGTCGGATCAGAAATTGACACCCTTACTTAAGAGTCCTTTGCAAATCTACTAAAATTTATAAAGTTTAAAAAGCCCCTCACAATATAACATGTGTCCACCAACCTTTCATTCTCCCTCCCCTTTTAAAATTCGGTCAAAGGGTAGTTTGACCAATTTTTTTCACCCTTAAACTTAAAATTGTCATAACTTTCAAACAATAAACTTTTACGAAAATTTGATTTCACCATAATTTCCAGAAACTAATTCTCTATAATTTGATATACATTTTGATATATAAATCGCAACTTTTTTTTTTAAATATTTTAAGTGGATTATGAATTTCTTGAAATTTTTGGCATCTTCGGCCCTATTTACATGTAAATTTCGAAATCGCTTTGAAGAAATCGCTTTGTGCATAGTTTCATATATGAAGAAATTGCTTTGATTCTTTTCGTAACAATTTACATGTAAATTTTGAATTTTTTTTCTGCGGATCCTTATTAACTAATATCTTCTACCTTGTGAATTTTTTTTCAGATTTTCTTGGATTTGTGGTTTACAAAGTCACATGTAAAATTTTAAATTGTTTTTCTGCGTTTCCTTATAACTAATGTCCTCTACCTTGTGAAATTTTTTCAAATTTTCTTGGATTTTGTGGTTTTACAAAGTCACATGCCACTAGTACAGATATGGGATTTCGTCACACATGTGGTATTTTGAACGGCCACACAATAACATATTTATGTGACTAAATGTACCAGAATAAAATAAGCAGCCACACTTGATCCGACTTGTGTGACCATTTCGGAATTTCATTGTCACACATTTGAATATTTTTGTGATTAGAGGTATCTGGTAATTTTTTTTTGGTCACTTATAATTCGGGACGTGTGACAGATACAAATAAGTTTGAAACATTAGTCACACTATATATATACATATGTGACAAATATATGTCACACAATTGAACAGTGTGACCAAAATCCATATATGGTCACATGAAGTAATTGTGTATGTGGCTAAATCATATAGTCAAGTTTGTCACACATTATTTAAAAGTGACTGCTATTTTTTGTTGAATATTTAGCCACATATGAATTTGAAATGTGTGACAACTAAAAAGTAAGTTTGAAGCATTAGTCACGATATGCATTTAAAAGTGATAAATATATGTCACACACTTGAACAGTGTGACCAAATGTCATATATGATCACACTAAACCATAGGCATACATGATTAAGTGTAACCAAAATTCGATACATATGGTCACGTAAGTTAATATGTGTGTCTAAAGTTTAGTGTGTGTTTGCCTGCCAAATCCTAATGTGTATAGTCACATTTAATTGTAGTACGATCATGTGACTATAGGTTTTACAATAGTCACACCATATCACAAATGTGTATCTAAATTATGTTTATGTCCACATTATAAGGGTATTATATGTGACCAATACATTCAAAATAGTCACATTGTGAAATATTCATGTGACTATTATTTATAGCAAAATATGAACTCAGTTATCATTAACCTTGATATTAGTCACATTGAGTGTTTGTGTGACTAAATTCAAGATGTTATATATGGTCACATGAAGTATTTATTTAGGTATCTAAATCATAGAGTCATATTTTGTCACACATTATTTAAGTGTAGTCACAATTCGATACATATGGTCACACATTTCTAATAACTTATGTAATTTTGAGGGGTTAGATATGGGATTTTATAGTCTATCTAGTTTGAGTCTAATTTGATATTCACTGAATTGAGTTCAGACTATTAGTCATGACTCTTCATTTGCCCCATTACAATGCTGGGATTTTATAGTCTATCTAGTTTAATGCAGTAGTAAAACAAGTGGGTAATAGTCACATGCATGACTGCACATTGACTACTTTTTCAACCACTGTTTTTTTTCAACAAATTGCCTGCAATTGAGAATCTTTCATAGGTAATACTGGTTTTTTCAAACAAATGCCTGCAATTGAGAATCTTTCATACCAAACACTGTTTTTTTCAACCAAATGCCTGCACTATATAAAGGCATAACCACATACATGAAAACTGCATATACTAAAAAACTGTAACAAAAAACAACAATTAAAAACTGCAAATACAATAAAGCTTGACTGCAAGTGGATATACTAGTGAAAACTGCAAAAATTTTCATTGCCATAGAAAAGCTTGACTTTTTGGAGTCAAAATCCATTACAACAGGCTAAATTACACAAACAACTATTTAATACTAAAAATGCTAATCATCTATCATTACTAACTTAACAATAGCATGAGTAACCTTGCACTTAGCCTTGAGCAACATTAACTTTAAGCCCAGCAGTAGTAACTTTTGTACTAGCAGCACTAACCACTTGGTGTATTTCCTTTGAAGTTCACCAGCAGTCTTAACTGTTACACTAGCAGTCTTAACTTCAACCAGCAGCTTTTAATCCCAACATAATCCCAACATGAAGTAAACAATTAATAGATAAATTGAAATCATTTAGAAGAGTATTTGCAGCAAAACAAAAGCTTAAATAGGTTTTGCAGACAAACATAAATCCTTAAACAGAGTGTGACAACTTGAGCATGACATGCTTCACTTGGATTTTCGTATAACAATACCTTCACAGTCGGTTCGATAGTAGTCATTTCGTGATTCATTACCCAAGTCACGTTGATTTACACGTGGCAATATGTTATCATTGTGCTCGTGAATGACTGTACTAAATTCCTCATCGACTTCGTCATATGTATCTTTGTAATTCATGGGAGGTGTTTTAAAGACAATAGACAATTTTTTATCTACCTGGACTTTCACATAAAATACTTGTCATGCTTGTGAGGCTAATATGAACGAATCATCCTTGTGGCCTAAACTATTCAGGTCTACTAACGTATAACCAAGATTATCGCGTTTGACCCCACCATTTTTTTTTATTTACCCAATCACATTTGAAAAGAGGAATTTGCCTGAAACGGTAATCTAGTACCCATATCTCTTGTAAAACCCCATAATAAAATATTTTTCTTGTGATTGCAACTTCTTTGGATATGTGAAGATCTACTGCCTCAACACTAACCCCACTGTTCTGGTAAACTATGCCATCATTACTTTTCGTTCGAAATGTATACCCATTGATGTTATATGCCTCGTATTTCACTATGTTGGCACGTGGTCCAAATGATATCCACTTCACAGTTTCTGATACACTATCTTTGGATATCGCTAACTCTCTCTCTCAACCTGAATTTCATTACAAGTATATATTACCTTTAAATTGCAGGAACAACAAACAAACAATTAAAGAATAGGAGTGTTTGGGATAATGAAATGGTGTGCTGGTAGACCTCTATCTAATGTCATATACATGAGGGACAATTATGATGATAGGTTCTATGACTGACAAAGTTGTTGGGCAGATCATTGGTAAGTGCTTATTTATTATAGACTACTACTATTGGTTTTAGAGCTTGTAGCTATGAGTTTTTCTGGGTGAATGGTACACCTAATTAATGGTTTATACAGCTTATCACAAACACCAGTTAAGGACTTATCAATAAAACACACTTCACATTTTATCTCAACTCACTTTTTTTTAGCAACAAACAAACAATTATAAACAGCATACGAGTAATTACCTCTTCACGTGACAAGGTTTTTTGTTTTCAAAACTTGCTTGTGTTGCTTGAAACAAATTGTTGATCCCAGTTGAGCTTCACGATCTTATTAATTACTTTAGATATAAACCTAAAGCAATTGGTATAGAAACTGATCTTGAGTTGTATATCAAATATTATGCGGAAATTAATACTTGATCTTAAGAAGAATTAAACACAAACGAATTCTCAAACAACACTTCAATATATTAATACGATTGCTCTGAATAGCAACGGGGTTACAAGGAACCTTAAAGTGTAAAACAATAATGATACGTATGTAAAACCTAACCCTAGATCCTCCTTTTATAGACTAAGGAGTCCTAGTTGGTTACAAAACTTTCTATACACGAAAAATATCTTTATGTATCTTTTCTGTACTTATCCTTAACATACTATACATATCCAATAAGTAGCAGCATAATTTCTCTAGCAGCAGAGTCTTCGTAGCTAGCAGCAGAATCACACTTAGCTTATTGTTCAACCATCAGATATCCAGCAGCAGAGTAAATACACTAGCAGCAGAGTTACTTAGCAGCAGAGTTATACTTGGTGTATTTCAATAAATAGCAAGAGCAGCAGCATCCTTAAAACCCAACAATCCTCCCCTAAACTTGATATTTTTCTTCAAAAATCATCAAGTTTCCTATAAGCCCAGCTAATCACCAAGAGGATGTTTCCAAACACTTACTGCCTTGAAGTCTTTTCTTGCAGAATCTTTTTATACTTCTCAATTAGCACACCTGCTTGATAATGTGATACAAATGGCCTTTGTAACATTAACATTCCTGGTTGCAACATATCAGTAAGAATATCAACATTGTTGTAGAAAGGATAATCTTTTTCTATCAACATGTACGTACCCAAACCACTACTTCCAATCAGTTCATGTACTCCACATGACTGATATAAGTACCAATTGACAACCTTCTTTAAAGTTCTCAAATTTTTCCATTCAGTACTCCTTTCATTAGGTTCAAACATGTTTCTCAGAAAATGATAATGTACTCTTTCAGGCACTACCTCTGGTTTCTTGTCACTATATCTTTCCTTGTAAAGTTTCCATAGTTGCACAATATCATCCCTATCCATGTACTCCAGCATCTGAGAAAATCTAACATACTTTTCACATGCAAAGTTAGATCTCATGATTTCCCATTTTGCTTCACATACATCAAACGCATCATAGGTATAAGAGATGATTGGATACTTTGTTGATAACGGAACTGCATTGATTAATTCAGGTTCTGGCTGTGGTTTATGAACTGTGAAGTCCATAATGGCTTTCATAGCATCTGCTTCCTCTTGTTTGTTCTTATAACTATCATCAGTTGTAACTCTTCTTTTCTTCCTAGCCACCATCTTACTTCACTTACCAGTTCTCTTATAACCAATGACATCCTTAATCTTTTCCCTTTCAACTTCCATAGTTTGCTGATCACTTTGCTTCTCCAAATCACTTCCAGATGCTTTCAAAGTAGCATTTGACTCTGGAGTGTTATAAGTCCATGGATCCACTTTTCTTATTAGTTTAACTACCTCATCATCATCAAATTTCCTATCAATCTCCTTCTTTGCTGTTTCATACATCTTTCTCACTTCATCATCTGAATAAATTTTCAAATCTTTTAGCTTCCAATTCTTCATATTTTTCAAGTAGTATTCATGATGAGTTCTGAGTTGTTTTACAGTAGGAGGTTTAAGAACTTTCTTCTTCTTCCTTGCAGCAATCAATTTCTTCTTCTATTTTGCTCCAAACTCCTCCAAGAAATCAAACTCATTCTTATCAGCAAAATCATCTTGTAACTCCTCCTTCACCATATTAGCCCATTTGATCACAGCCTTATTGTTAGCCCTTTCATTATCCCATTCATCCAACAATGCTTTAGTCTTTGCTTCATTCTCAGCCAACTTCCTTTGCTTTTCAAGCTCTTCCTGTTCATCTTGTTCCACCAATTTTCTTGCAGCATCTTCATCATGCCTATCCTGATCTTCTTTTGGCCAGAACTCAAATGGAAGGTGTGTAGGATAAGGTGTAGGTTGTTCAACAAGTTTACCTTTTCCTTTATCTTTTGATGCAATGGATGATGGTACAAGTTTTGGTGAGGGAATGGGTTCTCTTATTGGTGTGGGAATGGGTTCTCTTATGAAAATACCTTTGGCCTTGGGTCTAGAGACAACAGATTTTGAAGTAGGAGCAGCAGCAGATTGTTCTTGTTGTGAAAGTTGTTGTTTGGATGGTGTGGATGTTTTGGTTGCAAGGTTTAGCAGTACTTGAGCTAAGGGTAGTGTATCATCATCTGATTCAGCAGCAGAATCCTTTTCTCCAACAGTAAGACTCTTCTCTGTATCAGCAGCAGAGTTCTTTATTCCAACAGCAGAGTGTTCTGCAACAGCAGCAGATTCAATCTGTGCACTCTTTTCATCAATATCAGCAACATTTTCACCTTTTTCCTTTACAACCTCCCCTGAATCCTTGAGTACCTCCCCTGAACCTATTACATCCTCCTGATCATTCCTCCCCTGTTTGGAAGCATCCTCCTCCAAACATGGTTTGGAAATCTTCCTTTTCTTGAATTTCATGAGATGAGAAGATCTTTCTCTTTGCCATTGAACCTTCTCTAAATGCGTTACCCGTAACTTCAGTCTGTGAATGATTGCATCTTGAGAGATTTGAGTATCCTTCATCACCTGTAACTCTTCAGTAAGAGCAAGAACCTCTTTTGACAATTTTGTACATTTGTCCGTCAATTCATCAAGTTGTTTCATAATAGTCTCACCACTTCGGTCTGTGTTACCTGACCCGAGAGGTGGATCATTGACATTGACATTTTGTACAAGTGGAGTAGCCATTAATTCAATATGTGGATGTTCAAGACTAGCCTCAACACTTTGACCTGTGTGACCTGGTCCGAGAGGTGTATCATAGGCATTGACAATGTGTACAATATCATCCATCAATTCAGTGGTAGTTCCATGTCTGTCCTCATCACTTTAGGATGTGTTAACTTCCCTGTGAGGTTAATCTTGGGACTGAAACTCAGTCTCAACCCTAGGTTGAACATCTGAGCCCCCCATATTAGCCAGTTGGCTGGGGTTACCATCTTGTGCAGCAGGTTCAAATGAACCTTCAGCAATAGATGTTGCCAAGGTTAGGGTCTTACTTATGTTTACACTGGCCTGCTCAGTTACTAAACCAGAGACAGTAGTGTCAGCCCCTTCCTTCATGCCATCTCCATCACCTATTGCAGCCTCATCTGCTTCCATACTAGCACTAGTCTGAGGTAACTGAGTGCCCTGTTCTTGTGAAGTCCTAGGTGAATGGGTATTTTGGGGTTCATTAGAGGATGATTCATTCAAACTTGAAGATGAGGATGTGTGATGGGAAGCTGTGGGAGTTCCAGCTTCTTCATCCTCATTAACAGCAGCCACAATATCCAAAATGTATTGGGACAAGGGAGTGATAGTAACAGAAAAACCTTTCCCATTTTTCCTTAGAAAAGCAAACATTTTGATAGTCATTTTATTACTTGGAAAAATATTTGTATGTTCCAAGGGTTCTGTTAGCTGGTGGTTTATAATGAGTTGTAAAAACCTTGGATACAAATAAAACTTCTTAGTAACATACTTCTTCATCCCTTCAAAAATCATAGAAGAAAAATCAAATGGTTGTCCTGATGCCAGGCAAATCAAAGCTGTGGCTTGAGGTGCACTGAACTCATTCCACCCACCTAATTTAGGAAATAAACAATGTTGAAGAGTATGAAGAAGAAACTTCCAATGTGGGCAAAGGAGGCCTTTAAAAAAATTTCCACTTGTATTTTGCCTCTCATACCCAATCTTCTCAAGTTCAGCCAAAATATCAGTTGTAGAAAGACAAGGGGGTGTTAGAACACCTGAAAGATGAAGGCTTCGCTTTATTGATGTTTCAGAAACTACAATACTTTCTCCGTCCACTATACCAATCAACATTTCCTCCCCATGTTGACTTTCGAGCTTAACCGTTGACCAAAATTGTTTCATATGGGACTTAACAATAGGAGGATCAATCGTTAATGCGTACCTTAATCTTGATGCATTAAGAAAATCCATGACATCAGTGAAACCATCAGCTTCAGGGACTTTTCGAAGAAATGCGATTTGATTATGCTCATCAGGGAATTGTCTTCTTGCCATTTGGATTTTGGGGGTTTTGGATTTAATAATGTGAATTTATGTTTAGGGTTAAAAAGGTTGTAACTTTGGGCCCTTAAGGTGCGTAATGAGAGCGAATTGGGTTTTAGACCGTTTGGATCTAATTAGGGTTCTATGCGCCCCAAATTTTACAAATTGGCCCCTTAACTTTCAAATTCAGCAGCAGAGTAATGAAAGTTTGACTAAAAGTCAACTTTCCCCAAATCTCTTAGTTAATCCCTTCATCAAATTAATTGCAAACACCAACTCCTCATTGAATACCATAAGTCTATAAATTTCCTTGATATTATAACAAATCCCAAACTCCACAAACCCTAGCACAATAATCCAATAACCATGAGTTCTTCAAAAATACCGATCATTGAGCTTTCATCCGATTCACCATCAGATGATAATGATGGATGGTCTGATTCATCATCATCCAATGGTAATGGATGGTCGTCCTATTTTCCACCAAGGTGCAAACCAAAGGGAAGAACCAAGAAAGCAGCAGCAAGATTCAAGAAACCCAAAGAACCAATAAGTATCACCTCTTCAGACTCCGACAAGCATTCCACACCTCCAACTGATGAAAGTGACCCATCTTCTGACCCGGAAGACGAAACATGGGTTCCAACCGTAGCAAAACTCCTTACTAAAAAAATGGAGAGGGTCGTAGCAGGAATGAGCAAGATCCCGCTGCCAGAAAAGAAGCAAGCATCTTCACAGCCTCACAGACAAGTTGTGTTGTGTCTTCCATGTCCACAAGTGTCAAGACAAATGGAAGGTAGAGGAAGGAAGAAAAACATGCCTGACCCCACCGACAAGGGTAAAAGAAAGCTTGATTAGGATCTTTTGTTTGTCTTAGAATCTTGTGCCTCGATGTCTGTTGAACTATGGATGTAATGAAGCTTTATTTTGTACTCCACTTTGTGATTAATTAATTTGAAATTTCCTTGCTTTACTTGATGTGTTCTTGTGAATATCTGCAAAATATTAGTAGAAAGCCACACAAAAACACAAGCAAGAATATCCCATAATCCATATAAACACATAAAACAGCATAGCAGCAGAGTAGCATAGCAGCAGAAAACTTAACTACAATTTAAGAAATAGCAAACTTTGACTTAACAACAGCACAAATCCTTACACAATTTTACAAAAACATACAGAGATAAGATGTTTAAAGATTGATCATTCCAATACTAGCAACTAAAAATTGAAATCTACCTACATCAAAACCTTTAGTAAGTAAATCAACAACATTGTTGTCAGTATGTATTTTAACCACTTGAATTAACTTTTTCTCATAACAATCTCTAATAAAATGATGTCTTATCTCTATGTGTTTTGTTTTAGAGTGAAAAATAGGATTTTTAATAATACACATTGTGCTGTTGCTGTCAATGTAAATTTTGGTGTTCATGAAATTGTACCCATAATCCAGCAGTTGATTCTGAATCCAGAGCACTTGTCCATAGCAACTAGAAGCAGCCACATATTCTGCTTCAGTTGTTGAATTAGCCACCACTGTTTGTTTCTTACATTGCCAAGAGATCAGCCTATGTCCAAGATACTGACAGCCTCCAGTGGTTGATTTTCTATCCAAACTTGCTCCAGCATAGTCACTATCAGAGTATGCCACCAAGTCAAAAGGTGAATCCTTAGGATACCAGAGGCCCAACTTAGGTTGACTCCTCAAATACCTAAAAATCCTTTTAACAGTATTCAAGTGAGAAACTTTTGGGGACACTTGAAATCTGGCACACGCACACACAGCAAACATAATGTCTGGCCTTGAAGTAGTCAGATACATCAATGAACCAATCATTTATCTATAAAGATGAACATCAACCTCTTCCCCATCTTCATCCTTGAGCAAAGGTTTGTTGGTCTCTATTGTTGTCTTTGCAGGCTTCACATCTTTACATCCAAACTTCTTCAAAATATCAGCCACATACTTGTCTTGGCTAATAAAAATCCCATCTGATTTCTGCTTAACTTGAAGTCCTAAAAAGAAAGTGAGTTCCCCCATAGAACTCATCTCAAACCTGTTGTGCATAAGCTTCTCAAATTGTTCACATAACACCTTATTTCTAGACCCAAAAATAATATCATCTACATAAACCTGAACAAGTAGAATATCATTTTTGTCTTTCTTAATGAACAAGGTTTTGTCAATGGTTCCTCTTTTGAAACCATTTGCCAGCAAATACTTGGATAAGGTGTCATATCAAGCTCTAGGAGCTTGATGTAGTCCATACAGTGCTTTCTCCACCTTATAAACCCTATCAGGATACTTAGGATCTTCAAAACCAGGTGGTTGCATTACATATACTTCTTCATCAATCTTTCCATACAAGAAAGCACTTTTCACATCCATTTGATACACAGGAAAGTTCTTGTATGAGGCATATGCCAAGAATAGTCTGATAGCCTCTATTCTTGCAACTGGGGAAAATACCTCATCATAATCTATTCCTTCTTCCTGAGTGTATCCCTGAGCCACCAATCTAGCCTTGTTTCTGATAACAATGCCTCTTTCATCTCTCTTGCATCTGAACACCCATTTTGTACCAATTGCCCTTTTCCCATTGGGCAGATCAACTAATGTCCAGACCTCTTGAAGCTTGAACTGCAGCAACTCCTCTTGCATAGCTTCAACCCAACTTTCATCTTTCATAGCCTTGTGAATGGTTTTGGGTTCTTCTTGAGATAAAAAACAGGCAAACATGCAATTTTGTAAATCCTTGTGGCTATTCCTCTTTTGAAGAGTTTGAGCAAACAATCCCTGATCAAGCAAATCACTCAAACCTTTTGATTTACTTCTGGTCTGAACAGCAGATTTAACATCACCAATAATCTGCTCCTTTGGATGATTCTTGTGTATTCTGGTTGTTGGAGTGGGACTAACAGGTATATCAGTCTCCAAATTGGATAAATCAGCTCCAACACCAAAGACATCAACAATTTCATCATCAGTGTCCACATACACTTCTTCCAATTAGGGCATCTCTTCAGAAGAATCATCATAAGAATCACCACCTTTATCAGCAGTAGAGTCCTTGGGCACAATAGCAGAATTACCAGGCTTAGCAGCAGAGTGTTTTGGCCTAACAACAGAGTGTTTTAGCCTAACAGCAGAGTGTTTTGGCCTGGCAGCAGAGTTGAGAGAACTGCTGCTATGTTTATTCCCTTGGAGTCCATCAATTTGTGACTCTTCATCTCTTTCCTTATCACCATTCTTGTCATCACGAGAAGGTTGAACACTTCCTTCTGCATTATTCTTTGGAACTTCCTCATGAACATCAGCATCCAGTGAACTCTTGCCCTCATTAAGTGTGAAAGGCTGATCAATGTTCCATCTTTCAATCAACACAAACTCTTTTGCAGATGCATTATCCTCAGCTTGAGTACCTGCAGTAGGGTTAGTTTGTGTACCTACAGACATGTTAGTTGTACCTGCAATGACTGGTTGATAATTCATACTTTTGGTTAGAGAATCAATATCAAACATCCATTCAGGACCTTTTCCATCAACATTAGGTGAGGTTTCTCTAATCTTAACATGTAAATTTTCCTCCACATGCCCAGTCCTTTGATTGAAGACTCTGAAAGCCTTACTATGAGTGGAGTAACCAACAAAGAAACCTATGTCTGCTTTCTCACTAAACTTGCCTAAGTGGTCAATGGTGTTCAAAATAGTAACAGGATACCCAAATGGTCTTAAGAAATCTATCAGAGGTTTCTTACCATGTAATAACTCATAAGGGGTCTTGTTATGAGGCTTAACTACCTTACTCCTATTTTGCACATAGCAAGCAGTGTTGACTGCTTCAGCCCAAAAGGTAGTGGGTGACTTAGATTCTGACAACATGGTCCTAGCAGCTTCAATTAATGTTCTATTCCTCCTCTCAGCAACACCATTTTGCTGAGGAGTTCTAGCCACACTAAATTGTCTTGTTATACCCTTTTCCTCACAGAACTGATTCATCACTTGGTTCTTAAATTCAGTTCCATTGTCACATCTGATGACCTTAACCTTGTGATTAAATAGGTTTTCTATTCTTGTAATAAAAGCCTTAAGAATGCCAGGAGTCTCATCCTTAGAAGCTAAAAAGAATACCCAGGTAAATCTACTAAAATCATCAGTGACCACTAAGCCATACATCTTTTTGTTCAAGCTTTTCACATAAGTAGGTCCAAATAGGTCCATATGTAACATAAACAATGGTTCAGAAATAGAGTTCACCAATTTGGACTTACAAGATGCTCTATGTTGCTTTCCCATCTGACAAGCAACACATATTTCAGGGTTTTCAAAAACCTTTGAAGGTAATCCTCTGACCAAATTCCCTTTCACCAACTTGTTGATAGCCTTGTAGTTCAAATGGCCAAGCCTTCTATGCCAAAGTTTGGATTCATCAATAGTGGCTTTGGCAAACAGACAAGTTAAATCTCTTTTGGGAATAATGTTCTTTATGTCCACACTGTATATGTTGTCATTTCTAGGGACTTTAAGAAATACTAATTTATCATCAGGTATCTTAAAGTCAGGAGATAAGACAAGACACTCAGTGTCTGTAAAAAGAAAAAAATTCTTTCTGTCACACATTTGTGAGACACTAAAAAGATTGAACTTTAGTCCATTCACCAAATATACTTTCTCAAAATCCAATTTGCCAGTTCTGATGATGCCTTTTCCAACGATTTTACCTCCTTTAGGGTCATTCCCAAAGGCAACGTATCCACCATCCAAAGCTTCAAAATTTTCCAAATTGCTTTGGTCTCCAGTCATATGTGAAGAGCATCCACTATCAAAAATGCATTTATCCTTTAGCTCCTTTTGTAGATTGCCCTGCACAAAAAGTAAGAGAATTAGTTTCTCTTTGGGACCCAAGCCATTACTGACTTGGATCTGCCTTGTGCATCAAAGTAGTCAAATTTCTTCAACTGCATTGGTGCACTGCTGTGTCTAAGAACATGATCCAAAACTTTAACTTTAGGTTTCCAGACCCAGCAAGCTGAGGCCTTAACAGCATAAAAATGGTTGCCCACAACAATATCAGTAACAACTTTTGGCAAAGCAGCAGAGTCTGCCTTAGCAGCAGTATCAACTATGTCCTTCTTTATGGGCCCTTTTGGTGCAATAGGTGAGATAATTCTAGAAGCACCATCTCTCATCAAAATTTCCTTGGGAACCATGTTTCTTTTGGGGTGTGGGTGAGTCTTTCTAGCAAAGTTTCTATGGTTCACCCTTGTATGTTGGTTCCAGACTTGTTTTTGATAGTAGTAGCACTCATCTTGCAGATGTTCAAAACTACCACAACTATAACATGCCTTTTTAAGTAATTGAAAATCAGTACCTAATCTTTGTGAAACTAGGTTGTTCCAATTTCTCTGGTTTCCTCTAGGCAAGTTATTTGTTCTCTTAGGGTATACTCTAGGTGTGTTATCATACTCAGCCATTTTCCTAGAGATACCTCTACCTAGCTTAGGCTTAACAAACTCAACCTTTTTAGCTTTAGGCACTTTTGATTCAACAACAGCAGGAATTTCTTCCTCTTTGTTCTTAGGGGTTGAATCAGATTCCTCAACATCATCATCACTGTCAGACTCCCAATCTTCAATAAGGGGTGCATCAGACCACTTTTTCTCAACCTTAGGTGACTCTATTTTAGTTTCACTAGTTTCACCTACAGGTTTGGCCTCAGACTCAGGTATGAAAGACAATGTTCTAGTAGGAGGGGCATTGGCACTAAGTTTCTTAGGTGGAGCAACAACATTGTATCCTAGACCACTGCCTGAGTCTGCAAAGTGTCTTCCTATTGGTTTACTGAGGATGTCAGTGGCAAATTGTTGTTTTTCCACCCTAACAACATGTTTTTCAGTCTCACTTATAGCTGAATCTCTAGCCTGTTCAGCCTCTTCTACTTTCCCCATAAGAACCTTAATCTCACAATCTTTCTTAATAAGCTCAATTTCTAAACTAGTGATCTTATCAAGATATTCAATTTCAGCCTTTTTATAAAATTCAAGCTTCTCTTCTACATTCTTTAAACCATATTCATAACTAAGATTATCTAACTTAAGTTTTTCATTCTCCATTTTAAGATTTCCATTGCTAGACTTAAGTACTTCTATTGTATCAGAACATGATTTAAAAGAACAAGATGATTCATTGGATACCTCAGAGTCTGATCCAGAGGAAGAGTAGGCCATGAGAGCAAATTGTTGTTCTTTAGATTCTTCATCAGCTATCAGTGCAAAATTAGGACCATCTTCAGTATGATCACTCCAGTCAAACTCTCCTAACCCATTACATGACACCATAGCAGCATTAGGATTTGGCTCTTAATCAGTAGGCTTCTTGGTATTCTCATTGTTTCTTTTGGGTGCTCTGCACTCTCTTGCAAAGTGTCCCTTTTTATGACAGTTATAACATTCAGCCTTTGATTTGTCAAATCCCACATTTTTGTTTCTTCTGAACTTAAGTTCTTTACCAGTTCTTTTAAGAAACCTTCTTGCCCTCATAGTTAGCATTGCAAACTGCCATTGCATATCAATCTCTTCAACATCATCAGGATCAAGTTCATCCAGATCTTGAGGCATAACTGCAGTACTTGTAGTAAGTTCAGCCAAATAAGCACAAATAGCAGCATCACTGATGGTGTTAGTGTTGGTAGAGTCAGCAGCAGAGACATGTGAACCAGCAGCAGGAATGAAAGTACCAGCAGCAGAGTGCTGTTCTTGATGACTACCAGAATTCTTGTTGCTTGAGGACACAAAAGCAAGATTGTTTGTGGTAGAAGATGAACTTGACAATCCCTTGACTTCAGATTCATATACTTTCAAGTTGTTATACAGATCATCCAATGTCATCTTCTCAAAATCTTCCTTGTGCCTCCAAATCACTGTGTGAGATACATCAATGTTCAATAGAGCCATCTGACTGGTCAGCTTATGAAGTCTATCATAAGTTCCCTCAATATTCTCAGAACTCAAAGCAGTAAAAGTTTCAAACTGGTGCTTCATTAGGTTCTTTCTTGACTTCTTGGTAGCTTCATTCCCACCAAATCGAAGTTCAATAGCTTCCCATAACTCCTTAGCAGACTCAATATGATTAAAACTTAGTTGATAATCATTAGGTATTCCCATCATGAGAATACTGTGAGCCTTGACCTCCAATCTTCTCTGTGCTTTCTCCTCACTTGTCTTGAGAGTCAAGACTGATCCAGTAGCAGTCTTGGCTGGCTGACTGTCGCCATATAAAACAACTTCCCAAAGTGAGTAATCAACCATTCTCATGTATTGTTGAATTCTCATCTTCCAGATCTCGTATTCTCCAGTCTTGAGCATGGGGACTCTTGATGCAGTAACCATGTGTGTTGAATCGGATTCCATTGCTTACTTTGATGATTAACAGATCTTGTATTCAATAATTCTTCTTGGTACCAGTTTCTAGATCACAAGCTCTGATACCACTTGTTGATCCCAGTTGAGCTTCACGATCTTATTAATTACTTTAGATATAAACCTAAAGCAATTGGTATAGAAATTGATCTTGAGTTGTATATCAAATATTATGCGGAAATTAATACTTGATCTTAAGAAGAATTAAACACAAACGAATTCTCAAACAACACTTCAATATATTAATACGATTGCTCTGAATAGCAACGGGGTTACAAGGAACCTTTAAGTGTAAAACAATAATGATACGTATGTAAAACCTAACCCTAGATCCTCCTTTTATAGACTAAGGAGTCCTAGCCGGTTACAAAACTTTCTATACACGAAAAATATCTTTACGTATCTTTTCTGTACTTATCCTTAACATACTATACATATCCAATAAGCAGCAGCATAATTTCTCTAGCAGCAGAGTCTTCGTAGCTAGCAGCAGAATCACACTTAGCTTATTGTTCAACCATCAGATATCCAGCAACAGAGTAAATACACTAGCAGCAGAGTTATACTTAGCAGCAAAGTTACTTAGCAGCAGAGTTATACTTGGTGTATTTCAATAAATACCAAGAGCAGCAGCATCCTTAAAACCCAACACAAATAAATGTCTTTGATTATTGTATTTGATAGAATATTTTAAGCAACGAAATAGACATGTGTTAGTAATACTTACTCGATATACGGTTGAATTTCATCTCTATTTTGTATTACATACAAATGTGCTTTCTGAAAGAATTCTCCGGAAACTTCACTTGATTTGCCGACCATCAATGGCTTTTCGTCCTCATTTTCATTGGTTACATGTTTATCAACCATTTCATTACCAGCAGGTAGCATCTTTTTTAACAATCCTAGTAATACAGTAAAGAACTTATCAGAAGCTCCATACTTACCCTTCAAGTTGAGTAGTTTAACTATTGCAGACAACTTTGTGAAGCCAGGACGTCCTTTGTAAAGTGGCTTCTCCGCGTCTAATAATAGTTCTTGAAACTTGGCAAGGTCAGCCTCATCAAAACTTTCTTTTGTAGCATTAACGATTTCTACTGTTGCTGGGCCATCTGTTAGAATTTCTGAACCAAAATCCATGTCGAAATCCGTGTCGTCAACAAACTCTGTTGTAGCATTAATAGGTATTTGGGCAGTTGTTGCTTGCTCATCATTTTCTCCATGTTTATCCCATTTTGTGTAGCTTAGATCAATCCCGTAGTAGAATAAATGGAATTGCACTTCCTCCACTTTCTGCTCTATGTGGTTTAAACATGTTGTTGGGTTTTGAGATGTTGCTGCTAAAGGTTGGATAATACTGCTCTTGGATCTAAATGGAAAATACACTAAGTATGATTCTGCTGCTAGGCTAAATTATTCTACTGCTGGTGTATTTATTCTACTGCTGGAGTAATCGAGTAAATAAGCTAAGTGGATACTACTGCTAGGCATCTAAGATTCTACTGCTAGAGTTAGGATTCTGCTGCTTATTAGATAACTATGTATAGTATGTTTGGATAATTATAGAATAGATACGAAAAGATTATTCTTGTATAGAAAGTTATTGTAGCCGACTAGGACTCCTTAGTCTATAAAAGGAGGATCTAGGGTTAGAGTTTAGCATACGTATTATTGCTAAGTCGAATCACTTCAAGGTTTTTTGTAACCTTGTTACTTTTGAGTAACTATATTAATATATTGAAGTGTTTGTGAAGAGAATTCAATTGTATTCGATTAATAATTCTTCTTAAGATTAAATACTAGATTCCACATAGTATTTAATAATTTGTTCAAGAACAGTTTCTATACCTATTGTTTTAGATTAACATCTAAGATAATTAACAAGATCAATAGCTCAACTGGGATTAACAAGTGGTATCAGAGCTTGTGATCTAGAGACTGCAATCAAGAAGAATTTTTGTTGATTAAGATCTGTTCATCAACAACTGAAGTAATGGAATCTGAAACTACTCATATGGTGACTGCTTCAAAGGTACCAATGCTCAAACCTGGTGAGTATGAACTATGGAAGATGAGGATTCAACAGTACATAATGATGCTTGACTACTCCATGTGGGAAGTCATTTAGAATGGGGATACTTTACCTGCTAAGGCTGCTGATGGGACACTTTTGCCCATTAGAACTAATGAGGACAAAGCTCAGAGAAGATTGGAGATAAAGACTCACAATATTCTTTTGATGGGGATACCGAATGAATATCAATTGAGTTTTAGTAATATACAGAATGCTAAGGCCTTGATGGAAGCCATTGAACTCAGATTTGGTGGTAATGAAGCTACAAAGAAGTCTAGGAAGAACTTGTTGAAGCATCAATTTGAGACCTTTGTGGCCTCAAGTTCTGAGAACATTGATGCTACTTATGATAGGCTTCAAAAGTTGGTGAGTCAACTACAGCTTATGAAGGTCACAATGCCTCAAGAAGACATTAATCTGAAGTTTCTGAGGAGTTTATCATCTGAGTGGAACATGCATACTGTGGTCTAGAGGAACAAGGAGGATTTTGAGAAGATGAGTTTGGATGACTTGTACAATAATATGAAGGTGTATGAGTCTGAAGTCAAAGGATCATCTAGTTCATCTTCTAGTGGTCAAAACCTAGCATTTATGTCCTCAAACAACAAGGGTTCTGATAGCTCTCAAGAAAACTATTCTGCTGCTGGGCATGTAGTTTCTGCTGTTGGTTCTGCTGCTAGCTCAAATAGTGACAACATCAGTGATGCTGCTATTTGTGCATTTTTGGCTGATCTCACCACAAGTACTTCTTTTACTGATCAGGACTTGGAACAAATAGATCCTGATGATCTTGAGGAAATTGATCTAAAGTGGCAGATGGCTATGCTAACTATGAGGGCTAGGAGATTTCTAAAGAAGACTGGTAGGGAACTCAAGTACAGAGGACAAACCAATGTGGGGTTTGACAAGTCTAAAGTAGAGTGCTACAATTGCCAGAGAAAGGGCCATTTTGCTAGGGAATGCAGAGCACCAAAGAAAAACAGAGAGAATGTAAGGAAGGTTCCTATTAAAAAAGTCAAGCCTACAACTGCTCTGGTGTCTTGTGATGGCTTGGGAGAGTATGATTGGAGTGACCAAGCTGAGGAAGGACCAAAATTTGCATTGATGGCTTATGCTTCTTCTTCTTCTAGATCAGACTCTGAGGTATCTAATGAGTCATCTTGTTCATTTAAATCATGCTTAGATACTGTGGAAGAACTAAAGTCTAGGAATGAGAGTTTAAGAGATGAAGTAGAAAAGCTAAAACTTGATAATATAGGTTATAAATATGGCCTAAAATCAGTAGAAGATAAACTTGTATTTCTTAGGCAAAATGAGTTAGAGTGTACTGAAAAGATCCACATTCTAGAAGGTCAGCTTTTTATGAAAAATTGTGAGATTAATGTGCTAAATAAAAAGCTTGAGGATGCTGAAAAAGCTAGAGATGTAGCTGTAGCTGCTAAAGATAAACATGTTGTTAGGGTAGAAAAACAACAATTTGCATCAAATCTTGTGAATAAGACTATAGAAAGTCAGTTAATGAGAAAAGGGAGTGGCTTAGGGTATAATGAAGTTGCACCTCCTGCTAAGAGTGCCTTTGCACCTCGAAGGAAGGAATTGTCTTTCATAACTGAGATAGATGCAAAACCTGTAGGTGAAACCAATGAATCAAAAATAGAAGCACCTAAGGTTGATAAGTTGTCTGATGCACCCATCATTGAAGATTGGGAATCAGATAGTGAGGATGAACAGGTTGAATCAACACCTAAGGCTAAAAAGGTAGAAATTGCTAAAACAGTTGAAACTAAAGCTAAAAATGTTGAATTTGTAAAACCTGTGTTAGGGAGTAGGATATCTAGGAAAATGGCTGAATTTGATGAGAAACCTAGAGAGTATCCAAGGAAAACTAATAACTGGCCTAGAGGAAACCAAAGAAATTGGAACAGGCTAATTTCACACAAGTTAGGTAGTGATTTTAAATTGGTTAAGAAGGCATGTTATAGTTGTGGTAGTTTTGAGCATCTTCAGGAAGATTGCTACTACTACCAAAAACCTGTATGGAATCAACACACTAGGGTGAACCATAAGAATTTTGCTAAAAAGACTCACCCTCATCCTAATAGAAACATGGTTCCTAGGCAAGTGTTACTGAGAAATGGTGCTACTAGAACAATTACTACTGCTGCACCAAAGGGGCCTAATAAAATGAAAACATATATTTCTACTGCTAAGGCAAAAGTAGTTTCTACTGCTAAGCCTAAAGTAATAACAAATATTGTTGTAGGCAATCACTTTTATGCTATTAAGGCCTCAGCTTGCTGGGTCTGGGAACCTAAAATCAAGGTTTTAGATCATGTTCTTAGACACAGTAGTGCATCAATGGACTTGAAGAAATTTGATTATGTTGATGCACAAGGCAGATCCAAGTCGGTGATGGCTTGGGTCCCTAAGAGAAACTAATTCTCTTACTTTATGTGCAGGGCAATCTACAAGTGGAGCTAAAGGATAAATGCATTTTTGATAGTGGATGCTCTGGACATATGACTGGAGACCAAGGCAACCTTGAAGATTTTGAAGCCATGGATGGTGGCTATGTTGCTTTTGGTAATGACCCTAAAGGTGGAAAAATAGTTGGTAAAGGTACTATTAGAACAGGAAATTTGGATTTTGAAAAAGTGTACTTGGTAAATGGGCTAAAGTTCAATCTTTTTAGTGTCTCACAAATGTGTGACAGAAAGAATTTTGTTCTTTTTACAAAAACTGAGTGTCTTGTCTTATCTCCTGACTATAAGTTGCCTGATGATAAATTAGTGCTACTTAGAGTCCCTAGAACAGACAATATATACAGTGTGGTCATAAAGAATATCATTCCCAAAAGAGATTTAACTTGTCTGTTTGCCAAGGCCACAATTGATGAATCCAAACTTTGGCATAGAAGACTTAGCCACTTAAATTTCAAAACAATAAACAAATTGGTTAAGGCAAACCTTGTGAGAGGATTACCTTCAAAAGTTTTTGAAAATCCTGAAACCTGTGTTGCTTGTCAGATGGGAAAGCAACACAGAGCTTCTTGTAAGTCCAAAGTGCTGAACTCTATTTCTGAGCCCTTATACATGTTACATATGGATCTGTTTAGGCCAACTTATGTGAAAAGTTTGAATAAGAAAATGTACTGCCTAGTTGTCACAGATGACTATAGTAGATTTACTTGGGTTTTCTTTCTAGCAACCAAGGATGAGACTTCTGGTATCCTTAAGGCTTTCATAACAAGAGTAGAAAACCTAGTTAATCACAAAGTTAAGGTAATCAGATGTGACAATGGAACTGAATTTAAGAATAATGTGATGAATCCGTTCTATGTTGAAAAATGTATTTTAAGACAATTTAGTGTTGTTAGGACTCCTCAACAAAATGGTGTTGCTGAGAGGAGGAATAGTACATTGATTGAGGCTGCTAGGACTATGTTGTCTGAGTCAAAATTACCCACTACTTTTTGGGCTGAAGCAGTTAACACTGCTTGTTTTGTGCAAAATAGGAGTAAGGTAGTTAAGCCTCATAACAAGACCCCTTATGAATTATTACATGGTAGGAAACCTATGATAGATTTCTTGAAACAATTTGGGTGTCCTGTTACCATCTTAAATACCATTGATAACCTAGGCAAGTTTGATGAAAAGGCAGACCAAGGTTTCTTTTTTGGATACTCTACCAATAGTAAGGCTTTTAGGGTATTTAACAAAAGAACTTGGCATGTAGAAGAAAACCTGCATGTTAGGTTTAGTGAAACTACATCTAATGTTGCAGGAAGTGGACCTGAATGGCTGTTTGACATTGATTCATTAACCAAAAGTATGAATTATGAGCCAGTGAATGCAGGTACAACTAACAAGTCTGCAGGTACACAAGATAATTCCAATGCAGGTACACAAGCCAAGGAGAATGAATCTGCTAAGGAGTTTGTCTTAATTGAGAAGTGGAAGCTTGATCAAATTTTCACACCCAAAGAGAAAGAGGGCAA
This sequence comes from Artemisia tridentata subsp. tridentata, assembly GCA_021014915.2. Classification (NCBI taxonomy): domain Eukaryota; kingdom Viridiplantae; phylum Streptophyta; class Magnoliopsida; order Asterales; family Asteraceae; genus Artemisia; species Artemisia tridentata. The sequence continues at coordinate 103,959,229 of CP139509.1, read as the reverse complement.
GAGTTCACAAGATGATGCTGTTCACAAAGAAGTAGAAGGTGGGGATAAACCTTCTGATGGTAAAAAGGTGGTTAATGAAGAACCACAAAGTTTTGGAGTGCAGAACAAGACTAGCAATAGTAACTTTGATCCTACTGCTAAGCAAAAAGAAACAACTGCTAAGCCTTTTCATTATACTGCTGCACCCCAAGTTTCTACTGCTGATGAAGTTGGAAGATCCTCTGATGATGTTAACTATCCAAGTGACCCTGATATACCTGGTTTAGTTCACATTTATGAAGATACTGATGATGAAGTTCTGGATGGGTTTGGTGCAGAGGCTGATTTAAACAACATGGAGAATGAAATTCCTGTCAGTCCTATTCCAACCACCAGAATACACAAGAATCATCCAAAGGAGCAAATTATTGGAGATGTTCATTCTGATGTTCAAACAAGAAGTCAAACAAAAGGTTTCAGAGATTTGTTTGATCAAGGATTATTTGCTCAATCTCTTCATCAGAGAAATAGCCACAAGGATTTACAGAATTGTATGTTTGCTTGTTTTCTGTCACAAGTGGAACCTAAGAATGCCTACACAACATTAAGAGATGAAAGTTGGGTTGAAGCTATGCAAGAGGAGTTGTTGCAGTTCAAGCTTCAAGAGGTCTGGACATTGGTTGATTTGCCTTCTGGAAAAAGGGCAATTGGTACTAAATGGGTGTTCAGATGCAAAAGAGATGAAAGAGGAATAGTGATCAGAAACAAAGCAAGATTGGTGGCTCAAGGATACACTCAGGAAGAGGGAATTGATTATGATGAAGTATTTGCACCTGTAGCAAGAGTAGAGGCTATCAGACTATTCTTGGCATTTGCTTCATTCAAGAACTTCACTGTGTATCAAATGGATGTGAAGAGTGCTTTCTTATATGGGACAATTGATGAGGAAGTATATGTCACCCAACCACCTGGTTTTGAAGACCCTAATTATCCTGATAGGGTTTACAAGGTGGAGAAAGTATTTGTTAACCAATGGTTTTAGCAGGGGAACCATTGACAAGACTTTGTTCATCAAGAAAGACAAAAAGGATATCTTATTAGTACAAGTATATGTTGATGATATCATTTTTGGGTCTACAAACAAGGTGTTATGTGAGGAATTTGAGAAGCTCATGCATAGCAGATTTCAGATGAGTTCTATGGGGGAACTCACTTTCTTTCTGGGGCTTCAAGTTAAGCAAAAAGCAGATGGGATTTTCATCAGCCAAGACAAGTATGTGGCTGATATTTTGAAGAAATTTGGCTTTTCTAATGTGAAACCAGCAAAGACAACCATGAAGTCCAACAAGCCTCTAATCAAGGAAGAAGATGGGGAAGAGGTTGATGTCCATTTGTACAGATCTATGATTGGATCTTTGATGTATCTAACTGCTTCAAGGCCAGACATTATGTTTGATGTGTGTGCTTGTGCCAGATTTCAAGTAACCCCTAAAGTTTCTCACTTGAATGCTGTGAAGAGGATTTTTAGGTACTTGAGGAGTCAACCTAGGTTAGGCCTTTGGTATCCTAAAGATTCACCTTTTGATCTGGTGGCATACTCAGATAGTGATTATGCTGGAGCAAGTTTGGACAGAAAATCAACTACTGGAGGTTGCCAATTTCTTGGACATAGGTTGATCTCTTGGCAATGCAATAAACAGACTGTGGTGGCTAATTCAACAACTGAAGCTGATTATGTGGCTGCTTCTAGTTGATGTGGACAAGTGCTCTGGATTTAGAATCAATTGCTGGATTATGGGTATGTTGGGCTACAAAGTACTGCTGCATGAAGAAAGTCAAAGTACTGCTCATGTTCTAAAGAAGTCAAAGTACTGCTAAAGATAAAGGACTGATATGCAAATACGTTTAAGGATCAATGTGTAATTCTAGAACGTTCTTAGAGTTATTATTAGATTATAATTAGAATTACTTGTCGTTCAAGTATTGTAAACCGACTAGGGTTTTCCTTGTGCCTATAAAAGGACCCCTAGGTTGGCATTAGAGATACGATTAGAGATACAAGTTCATACGAAGTTTTAGAGAAAAGTATTAGTCGATTATTAGAGTATTAGTGTTTAGAGTTTGTTAGTGAATCTGTATAAAGTAAGCAGGTTCAAGGTTTAATATAATCAAAGTTTTGTGTTAATTCTTCTTAGCTTTGTTGAAGTAGATTCCGCATACTTAACAATGTATATCAGCGTTTCAATATTAGTAGTTTTGGATTTATCCAAGGTTGCTAAACCCTTAGACAAGCTACAAGTTAGTTTGGTCAGAGTATATCGATCCAACAAGTGGTATCAGAGCTTGTGTGGAAACTCTGATTAAGAAGAAACCCTTAAAACCGATTTAACCACAAACCCTAAATGATGACGACTGAAGTTGCACCAATCCCATCCATCACCTCACTCAGAATTCCTATCATCAAGAAGGGAGAATATGATCTCTGGAGCATGAAGATGCGGCAGTACCTTGCTATTACAGACCATGCTCTATGGGATGTGATTATCAATGGTAATGTTGTTCTTGATGAACCTGTAGCAGTTGAAGGACAACCTAAACCACCTCAACCAACCTTGCCAGCAGCTACAAAGAGAAATCAAGATAAGGCTCTCAACATACTGTTGTCTGCTATTCCTGATGGTCACCTACTAAAGTTTCATGATGCTAAGGATGCAAAGCAATTGTGGGCTGCGATCAAGACAAGATTTGGAGGTAATGATGCTTCCAAGAAGATGCATAGAAACTTATTGAAGCAGCAGTTTGAAACTTTCACTGTTGGTGAAAGAGAAGGTCTTGATGCTGCCTATGACAGATTTCAAAATTTACTTAGTATGCTAGAGTTGTATGGAGCAGAGGTAACCGTTGAAGATGCAAATTTGAAGTTCTTAAGGAGTTTGCCATATGTCTGGCATGTGGTTGCTACCATGATTAGAGGACAACCTGGATTGGATTCTATGGACTTTGATGATCTCTACAACAATTTGAAGGTGTACGAGCAAGAGATGAATGGTCACAATTCTCAGAAATCTCACAACATAGCTTTTGTGTCTTCTGAAAACAGAAGCAGTACTTCTACTAAAAGTACTGCTTATCCTTCTCAAAGTACTGTTGGTGATACACAACATGTTTGCACAACCACTACTATCCCCAACCCATCACCAACAAACAACACCAACTCTGATGATGTTGTATGTTCCTTCTTTGCTCAACAAGCCACTCTACCTGTTACCTATCAAGAAGACTTGTTGCAGATTGAAGAAGATGCTTTAGAGGAGATTGACATCAGATGGCAAGTTGCCATGATCACTGCAAGGATCAAGAAGTTCATGAACAAGACAGGAAGGGGAATTGATTTCAAAGCCAAACAGGGTATCACTTTTGACAAATCCAAGATTGAATGTTTCAATTGTCAAAAGCTTGGACACTTTGCAAGGGAATGCAAGTTTGCAAAATATCAAGCAAACAGCATGATTGAACAACCCAAGGTTGAAAGAAAAGAGTTTCCTATTACTGAATCACAACCAAAAGCTTTGGTGGCTCAAGAAAATCTAGCTGAGATTAACTGGAGCAGTGAATTTGATGATGAACCTGTAACCTATTCTATGGTTGCAATGGAAGACTTTGATTGGAGCACAGCTTTTTATGAGGAACCAGGATTTGCTGCTTTGGAATCAAGAGATGGTCTTGGAAGCTTTGACTGGAGCATGGAGGATGAAGATGAACCTGTTCAGATTGCTATGGTAGCTACTTCACCAAGTTCATCCAATGTCTCTGAGGTATGCTCTAAGTGTAATAATGTGTATCAAAAGTTGCTTAAAGACTATGTGACTGAAAGAGATAATTGTAGAACAGCTAGTTCTGAGGTAGCTGGTTATCAATTAACTTTAGAGTCAATGGAAGCCAAAATATTAACACATGAAAATAATGAAATGGCTTGGGGAGAAAAATATGAGCAACAAGATTATCAATTAAAATTAAGTGAATGGAAGTTAGGATGTAAGGTGTCTGAATTAGAAAAGATTACTAAGGAAAGAGATGCTTTATTAGAAAAACTTGCTAGTATTAAACAGGCTGGTCTATCACATGTTCAATTTGTTGAAAAACAACGAAGAATAAACAGTAGAGCTGGACTAGGTTATGGTAAGGATAGTAGTTTAGATGAGACCCCACCTAGTGATAAGGAAGAGATCTCACCTAGTGATGATGAACTTACTAGCTCAGAAGGAAACACATCTAGCAATGAGGAACCAATTAGTGAATCACCTCCTGAGTTTAAGAAAGATAAGGAGTATCACTCAGTTCCTCCACCCACTGGTAAACTTCAACCCCCTAGGACAGATGTTTCTCGTTATGGTATAGACAACCTAGAGTTTAGAAAGAAGCTTACTGGTCAATCTAGTTCTGAGAAACCTAAGGATAATTTTCAAAGGGGTAATGATCAAAAGTTTCCTACAGCCTTTCAAAAACAAGCAGTACCTCCAAAATCTTTTCAAAGTACTGATAGACATTCAGCAGTACCTCCAAGAGAAACTTTTCAAAATACTGCTAACTATAGGAAACCTTTTAATCATAGAAGAGGATTTGGGAATATGGAGCAAAAATTATGTTATGTATGCTATAGTCTTGATCATTTGATTAAGCATTGTGACTTTCACTCAGAATATTTAAGTCAGTTCCCAAAGAATAGACCTGCCACCCATAAGCCAAGGGAGACTAGACCAGTTTGGAATCACTCAAATAGGGTTAACCATAGTAATTTCTATAGGTACCCTCACCAGAAAAGACCTTTTTCAAAACCATCAGTACCCTCAAGTACTGATAAGTCTAAGGTTTCTCAAGCAGTACCCTCTAAAAGTACATCTAAGTTTTCACCCAATCATGGTACTGCTAACACTTTTTCACATAAAAGACCTAAGAGATTCACTTCATATAAAAGGTCTTACACCTCAAGCAGAGTACCTAGGTCAGAGAAACCTAAAGTTAAACGAAATTGGGTTAAGAAAGAAAGTACTGATGGGGAACAAGCAGTAATTTCATCAGATAAGGGTGAAACAGGGAGTGTTGTTGATAATACAACACATGACATGGGACCAAAGCAAATAATCATTGACCATGCCTTCAAAACTAGTGGAGATTACATACTGAAGGAATTCAAGTATGTCACTCCACAAGGGGAACACAAGTCAGTAATGGCTTGGGTTCCTAAAAGAAACTAACCCTTTTCTTTTACTGTGCAGGGCAACCCAGAGGAGGAGCTTAAAGATCATATTATTGTTGATAGTGGTTGCTCTGGCAGCATGACAGGGGACAAGGAGATCCTGTCAGATTTTAAGGCATATTATGGAGGAAGAGTTGCCTTTGGTAATGATCCTGATGGAGGGAGAATCACTGGAAAAGGAACCATCAAGGCTGGATGTATTGATTTTGAGAATGTTAGATATGTGAAGGAGCTCAAGTTCAATCTTTTGTCAGTTTCTTAGATTTGTGACATGAAGTACCCAATTCTATTCACTGATACAGAATGTCTTATTCTCTCTCCTGAGTTTAAGTTTGTTGATGATCACTTGGTAACATTGAAAGTACCAAAAACTAATGATGTGTACAGTTTAGACTTAAAGAGTCTCAACTCTGCTAGAAGAGCAACATGTTTAGTAGCCAAGGCATCAGTGGAAGAAGCACATCTATGGCATAGAAGACTAGGTCATGTAAATTTCAAGAATATCAACAAGCTGGTCAAAGGGAATTTAGTTAGAGGTTTACCTTCCAAAACATTCAAGACTGATCATTCATGTTTGGCTTATAAAAAGGGTAAACAACATAAAGCTTCATGTAAGAAGCTTGAGGAAAGAGTTATTAGAGAACCTTTAGAGTTGCTACACATGGATCTGTTTGGACCAGTTTCAGTAGAGAGTTTAAACAAGAAGAAGTACTGCTTGGTTGTGACAGATGATTGTAGCAGATTTAGTTGGGTCTTTTTCTTGGGATTCAAAGATGAAACCTTTGATGCTATCCATGACCTGATAGTAGCCCTTGAAAATCAATTGAGACTCAAAGTAAGAGGTATTAGATGTGATAATGGAACAGAATTCAAGAACAAGCATATGGATGAATTCTGTGCCAAGAAAGGGATCAAGAGAGAGTTTAGCATTGCTAGAACTCCACAGCAGAATGGTGTTGCAGAAAGAAAGAACAGGACATTGATAGAAGCAGCTAGAACAATGCTTGCAGATTCACAATTACCTATTCTCTTTTGGGCTGAAGCTATAAGTACTGCTTGCTATGTTTTAAATAGAGTATCAGTTACTAAACCTCAGATGAAGACACCATATGAGCTGCTCATGGGAAAGAAACCAAACATTCATTTTCTAAAACCTTGTGGCTGTTCTCTGACTATTCTAAATACCATTAATTCTCTGGGAAAATTTGATGGTAAGTCAGATGAAGGATATCTATTAGGTTATTGCACAAATAGCAAAGGTTTTAGAGCATATAACAGGAGTACCAAAAGGGTTCAAGATTGTCTTCATGTTGAATTTTTGGAAGATAAAGAACCTCAGAAAGGAAAAGGTCCTGATTGGATGTTTGATCTTGATCTCAAGTTCACTCCATCTATGAATTATGTGCCTGTTAGAGAAGAAAATCATGTTAATCATAAAGAAGATGATTCACAGTACATTGTTCATAGAGTCAATGTTAGACCAGAAGATGTTCCTGATAAAGAACCTAAAGTTACTAATAAGGAACAAAGTACTGCTCAACCAACCAATACAGTATCTGATGAAGATCAAGCCATACACGATGAACTTAATAGGATGCTTTTTCAAGAAACTATAGCAAAGTCCTATGAAGATGAACAAAGGAGGGCTTATGATGCTGCAAAGAAACAGGGTAAATTCAAAGATACTGCTCACAGTACTTTTGATCAAAGTACTGATGATCCTTTTGACAGTACTTCTGGTGTGTTAGAACCATCACATTGGAGCAATGATGATGATTTCAATGTTGATGATGAAGATTTGGATAATGCTAACATTCCTGGGTTAGAAGAAATTGATGATGAGCTCAATCATAAAGGTATTTTCTCAACTACCAATGAAGAACCTGATGTTACTAATTTGGAATCTGATCTTCCAATTCCACCAACTCCTACATTGAGAGTTCATAAAGCTCATCCACAAAGCAATATTATTGGATCACCCTCTTCAGGAGTGGTTACAAGAAACAAAGTTAAAGGTCTCTCTAAGCAACATACTGCTTTACTTAGCTTTGTTTACAAACAAAATAGGATGAATAACAGGGATCAACAAACATGCCTGTTTGCTTGTTTTCTATCTCAAACTGAACCCAAGAAGGTAGCTCAAGCTTTAGCTGATGAAAGTTGGGTTGAAGCTATGCAAGAGGAGCTTCTACAATTTAAGCTTCAAGAGGTCTGGGTATTATGTGACCTACCAGATGGCAATAGAGTCATTGGTACAAGATGGGTTTTCAGAATCAAAAGAGATGAAAGAGGGAATGTTATCAAGAATAAAGCTAGATTGGTTGCACAAGGATATCACCAAGAAGAAGGAGTGGACTATGATGAAGTGTTTGCTCCTGTTGCAAGAATAGAGGCAATAAGGTTATTTCTTGCCTTTGCATCATACATGGGATTTCCTGTCTACCAAATGGATGTGAAAAGTGCCTTCCTTTATGGCACAATTTCTGAGGAAGTTTATGTTAAACAACCTCCTGGTTTTGAAGATCCTGCACATCCAAACAAAGTCTACAAGGTGATCAAGGCACTGTATGGCCTTCATCAAGCTCCCAGAGCTTGGTATGAGAGACTCTCTAATTTTCTATTACAACATGGTTACAGGAGAGGAGCAATTGATAAGACTTTGTTTATCAAAAGAGATAAGAAGGACATTATGTTAGTCCAAGTCTATGTGGATGATATTATCTTTGGAGCCACAAAGAAGACTATGGTGAAAGAATTTGAAGACCTTATGCAGCGGGAGTTTCAAATGAGTTCTATGGGAGAATTAACTTTCTTTTTGGGGCTTCAAGTTAGACAAACAAGAGATGGAATCTTCATTAATCAAGAAAAGTATGTTGAAGACATACTTAAAAGATTTGACCTTCCAACTGTCAAGCCTGCCACCACACCCATTGACAACATTAAACCATTAGGCAAGGATGAAGATGGAAAAGCTGTGGATGTGAAGCTTTACAGATCTATGATTGGTTGTCTTATGTACTTAACTGCATCAAGACCTGACATCATGTTTGCTGTCTGCTTGTGTGCAAGATATCAGGTTACCCCCAAGGTTTCACATATGTATGCAGTCAAGAGGATTTTTCGATATCTCAATCATCAACCAAAGTTAGGATTATGGTATCCTAAGGAGTCACCTTTTCACTTGGAAGCTTTTTCAGATAGTGATTATGCAGGAGATAATTATGATAGAAGATCAACCTCTGGTGGATGTCAATATCTTGGAAGAAGATTAGTCTCATGGCAATGTAAGAAGCAAACAATTGCAGCAACCTCCTCTACTGAAGCAGAATATGTTGTTGCAGCAAGCTGTTGTGGATAAGTTTTGTGGATGCAGAATCAACTCTTGTATTATGGATTCAACTTCAAAAACACTCCTATCAACATTGATAATGAGAGTACCATCTGTATTGTGAAGAATCCAGTTTATCACTCCAAGACACCAAGCATATTCAGATTAGGCATCACTTCATTCGAGATTGTTATGAGCATAGGCTTATAAATGTGGTCAAAGTTCACACAGAAGACAATGTAGCTGATCTACTCACTAAGGGATTTGATGTTTCAAGATTCAACCACTTAGTTGTGAGCATTGGGATGATTAACTACTAGGCTACATTTGAGGGGAGGCTTTAGTATTAGTTAGTATACTTTCTTTCAGTTCTTAATGAAAGTATCGGATTTTTAGTTTTAGTACCTATGTTGTATTTGAGGGGAGGCAACATAGTTATTAGTTAGAAGGTTGTGGATAAGAAGATGGAAAGTATTGGTTCAGCAAAGTACTGCTTCAACGTACTGCTTTGAAGAGTACTGGTTAGGTGGAAGTACTGCTTACGTGGAAGTACTATTCCAACGGTCAAAAATGTGGGGTTCCGGTTAATTAATTCATTACGGAGGGGGTAAAAGCCAAATACAACGGTAACACTATTAATTAGGCTTTGATTTTTTAAATCTTACCCATATTTATCCTATCCCATTATACCGATTTTCACTCTTCACTTTATTCTTATCCATCCATTTATTCATTCGGTATCTACGATTCTATTCGCTAATTACCTTCGTTTAACACTCTTCACAATCAATGGCTACTCGTGATTTCTGTTCTAAGCATAACATGGTCGCGAACTTTGATAAAACGGCAAAGAATGTTGATTTTCATGCGATAATTGATTTCTTGACTGGGTCATCAATCAATTATGCTATTTTGGTAAACCCTGATGTAATTGGACCATGGATTCAACAATTTTGGTCTACTGCGAAGTCTGATGAACAAGATGGTGTTCCTTTTATTCGTGCTAAGGTTGTTGTTCGAGCAATTAGGATTACTGATTCTTCAATTAGGGAAGATTTACAGTTTAATAATGCAGGGAGTGCTATACATTTTACAAGACAATAGATTTGGGATACACTCAGGGATATTGGGTATGAAGGTGATCTCACCATACTTACTTTTCAGAAGCCATTGTTTAGTCCTCATTGGAAATATCTCATACATGTTCTACTTCACTGCTTGAGTCCTAAGAGTACTTCATGGGAGCAGTTTGGTCAGAATATTGCTTCTGCATTGGTGGGTTTAGCTACAAATCGCCCTTTCAACTTTTCAAGGATGATTTTTGATGGAATGCTCTCACACATCACTAATGGTTCACCATTCTTGATGTACCCAAGGTTTATTCAGGTATTCTTAAACAAACAACTTGAGGGAATTTCTAAACCTCAAATTTTTCTACCTACTGTCACACTTCCACCAAAGGTGTTTACATTCATTGCTAAGAAGAGTATCAAGTTCTCTGGGAGAAATACACCTTTGACAGCCCAAATATTGGAAGTTGCCCAAGCAGTTAGGGATGCTGAGCAAGAGCAAGACCAAGAACAAGAGCAAGAGGAATACTCTGCATCAGCAATTAGAGAGCAACCAGCTTCAAGAGAAGATAGTGCTTCTCAACATAATACTGTTTCATCTTCACAAAGTGCTGCTCAGGAGAATTTACCTCCAGATGTGACTCCATCACCAACTCCCAATGCTTCTGCTTCTACAGATAGACATCAATCATCTGAGGAAGATGAGGAAGTAGTTGAGGATGTCTTGACCAACTATGAACTTTCAAGGGAATTAAGGAGGCTCAAGAAGGTTACTAATGATGAAGCTGATCAGATATTGGATTTGACAAGAAAGTTCAGACGATTAAAGAGGTTTGTTTGGCCATTAGTTAAGCACCACAGGTTGTGGGTCAAGTCACAGAAGAAGACTGGTCAAAACTCACAGAAGTCTAAGTCAAAGAAGAGAAAGATTCACAAGCAGTCTTCATTCCAATTGGGGAGGAATTTAGAGAATTTGAATGAAGATACTGAGTTCAATGAAGATACTGAGTTCAATCAAGATACTGGGCTTTATGATGATACACCACTTGAAGATATTCCTCATGAAGATACTGTTGAGAGGAAAAGTGATGAAACAGAGCAGATAAACATTGAAGATGCTACTATTGAAGTAAAAAGTGGTGATACTGAGGAAGTGGATTTGGAAGGTACTGATGTTGAAAGTACTGCTCTTCAAGGTACTGCTCATCAAGGAACTATTTGTAACACCCCCAAATTTGGTTTGTGGCAGCGGAAAAGTAATTTGGGTGTTACGGTGAGGATCGAAGTTTAAATCTCAGAAAACGGTCCAAAAAGGGCGTTTGAAAGTTATATGTCATTCAAAATAATAGCTTTGATACAAAAGTGAATTATTTGATTTGAAAATCCCATAAAAGAATGTGATGATTTGGAAGGAATGACATATTTGATTTTACACCATTTAAGTTATCAGAGTAAAAGATGCCCGCTCCGTGTCTTGTCCTGCTCCGTTAATTACCTGAGATAAACATGCTTAAAATGTCAACACAATGGTTGGTGAGTTCGCGGAGTTTATAGAAAATAACTTTCTTCGAAAGGTGTATAGTGATTGTTGAAATAAATAGTAATCCTTTATGAAATAGTTAATAAGTTGTTTTGTATAAAATTCACAAGTAATTCATGTATGATATTCAAAATCATAAGTTTCAAGTTATGAATGCAGATGAGCTACGTTGTTATATGCTCAATGTAAACTGTTGTATCATCTTTTAACTATAATGATATACCAAGCATTTGGAGTTAATTTGTGCAGGATTCTTATTTAAGTCACATATGGTAACAGTTAAAGTTCAAGTACGGGATTCATAATCATAACACGTAGTGAAATAATAGTTTAAAGTCTGAGATCTATCAGTGAAAAGTGGTGGTCTTCTAGATACAGCTGTATCCTAGGATATATATGAAACATTCATATATTCATAAAGTTATATTGCCCTAAGCCTCATGACACGCAAAATGTTAACAGAGTACCGTAATACGGCGGAGTCCCACCAGGGTCACTGATGGGTTTTTATGGCCCTCGTGTTAATAGGTACTTGCCAATTCCTATTTTTCTCAAATATAGTGCATCGCGACTAAATACGACTAACCATAAAGGCATTCCGTCACAGTATTTAGTGGGATAGGTCGTCAGCCTCTAACAGGTTTCGAAGCTGTTCACTATATTCGCGCTCACCGCAGTGATTAATGGCTCATGATAAAGGGACTTTTGGCAATAAGGTGTGCTTAGGCAAATATAGGTGAATCATGCGTAATTTTAGTATTGGCAATTATTTATAGTGAAATGTAGAAACATCATGTTAAGTAGCAGTACATTCATTTGTCACATGAATGCATACGATAAGTTTTCAGCATCATGTTTCATCAAGTAGCTTAAAAATGTTATCTTCCATGTTCCGTGTTTAAGCTAACAGACAATTTGCACATATAAAGAGCATGTATTCCTTTCAAGCATAATTCAAGCATGTAGAGCATAGTTGATGATTTTAAGTAAATCATAAGATATTTCAAGTAATATAAAACAGTTAAAGCATGTATCTCCCCCAAAAGAGTTATTAAAATCAAGTGTGAAAAGTAGGGGCCACGACTCACCTTAGCCATAGCAAAGCAAAGATCACACTGATACGACTGGCATCTAGAGCAGATCACAACGGTCTCATATAGCATGACGGTACACAACCTAATACGTATACAGTTATCTCAAAACACGTCTAGCACAATAATAAAGTCTATAAAAGATAAAGTGTCATAGTTTTCGTGGATTATTCAGTTTTTCAAAACTTATCAAAAGCTTAGTTTAAATGTTTCATGTAGTGTGGTAAGAAGACCTAGACTCGACTTACAACTCATGCCAAAAAGAATAGACATTAAATAATTCAAGAGGATACTGACGAGAACTCTAACCAAAGATGACAACTTAGAAGCTAGAGACAAACAAACACCTCAAATCAAATAACTATTTTGTACGTTTCAGCATTTACCCCATTATCCCCAAATAACTTGTATATAAAAATATACTTAACTAATAATCTAGCTTTTTCTCGAGTCGTCGAGACTTGGATTAATCAAAACTGAAATTACAATATTTATCAAGTTTATGTCCTACTATTAACCTTGTAAATATTACTTTAGGTTTTATTGAAGATTTTGTGTCCAGTCCGAGTTTAATATATTATGTCGTCTCAAATCTCAAAATGTTTAATGAATCTGCTATCTAATATCATAAGTCCGATAATGATTTCCAACGGTTCAATGTCCAAGTACAATGATCAAATCCATATTCAATTCCAATTCACCATCCAAGTATTATCCGAAACGTATCACAATGTCCAATTCAATATCTCGTTTGGTAAAATATATTCTGCTTAAAATTTATAAACAATCATCTCTTTCTATTTTAAGTTTATGGGCTTGTGAGCCCTTTTAACCAACCCAAAAACCATTGGGCTTCGGCCCGTTTTAAACAAACAACCCCTTTTTAGTTTATACTCGGGCTAGGCCCATTATTTTAAATAAGCAAACGCACCCTAATTGGGCTGTTAACCCAATTTGAATCCAACTGCCAACCACATGGACTAGTGTAAATCCAAAAGTAAAATATACAATCAAAATTTACAAACACTAGTGTAAATCGAACCCGAGACCCGTGACTAACCGAACACCCCTCTGTGTTTATCGAAACAAAACAACCACATGACAACACTCCCTTGAGTGTGTCGTTTACACCAAGCCAACAGCGAATACCTTACGCGGGTTTTTCTTTTGTGAACCGAGCCTAATAACACAACAACTTAACGATAACAATAACAAAATTACTATGCCACGACCAAGACCAAACGGCACCCTTGTGGGTGGTTTGTGAGCCGATTGACACCCAACACCCTTCGGCTGTTAAGCCGAGACTTAAGCCGACGAGAACAACAACCCTTATGGGTTCCTAGTATTCCGAGTACCAAAGAGAAGCGAAGCAACACCACCAATCACGACAACATCAACAACGAACAACAACAAAGACCATAACGACCATTGCCGAGGCCAACAATCCACATCAATGAACAATAACTCGACCAAATCGCCTCAAGAGACAATTTAAAAGAAGTAAACATACGACCTCCTAACCAAGAGATCCAAACTGAGTTCAAAATAATCATATATACCAAGATAACCCATACCGAGACCCAAAACGAATCAAACATACACCATTTTAAATTAACTCTTACCACACGAATTCAGTTTTTAAATCACAAACTAATAACCTCGGTTTGAATATAGTTTTAAATCCACGAAAAAAACAATAACGAAAACAATAAGAATCGGTTTTACCATGACGAGAAAAGCGGCGCAGCAGCAGGGGTGGCGCGTGGTGACTGGAAAGCTTGAACCAAAACAAACTCCTTAAACATGGTGGCGTATAATAGGGGTGGTGAGGAGTGACAGCGCGTGTGCTATAACAAAATGATGGGGAGATTAAGAGGAGCAAGTTGGTGGTGGCGGTGTGTTAGGGTGAGCGGCGGTGAGATGGTGGTGGCCGGATTTTATGGCCGGAAAATAAGAGGGAGAAGAGAGATGAGGGAGATGGGAGGTGCGGCTGCTGGGAAGGAGAAATGGGTTATCTGTTTTTCTTTCTATCTGTGTTTATCAAATGGGAGGGAAGATTAATATAGGGGTGATTGTGTGAATTTCCTGTCTCCACATCTCATATCCTTGTTAGCTAACATGTACAATTCTCATTCATACATTAATATCGGTTATAATTATAGATACGTGTATGTTTTATATTCATATGTTAATTGTTTAATTTGTAGTTTGATCCCGGTAATTACTAATGTTGAATCCTTAAGTAACGAAACTTAAAACTGGGTAACGTAAAAATATAATGTTTATAAAAATGTCAAAGTTTATTAATATATTCCAACTAAAATATTAGACATGTAATAAGTTTAACGGAGAGTGTATACGTTAATAAAGTTTAATAGGTTTGAGTATTCGTATTGCGTAAAGAGTTTAATGTAAAATATAAAATAATAAAGTGAAAATAGTTCATATAAAATATGTAGGCTTATCCAAATCTTATGTTGGTCGTGAGTATAGTATAATAAAGAAAATTTTAAATTTCTCCATAAAAATGGGCTTTGTTAAATGATAAGTCAAAGATATTATTAGTTAACAAAGATTATTATGACGGATTTTTGTAGGATCTTACAGTATCTACCCCTCAATTTTGAACTTCGTCCCGAAGTTCAGTCCGTGATAGGTGTTGAAAAATGTGGCGTTCTGAGGTGAGGGATTATGGAGAATGTTGTCGAGAGATTTCTATCCGAAAATAGAGGAACGAGATCTAATTAGATTTACTCATGCTATATGGAATAAATTCGAATGTTTGGTTAATTAATAAACCTAAAGGTTTAGAATAATGAGAACAACGGTCAGGAACTGTGGAAATTTAACGGCTAGTGAACAGTGTATACTACCAATCATGTATTTGATAAACAGGTAAAGTATTTCTACCAGTAAGTAAATAGAGTTTCCCAGCAAAGGCGTTATAAATCCACTCAGTTCCAAGCCCGTCCCATTCCAGGCTTGCAACCTGTGTGTTTACAACCCATTGCTAACATAGTCTCGAACAAGCATAAATGTGTATAGAAATACGTATTATAAAATGATTTGGACTAGATATAGATGTATATAAAAATACGTATCACAGTATAATTAGGTCAAGTACTGATGCATTTCATAATTATGCTAGCAATTGTGTACGTTATTCTTGTGGTTATCTACTTGAGGTACACTCCGGACGAAGACTTTCAATATTTGGTCGTGATTTTTCGTGTTTGTCATTCCGTTGGTGATTGTAGCCCTTATCGTGGATATGGCGTATGGAAAATAGGTAGTAGGAAGGTTGGAATAAATAGTTGTAACTTTAGCATTATCGTTGCTAGTTATGCACTAATTTCCGTGTATTCTAATAAGATTTCTTGCTAATTGCGCTTTTCATAAGTCTTTGTGAATTATTAGGGTTCTAATACTTGTACTTTTGTCAGTTTCTTATCATAAGAATGGTGGGTAATATGTGTAGGTATTTATTTGTGGTTGGTCAAATGTGACGTTTTATGAGCAATTTATTTTGTCTCAAGCTTTTGCTTTTGAATAGTAGTTGTTATTAGGAAATCTGAAAGATAACTGTTTCATTCATAACATGATTCTTCCTAAATTAGACATAGTTGATCAGGCTATGTATAATTTGAGGACCAAATGATGTAATGCTTGACTCAGTCACCGTGAGATTTATGCTTTTTCAAGAAGTTTTATATGTTTCAATTATAATGGTTCCGTCACAAAGTCGGACACTCTCCGATTGTCTTCAAAAGAATTAAGAAGTTTTTGTTCATATTCTGAGGATAAGTCAGGAATTTCTAAAGTGAATATAGGATATCCTCGTTATAAACTTAGGTTTTGGGTGAGAATTTCTTACAATGTGGTGATAACCTATTGTTTGGTCAGAAATTGGGTTAAATTAAATTCCCAAAGTGAAATCAGGGTATTGTTACATAACGACTATAAATAGGGAGAATAGAATAGAGATTGAAATAATGTGGATTATGATTATCTCGGGGATATTACAAGGTGATATCTTCATACGGTAGAAAGATAGTTGTTGTACTTAGGTTACATCCATCGTACCTAAGGTAAAGTACAAAGAGGAATACAACTTAGAAGCTTTAAACTATGGTTTACTTATCCACAACATGAATTTCTCTTCCTGTTTAAACATTAGTGTCATCCTTCGACGTTGTTAAGGTTCTAAAGAGTTTCCATTTTCTTCCACTGGTCTTTTTGTCTTAAGTGATATTCTGGGTTGGGCATTAATCCTTGTAGTGTCCTGTTTAACTTCTTGGTCTAAAAATCCTTGGGTAATGGTGATGGTGGGTTTAGTCACTTCTCCTATATTTTTAAGGTGAGTTGGTCTACAACCCGTGAAACTTTCAAGGGTATGTTTATAAGAAGCAGTCGTTTTCTTTTCTTCGGTTGTCTTATTGTTGCTACTCGGATGAGCTACTGTAGTCGCCCCGAGTATCACAGCAACGATGTTGATTACTAAATTTCGGATAATTTCAGGAGTCATAGTTGTGGTTGGTGCTAGTAGGGTATTTGTAATGCTTATGCTGGCCATATTCTATCAATATCTCAAGAAAAACGGATTTAAATCCACCTAATGGCCATGTCAGAATAATTTGAGTGACAAGGTATTTGTATACTAGTCTTAATAATGTGGTCACAATGTGAAACTTTAACCAGTTGTGAACCCTAAATCACGATGTGTCTAGGTAATGTCGTAGATAAATGCTTAATTCTTGGTATGGGATTGCTAGGGAACAAACTGTTTCATTCACAAAAGCCGAAGTTCAGAAATTTTCTCTTCATTCATCAAGTTTTCTTCCGAAATTTTGTCTTAGAGAATTCTATGGTCGTAGCCTAGTTTGTGTTTGATATGAGGAATCCTAACAATCGTAGATAATATTATGGTAGGTCTGAATATAATCACTGTAAACATCATAATATTAATAACTTGATCGATTGCTTTTACAAAATCAACGATACAAGGTCTTTTATTAATGTTCCATGCAGCAGATTAATAAATCTCTGTTTTTCTCATTGTAAGGATTGTCATGTGGGAGTGTTTCTCAATATCTCTGACTGAAACCTCGTCAGTCTGTCCTAAAAGTCCATCTTGTCAGGTAAAAGATCAGGTAGGGTGTCGTTGGTTGTGAGTGGTGTTTTGTCAATGATGTTAATAGGAGTGTATCAATCTGTTCTTTATGACGCTCCAGTCGCGTCATGTTGGTGGGAGGAGTAGGTGTGTGGGTAACTGTTGTCCTAAAGTTCTATCCAGTCTTGAGGACTCGGGTTTAGAGGAGTGAAAACAGGTGGAAACAATAATGACGAGGGAGACCTGAGAGGGTAAATTCTCTCTAGGAGTCAACTCCCGTTGGTGGAGTGTAAACAGGTAGTCTGGGTGAGTAGTCTTAACGAGTAGTCGGGTCCAACTGACGTGAAAGGAATGATGATAGTAGTGGTGGTAAGGTATGGTGACGTTATCCTGATCATGTCTAGGGGTGAAATAAGGTGAAAATGGTAGTATAATTGGTACTAAACATAGATATATCTTCTTAATAAGTCCATTGAGGTAGCTCCAATTTAGTGTCATAAAAGGTTCGAGTTCGTAAGGTACTAAAATCCTAACTTTTCTGTGTCGAGTTTCCGGGGCGTATGGGTGTGGTAGTTTAGTTAAAGGAGAATTTGGCTCAATCTCTTTTCAAATCGTTTCTTAGTGTGTATTCTGTCTAACCTCGAATGTTGTTGGACAACCAATCAACTCTTCAATGGATAAGATTCAGTAGTTCCTCAAATTTTCTGACGTAAGGGTGAGTGAATTGGTGATAATGAGAGTGGTATGTGAGTAAGTTCCGTATTAGTCTGGGGTTGAGATATTAGTACATAGGGATTTTTAGCATCCGTAGTGATATGATAACAAGGTGATGTATGAGTAGTATGAAGGGTATCCTTGGTAGTATTAACAGGTTTGGAAGACATGGTACTGTAGTAGCCGAAAATAATAATTATAAGTATTTTGTACGTTAAGAGCGTAACGGTAAGTGTGAAATAATACAGTGTGTAATGTGTGAAGAGTAATTATCAAGCATGTAAAGATTAGTGCAACATAATCTTAATAGGTAATGTATTGAGCACGGCAGTCTGCAGACACGGAGGGCGTAAAATGGTATGGTGTAAAATCATTCATTTTGAAAGTGTGGTTATAGTTCGATGTTTGAAAACATTTGATTCTCTATAACCATAGGCTCTGATACCAAACTGTAACACCCCCAAATTTGGTTTGTGGCAGCGGAAAAGTAATTTGTGTGTTACGGTGAGGATCGAAGTTTAAATCTCAGAAAACGGTCCAAAAAGGGCGTTTGAAAGTTATATGTCATTCAAAATAATAGCTTTGATACAAAAGTGAATTATTTGATTTGAAAATCCCATAAAAGAATGTGATGATTTGGAAGGAATGACATATTTGATTTTACACCATTTAAGTTATCAGAGTAAAAGATGCCCGCTCCGTGTCTTGTCCTGCTCCGTTAATTACCTGAGATAAACATGCTTAAAATGTCAACACAATGGTTGGTGAGTTCGCGGAGTTTATAGAAAATAACTTTCTTCGAAAGGTGTATAGTGATTGTTGAAATAAATAGTAATCCTTTATGAAATAGTTAATAAGTTGTTTTGTATAAAATTCACAAGTAATTCATGTATGATATTCAAAATCATAAGTTTCAAGTTATGAATGCAGATGAGCTACGTTGTTATATGCTCAATGTAAACTGTTGTATCATCTTTTAACTATAATGATATACCAAGCATTTGGAGTTAATTTGTGCAGGATTCTTATTTAAGTCACATATGGTAACAGTTAAAGTTCAAGTACGGGATTCATAATCATAACACGTAGTGAAATAATAGTTTAAAGTCTGAGATCTATCAGTGAAAAGTGGTGGTCTTCTAGATACAGCTGTATCCTAGGATATATATGAAACATTCATATATTCATAAAGTTATATTGCCCTAAGCCTCATGACACGCAAAACGTTAACAGAGTACCGTAATACGGCGGAGTCCCACCAGGGTCACTGATGGGTTTTTATGGCCCTCGTGTTAATAGGTACTTGCCAATTCCTATTTTTCTCAAATATAGTGCATCGCGACTAAATACGACTAACCATAAAGGCATTCCGTCACAGTATTTAGTGGGATAGGTCGTCAGCCTCTAACAGGTTTCGAAGCTGTTCACTATATTCGCGCTCACCGCAGTGATTAATGGCTCATGATAAAGGGACTTTTGGCAATAAGGTGTGCTTAGGCAAATATAGGTGAATCATGCGTAATTTTAGTATTGGCAATTATTTATAGTGAAATGTAGAAATATCATGTTAAGTAGCAGTACATTCATTTGTCACATGAATGCATACGATAAGTTTCCAGCATCATGTTTCATCAAGTAGCTTAAAAATGTTATCTTCCATGTTCCGTGTTTAAGCTAACAGGCAATTTGCACATATAAAGAGCATGTATTCGTTTCAAGCATAATTCAAGCATGTAGAGCATAGTTGATGATTTTAAGTAAATCATAAGATATTTCAAGTAATATAAAACAGTTAAAGCATGTATCTCCCCCAAAAGAGTTATTAAAATCAAGTGTGAAAAGTAGGGGCCACGACTCACCTTAGCCATAGCAAAGCAAAGATCACACTGATACGACTGGCATCTAGAGCAGATCACAACGGTCTCATATAGCATGACGGTACACAACCTAATACGTATACAGTTATCTCAAAACACGTCTAGCACAATAATAAAGTCTATAAAAGATAAAGTGTCATAGTTTTCGTGGATTATTCAGTTTTTCAAAACTTATCAAAAGCTTAGTTTAAATGTTTCATGTAGTGTGGTAAGAAGACCTAGACTCGACTTACAACTCACGCCAAAAAGAATAGACATTAAATAATTCAAGAGGATACTGACGAGAACTCTAACCAAAGATGACAACTTAGAAGCTAGAGAAAAACAAACACCTCAAATCAAATAACTATTTTGTACGTTTCAGCATTTACCCCATTATCCCCAAATAACTTGTATATAAAAATATACTTAACTAATAATCTAGCTTTTTCTCGAGTCGTCGAGACTTGGATTAATCAAAACTGAAATTACAATATTTATCAAGTTTATGTCCTACTATTAACCTTGTAAATATTAGTTTAGGTTTTATTGAAGATTTTGTGTCCAGTCCGAGTTTAATATATTATGTCGTCTCAAATCTCAAAATGTTTAATGAATCTGCTATCTAATATCATAAGTCCGATAATGATTTCCAACGGTTCAATGTCCAAGTACAATGATCAAATCCATATTCAATTCCAATTCACCATCCAAGTATTATCCGAAACGTATCACAATGTCCAATTCAATATCTCGTTTGGTAAAATATATTCTGCTTAAAATTTATAAACAATCATCTCTTTCTATTTTAAGTTTATGGGCTTGTGAGCCCTTTTAACCAACCCAAAAACCATTGGGCTTCGGCCCGTTTTAAACAAACAACCCCTTTTTAGTTTATACTCGGGCTAGGCCCATTATTTTAAATAAGCAAACGCACCCTAATTGGGCTGTTAACCCAATTTGAATCCAACTGCCAACCACATGGACTAGTGTAAATCCAAAAGTAAAATATACAATCAAAATTTACAAACACTAGTGTAAATCGAACCCGAGACCCGTGACTAACCGAACACCCCTCTGTGTTTATCGAAACAAAACAACCACATGACAACACTCCCTTGAGTGTGTCGTTTACACCAAGCCAACAGCGAATACCTTACGCGGGTTTTTCTTTTGTGAACCGAGCCTAATAACACAACAACTTAACGATAACAATAACAAAATTACTATGCCACGACCAAGACCAAACGGCACCCTTGTGGGTGGTTTGTGAGCCGATTGACACCCAACACCCTTCGGCTGTTAAGCCGAGACTTAAGCCGATGAGAACAACAACCCTTATGGGTTCCTAGTATTCCGAGTACCAAAGAGAAGCGAAGCAACACCACCAATCACGACAACATCAACAACGAACAACAACAAAGACCATAACGACCATTGCCGAGGCCAACAATCCACATCAATGAACAATAACTCGACCAAATCGCCTCAAGAGACAATTTAAAAGAAGTAAACATACGACCTCCTAACCAAGAGATCCAAACTGAGTTCAAAATAATCATATATACCAAGATAACCCATACCGAGACCCAAAACGAATCAAACATACACCATTTTAAATTAACTCTTACCACACGAATTCAGTTTTTAAATCACAAACTAATAACCTCGGTTTGAATATAGTTTTAAATCCACGAAAAAAACAATAACGAAAACAATAAGAATCGGTTTTACCATGACGAGAAAAGCGGCGCAGCAGCAGGGGTGGCGCGTGGTGACTGGAAAGCTTGAACCAAAACAAACTCCTTAAACATGGTGGCGTATAATAGGGGTGGTGAGGAGTGACAGCGCGTGTGCTATAACAAAATGATGGGGAGATTAAGAGGAGCAAGTTGGTGGTGGCGGTGTGTTAGGGTGAGCGGCGGTGAGATGGTGGTGGCCGGATTTTATGGCCGGAAAATAAGAGGGAGAAGAGAGATGAGGGAGATGGGAGGTGCGGCTGCTGGGAAGGAGAAATGGGTTATCTGTTTTTCTTTCTATCTGTGTTTATCAAATGGGAGGGAAGATTAATATAGGGGTGATTGTGTGAATTTCCTGTCTCCACATCTCATATCCTTGTTAGCTAACATGTACAATTCTCATTCATACATTAATATCGGTTATAATTATAGATACGTGTATGTTTTATATTCATATGTTAATTGTTTAATTTGTAGTTTGATCCCGGTAATTACTAATGTTGAATCCTTAAGTAACGAAACTTAAAACTGGGTAACGTAAAAATATAATGTTTATAAAAATGTCAAAGTTTATTAATATATTCCAACTAAAATATTAGACATGTAATAAGTTTAACGGAGAGTGTATACGTTAATAAAGTTTAATAGGTTTGAGTATTCGTATTGCGTAAAGAGTTTAATGTAAAATATAAAATAATAAAGTGAAAATAGTTCATATAAAATATGTAGGCTTATCCAAATCTTATGTTGGTCGTGAGTATAGTATAATAAAGAAAATTTTAAATTTCTCCATAAAAATGGGCTTTGTTAAATGATAAGTCAAAGATATTATTAGTTAACAAAGATTATTATGACGGATTTTTGTAGGATCTTACAGTATCTACCCCTCAATTTTGAACTTCGTCCCGAAGTTCAGTCCGTGATAGGTGTTGAAAAATGTGGCGTTCTGAGGTGAGGGATTATGGAGAATGTTGTCGAGAGATTTCTATCCGAAAATAGAGGAACGAGATCTAATTAGATTTACTCATGCTATATGGAATAAATTCGAATGTTTGGTTAATTAATAAACCTAAAGGTTTAGAATAATGAGAACAACGGTCAGGAACTGTGGAAATTTAACGGCTAGTGAACAGTGTATACTACCAATCATGTATTTGATAAACAGGTAAAGTATTTCTACCAGTAAGTAAATAGAGTTTCCCAGCAAAGGCGTTATAAATCCACTCAGTTCCAAGCCCGTCCCATTCCAGGCTTGCAACCTGTGTGTTTACAACCCATTGCTAACATAGTCTCGAACAAGCATAAATGTGTATAGAAATACGTATTATAAAATGATTTGGACTAGATATAGATGTATATAAAAATACGTATCACAGTATAATTAGGTCAAGTACTGATGCATTTCATAATTATGCTAGCAATTGTGTACGTTATTCTTGTGGTTATCTACTTGAGGTACACTCCGGACGAAGACTTTCAATATTTGGTCGTGATTTTCGTGTTTGTCATTCCGTTGGTGATTGTAGCCCTTATCGTGGATATGGCGTATGGAAAATAGATAGTAGGAAGGTTGGAATAAATAGTTGTAACTTTAGTATTATCGTTGCTAGTTATGCACTAATTTCCGTGTATTCTAATAAGATTTCTTGCTAATTGCGCTTTTCATAAGTCTTTGTGAATTATTAGGGTTCTAATACTTGTACTTTTGTCAGTTTCTTATCATAAGAATGGTGGGTAATATGTGTAGGTATTTATTTGTGGTTGGTCAAATGTGACGTTTTATGAGCAATTTATTTTGTCTCAAGCTTTTGCTTTTGAATAGTAGTTGTTATTAGGAAATCTGAAAGATAACTGTTTCATTCATAACATGATTCTTCCTAAATTAGACATAGTTGATCAGGCTATGTATAATTTGAGGACCAAATGATGTAATGCTTGACTCAGTCACCGTGAGATTTATGCTTTTTCAAGAAGTTTTATATGTTTCAATTATAATGGTTCCGTCACAAAGTCGGACACTCTCCGATTGTCTTCAAAAGAATTAAGAAGTTTTTGTTCATATTCTGAGGATAAGTCAGGAATTTCTAAAGTGAATATAGGATATCCTCGTTATAAACTTAGGTTTTGGGTGAGAATTTCTTACAATGTGGTGATAACCTATTGTTTGGTCAGAAATTGGGTTAAATTAAATTCCCAAAGTGAAATCAGGGTATTGTTACATAACGACTATAAATAGGGAGAATAGAATAGAGATTGAAATAATGTGGATTATGATTATCTCGGGGATATTACAAGGTGATATCTTCATACGGTAGAAAGATAGTTGTTGTACTTAGGTTACATCCATCGTACCTAAGGTAAAGTACAAAGAGGAATACAACTTAGAAGCTTTAAACTATGGTTTACTTATCCACAACATGAATTTCTCTTCCTGTTTAAACATTAGTGTCATCCTTCGACGTTGTTAAGGTTCTAAAGAGTTTCCATTTTCTTCCACTGGTCTTTTTGTCTTAAGTGATATTCTGGGTTGGGCATTAATCCTTGTAGTGTCCTGTTTAACTTCTTGGTCTAAAAATCCTTGGGTAATGGTGATGGTGGGTTTAGTCACTTCTCCTATATTTTTAAGGTGAGTTGGTCTACAACCCGTGAAACTTTCAAGGGTATGTTTATAAGAAGCAGTCGTTTTCTTTTCTTCGGTTGTCTTATTGTTGCTACTCGGATGAGCTACTGTAGTCGCCCCGAGTATCACAGCAACGATGTTGATTACTAAATTTCGGATAATTTCAGGAGTCATAGTTGTGGTTGGTGCTAGTAGGGTATTTGTAATGCTTATGCTGGCCATATTCTATCAATATCTCAAGAAAAACGGATTTAAATCCACCTAATGGCCATGTCAGAATAATTTGAGTGACAAGGTATTTGTATACTAGTCTTAATAATGTGGTCACAATGTGAAACTTTAACCAGTTGTGAACCCTAAATCACGATGTGTCTAGGTAATGTCGTAGATAAATGCTTAATTCTTGGTATGGGATTGCTAGGGAACAAACTGTTTCATTCACAAAAGCCGAAGTTCAGAAATTTTCTCTTCATTCATCAAGTTTTCTTCCGAAATTTTGTCTTAGAGAATTCTATGGTCGTAGCCTAGTTTGTGTTTGATATGAGGAATCCTAACAATCGTAGATAATATTATGGTAGGTCTGAATATAATCACTGTAAACATCATAATATTAATAACTTGATCGATTGCTTTTACAAAATCAACGATACAAGGTCTTTTATTAATGTTCCATGCAGCAGATTAATAAATCTCTGTTTTTCTCATTGTAAGGATTGTCATGTGGGAGTGTTTCTCAATATCTCTGACTGAAACCTCGTCAGTCTGTCCTAAAAGTCCATCTTGTCAGGTAAAAGATCAGGTAGGGTGTCGTTGGTTGTGAGTGGTGTTTTGTCAATGATGTTAATAGGAGTGTATCAATCTGTTCTTTATGACGCTCCAGTCGCGTCATGTTGGTGGGAGGAGTAGGTGTGTGGGTAACTGTTGTCCTAAAGTTCTATCCAGTCTTGAGGACTCGGGTTTAGAGGAGTGAAAACAGGTGGAAACAATAATGACGAGGGAGACCTGAGAGGGTAAATTCTCTCTAGGAGTCAACTCCCGTTGGTGGAGTGTAAACAGGTAGTCTGGGTGAGTAGTCTTAACAAGTAGTCGGGTCCAACTGACGTGAAAGGAATGATGATAGTAGTGGTGGTAAGGTATGGTGACGTTATCCTGATCATGTCTAGGGGTGAAATAAGGTGAAAATGGTAGTATAATTGGTACTAAACATAGATATATCTTCTTAATAAGTCCATTGAGGTAGCTCCAATTTAGTGTCATAAAAGGTTCGAGTTCGTAAGGTACTAAAATCCTAACTTTTCTGTGTCGAGTTTCCGGGGCGTATGGGTGTGGTAGTTTAGTTAAAGGAGAATTTGGCTCAATCTCTTTTCAAATCGTTTCTTAGTGTGTATTCTGTCTAACCTCGAATGTTGTTGGACAACCAATCAACTCTTCAATGGATAAGATTCAGTAGTTCCTCAAATTTTCTGACGTAAGGGTGAGTGAATTGGTGATAATGAGAGTGGTATGTGAGTAAGTTCCGTATTAGTCTGGGGTTGAGATATTAGTACATAGGGATTTTTAGCATCCGTAGTGATATGATAACAAGGTGATGTATGAGTAGTATGAAGGGTAGCCTTGGTAGTATTAACAGGTTTGGAAGACATGGTACTGTAGTAGCCGAAAATAATAATTATAAGTATTTTGTACGTTAAGAGCGTAACGGTAAGTGTGAAATAATACAGTGTGTAATGTGTGAAGAGTAATTATCAAGCATGTAAAGATTAGTGCAACATAATCTTAATAGGTAATGTATTGAGCACGGCAGTCTGCAGACACGGAGGGCGTAAAATGGTATGGTGTAAAATCATTCATTTTGAAAGTGTGGTTATAGTTCGATGTTTGAAAACATTTGATTCTCTATAACCATAGGCTCTGATACCAAACTGTAACACCCCCAAATTTGGTTTGTGGCAGCGGAAAAGTAATTTGGGTGTTACGGTGAGGATCGAAGTTTAAATCTCAGAAAACGGTCCAAAAAGGGCGTTTGAAAGTTATATGTCATTCAAAATAATAGCTTTGATACAAAAGTGAATTATTTGATTTGAAAATCCCATAAAAGAATGTGATGATTTGGAAGGAATGACATATTTGATTTTACACCATTTAAGTTATCAGAGTAAAAGATGCCCGCTCCGTGTCTTGTCCTGCTCCGTTAATTACCTGAGATAAACATGCTTAAAATGTCAACACAATGGTTGGTGAGTTCGCGGAGTTTATAGAAAATAACTTTCTTCGAAAGGTGTATAGTGATTGTTGAAATAAATAGTAATCCTTTATGAAATAGTTAATAAGTTGTTTTGTATAAAATTCACAAGTAATTCATGTATGATATTCAAAATCATAAGTTTCAAGTTATGAATGCAGATGAGCTACGTTGTTATATGCTCAATGTAAACTGTTGTATCATCTTTTAACTATAATGATATACCAAGCATTTGGAGTTAATTTGTGCAGGATTCTTATTTAAGTCACATATGGTAACAGTTAAAGTTCAAGTACGGGATTCATAATCATAACACGTAGTGAAATAATAGTTTAAAGTCTGAGATCTATCAGTGAAAAGTGGTGGTCTTCTAGATACAGCTGTATCCTAGGATATATATGAAACATTCATATATTCATAAAGTTATATTGCCCTAAGCCTCATGACACGCAAAACGTTAACAGAGTACCGTAATACGGCGGAGTCCCACCAGGGTCACTGATGGGTTTTTATGGCCCTCGTGTTAATAGGTACTTGCCAATTCCTATTTTTCTCAAATATAGTGCATCGCGACTAAATACGACTAACCATAAAGGCATTCCGTCACAGTATTTAGTGGGATAGGTCGTCAGCCTCTAACAGGTTTCGAAGCTGTTCACTATATTCGCGCTCACCGCAGTGATTAATGGCTCATGATAAAGGGACTTTTGGCAATAAGGTGTGCTTAGGCAAATATAGGTGAATCATGCGTAATTTTAGTATTGGCAATTATTTATAGTGAAATGTAGAAATATCATGTTAAGTAGCAGTACATTCATTTGTCACATGAATGCATACGATAAGTTTCCAGCATCATGTTTCATCAAGTAGCTTAAAAATGTTATCTTCCATGTTCCGTGTTTAAGCTAACAGGCAATTTGCACATATAAAGAGCATGTATTCGTTTCAAGCATAATTCAAGCATGTAGAGCATAGTTGATGATTTTAAGTAAATCATAAGATATTTCAAGTAATATAAAACAGTTAAAGCATGTATCTCCCCCAAAAGAGTTATTAAAATCAAGTGTGAAAAGTAGGGGCCACGACTCACCTTAGCCACAGCAAAGCAAAGATCACACTGACACGACTGGCATCTAGAGCAGATCACAACGGTCTCATATAGCATGACGGTACACAACCTAATACGTATACAGTTATCTCAAAACACGTCTAGCACAATAATAAAGTCTATAAAAGATAAAGTGTCATAGTTTTCGTGGATTATTCAGTTTTTCAAAACTTATCAAAAGCTTAGTTTAAATGTTTCATGTAGTGTGGTAAGAAGACCTAGACTCGACTTACAACTCACGCCAAAAAGAATAGACATTAAATAATTCAAGAGGATACTGACGAGAACTCTAACCAAAGATGACAACTTAGAAGCTAGAGACAAACAAACACCTCAAATCAAATAACTATTTTGTACGTTTCAGCATTTACCCCATTATCCCCAAATAACTTGTATATAAAAATATACTTAACTAATAATCTAGCTTTTTCTCGAGTCGTCGAGACTTGGATTAATCAAAACTGAAATTACAATATTTATCAAGTTTATGTCCTACTATTAACCTTGTAAATATTAGTTTAGGTTTTATTGAAGATTTTGTGTCCAGTCCGAGTTTAATATATTATGTCGTCTCAAATCTCAAAATGTTTAATGAATCTGCTATCTAATATCATAAGTCCGATAATGATTTCCAACGGTTCAATGTCCAAGTACAATGATCAAATCCATATTCAATTCCAATTCACCATCCAAGTATTATCCGAAACGTATCACAATGTCCAATTCAATATCTCGTTTGGTAAAATATATTCTGCTTAAAATTTATAAACAATCATCTCTTTCTATTTTAAGTTTATGGGCTTGTGAGCCCTTTTAACCAACCCAAAAACCATTGGGCTTCGGCCCGTTTTAAACAAAAAACCCCTTTTTAGTTTATACTCGGGCTAGGCCCATTATTTTAAATAAGCAAACGCACCCTAATTGGGCTGTTAACCCAATTTGAATCCAACTGCCAACCACATGGACTAGTGTAAATCCAAAAGTAAAATATACAATCAAAATTTACAAACACTAGTGTAAATCGAACCCGAGACCCGTGACTAACCGAACACCCCTCTGTGTTTATCGAAACAAAACAACCACATGACAACACTCCCTTGAGTGTGTCGTTTACACCAAGCCAACAGCGAATACCTTACGCGGGTTTTTCTTTTGTGAACCGAGCCTAATAACACAACAACTTAACGATAACAATAACAAAATTACTATGCCACGACCAAGACCAAACGGCACCCTTGTGGGTGGTTTGTGAGCCGATTGACACCCAACACCCTTCGGCTGTTAAGCCGAGACTTAAGCCGATGAGAACAACAACCCTTATGGGTTCCTAGTATTCCGAGTACCAAAGAGAAGCGAAGCAACACCACCAATCACGACAACATCAACAACGAACAACAACAAAGACCATAACGACCATTGCCGAGGCCAACAATCCACATCAATGAACAATAACTCGACCAAATCGCCTCAAGAGACAATTTAAAAGAAGTAAACATACGACCTCCTAACCAAGAGATCCAAACTGAGTTCAAAATAATCATATATATACCAAGATAACCCATACCGAGACCCAAAACGAATCAAACATACACCATTTTAAATTAACTCTTACCACACGAATTCAGTTTTTAAATCACAAACTAATAACCTCGGTTTGAATATAGTTTTAAATCCACGAAAAAAACAATAACGAAAACAATAAGAATCGGTTTTACCATGACGAGAAAAGCGGCGCAGCAGCAGGGGTGGCGCGTGGTGACTGGAAAGCTTGAACCAAAACAAACTCCTTAAACATGGTGGCGTATAATAGGGGTGGTGAGGAGTGACAGCGCGTGTGCTATAACAAAATGATGGGGAGATTAAGAGGAGCAAGTTGGTGGTGGCGGTGTGTTAGGGTGAGCGGCGGTGAGATGGTGGTGGCCGGATTTTATGGCCGGAAAATAAGAGGGAGAAGAGAGATGAGGGAGATGGGAGGTGCGGCTGCTGGGAAGGAGAAATGGGTTATCTGTTTTTCTTTCTATCTGTGTTTATCAAATGGGAGGGAAGATTAATATAGGGGTGATTGTGTGAATTTCCTGTCTCCACATCTCATATCCTTGTTAGCTAACATGTACAATTCTCATTCATACATTAATATCGGTTATAATTATAGATACGTGTATGTTTTATATTCATATGTTAATTGTTTAATTTGTAGTTTGATCCCGGTAATTACTAATGTTGAATCCTTAAGTAACGAAACTTAAAACTGGGTAACGTAAAAATATAATGTTTATAAAAATGTCAAAGTTTATTAATATAT
Source organism: Artemisia tridentata subsp. tridentata (assembly GCA_021014915.2). Classification (NCBI taxonomy): domain Eukaryota; kingdom Viridiplantae; phylum Streptophyta; class Magnoliopsida; order Asterales; family Asteraceae; genus Artemisia; species Artemisia tridentata. The sequence goes on along the minus strand of CP139509.1, from coordinate 103,929,270 downwards.
TCCAACTAAAATATTAGACATGTAATAAGTTTAACGGAGAGTGTATACGTTAATAAAGTTTAATAGGTTTGAGTATTCGTATTGCGTAAAGAGTTTAATGTAAAATATAAAATAATAAAGTGAAAATAGTTCATATAAAATATGTAGGCTTATCCAAATCTTATGTTGGTCGTGAGTATAGTATAATAAAGAAAATTTTAAATTTCTCCATAAAAATGGGCTTTGTTAAATGATAAGTCAAAGATATTATTAGTTAACAAAGATTATTATGACGGATTTTTGCAGGATCTTACACTATTACACCCAGGACTTTGGATTTTGAGGAAGATGTTGGACCTTCAAGTCAAGTTCAAGAGAAAGTTGGCCCTTCCAATCCAGTTCAACAGGAAGAAGAAGTTAGAAAACATACTGAAAGTGATAATGAGACCATTGCTGACATCATGTTGAATATGTCTATACCAAGAGGCATAAGTATTGTTGATGTTGAACAACAACCACATACTTCTTCTCAACCTACACAGGAATTAGATCCAAAAGACAAAGGTAAAGGGATCATGGTAGAAACTAAGAAGAAGAAGCTTACCTTGAAAGAACTAAGAGCTATTCAAGATGCTAAAAATGAGGAAGCAGCAAAGAAATTACAGGCTGAATTAGTTGCTGAAGAGTCAAGGAAAGTTATCAAACCTAGAAGGCCACAAAGTAAAGCTCAAGAAAGAAATTCTATGATGGCTTATCTCAAAGGAAGAGGATATACAGGTTTGGTGAAATTGACACATACAGAGATGAAGGATTTGTATGATGCTATTAGGGATGCTATAGAAAAAGATCTTGCAAGCATTATTTCATTTGAAGATAAGAAGCTTGAAGATAGTAGAAAGGAAAGAGTTGTTACAAGGAGCTCAAAGAGGAAAAGAACAACAACTGATGAACAGTCATCAAAGAAGCTCAAGGATTCTATTGAATTAAGAGTAGACACAGCTGATGAGCTAAGAAATTATTTGAGAGTTGTTGACTTTGAGCATCCAAAATCAAAAGATGTTGCAGACAAGAAGTCCAAGATTTCTACATTCTCAGTTGTAGAATCACAAGAAGGAGACTACTTGATATTTCATAGACAAGATGGAAGCTTTAGAGTGTTCAATTTGTTATGGGATATACTACATCTGATAGATAGAGAAGATCTGCTTCAGCTATATCTACAAGTGCAGACATACTTTGAACATATTCCACCACAAGGAGTGGGTTTGGTTCTGGTAGGAGATCTCACAACCATCTGGGAAACAGAAGAGACAAGTGATAGTGTTCTCTGGGAAAATCAAGAGGATTGGGAAATTAACAGATGGAGGTTCTTTGAATCTGTGGGAATACATATTTTGGAGCTAGAAGATGGAACAATGATCCACATGTTAGCAGAGCAAAGATATCCACTTACTAGGGATCTGATGATCAGAATGCTAGATTATGGCATGGAAGTGGAAGAAGAAAGTGAAACTGCATTGATGGTGATTGGATTGTTCATCAAATGGACCATGCTAGCTGAAGATTGATGCATAACAACTGGTATGATATTTATAATATAAATCTTTTGAAACATAAGTACTTTATTTAAAAGTACTGCTTGACAAACAGTACTTTCTCAAAGTACTGCTTGACAAACAGTACTTTCTCAAAGTACTGCTTGCAGCATGAAACCAGTAAAGTTTTTATAAAATCAGTGATTTTTGAAAAGTGCAAAAACATTTTGAAGCACAAAGATTTAAACAGCAACAAATGGTATTCAACTCACCATGTTTAAGTAAACAAGAAAGAGTTTGACTCATCATGAGGGTACGGCTCTGATGTGATTATCAAATCCATTTTTAGTTGACAATTTACTAAAAATTGTATGGTTTTCAACTTACCATATCTATGATAGTAAAGAGTTGGCTAGCCCACAAGATAATGGCTTTGTGGTAAAGGCTGTGGAAAACCATTGTATGGTAATTAGTTCACCATGGTAGTGATTGTACTAAAAGAACTAGCTAGTCCAAAAGCAAACGGCTATTGGTAAAGACTACTCAAATCCGTTGATAGCTGATGATTTGCTAAAAATCATATGGTTATCAATGTACCATGGTTCTTAAACCTAAACATTGGCTACTCTAGAGTTAATGGCTTTGGTAAAGAGACATCAAAATCCATTAAGTTTTCAATGATTCACCTCTCACAGAAGTTAACACACCTGGAAGTGATGAGAATAGTATGAAACTTTTAAGATCTGATGTACCTATTGCCAATATGATGCTGAGTTGCTGAAAAGATGAGTTGCTGAAAAGATCTGTTGCTGATAAAGATTGCAGTTAATGATTACTTTGATGATGACAAAACAAACATGAGACAGAAGTTAATGATACAGTCTTTCTTTGAAGATAAAGATGTTGAAGTTAAAGAAATACAAAGGAACTTGAAATCAAGCAAGTAGAATTCAAGTTAGGGGAGGATTGTTGGGCTACAAAGTACTGCTGCATGAAGAAAGTCAAAGTACTGCTCATGTTCTAAAGAAGTCAAAGTACTGCTAAAGATAAAGGACTGATATGCAAATACGTTTAAGGATTAATGTGTAATTCTAGAATTTTCTTAGAGTTATTATTAGATTATAATTAGAATTACTTGTCGTTCAAGTATTGTAAACCGACTAGGGTTTTCCTTGTGCCTATAAAAGGACCCCTAGGTTGGCATTAGAGATACGATTAGAGATACAAGTTCATACGAAGTTTTAGAGAAAAGTATTAGTCGATTATTAGAGTATTAGTGTTTAGAGTTTGTTAGTGAATCTGTATAAAGTAAGCAGGTTCAAGGTTTAATATAATCAAAGTTTTGTGTTAATTCTTCTTAGCTTTATTGAAGTAGATTCCGCATACTTAACAAAGTATATCAGCGTTTCAATATTAGTAGTTTTGGATTTATCCAAGGTTGCTAAACCCTTAGACAAGCTACAAGTTAGTTTGGTCAGAGTATATCGATCCAACAGGGTACAACTTTATGAACACCAAAATTTACATTGATAATAACAGTACAATGTGTATTATTAAAAATCCTGTTTTTCATTCCAAAACAAAACATATTGAGATAAGACATCACTTTATAAGAGATTCTTTTGAAAAGAAATTAATTCAAATTGTTAAAATCCATACTGACAATAATGTTGCAGATTTGCTCACAAAAGGTTTTGATGTGGGTAGATTTCAATTTTTATCTCTTTGTATTTTTGTAATGTTTTGTAAAGTTTTGTACTGTTATTAATCAAATATGTTGTTTCTACTGCTTTCTATAATGTATGGTTGGTTCTGCTGTTAGTTATATTTAGCCTGCTGCTAGTTGTTAATTCAACTGCTAAGTATAACTATGGATTGTGATTATTGTGGTATATTCTTTCCTGTGTTTTTGTGGTTTTGGACTAATCTCTTGCAGGATAAGTCAAAGGGGATTGCTTATTGGATGAGCAAAAGGTGTTTGGAAAGATCAGCAGACATTCTACTGCTAGCTACAAAGTTTCTGCTGCTAGGCAAAACTTCCTACTGCTGAGGTTCTGCTGCTCGCTTGGAAACTTTTGGGATTCTGCTGCTTGGTTTGAAAGTGTAGGGTCGGTTTTGTAAATTTGGCGCTAATAAAACCTAAATCAATCCGAAAGGGTTTAAAACCTAATTGGATCTCACAATTAACTTTGTGTGCCCAAAATTGACTTTATTTCAAACCCTCACACACTTTTTAACATCTGATTGGAAAAACCCCCAAAATCAAAACCTTAATTCACAATGTCGCAAAGAACATTTTCTGAAAATCACAATCAGGTTGCGTTTCTTGAAAAGACCCAAGAAGCTGATGATTTTGCTGAAGCAATAGACTTTCTTAATGCTACTCACATAAGGTATGCATTAACAGCTAACTCAACTATATACATTTCCCACATAAAACAGTTCTGGTCTACTATTAAGATCAAAACTAGAAATGGGGAAGAATATTTGAAGGCTGTGGTAGATGGCTAAAGGATGGTTATCTTTGAATCATCTGTAAGAGAAGCTCTTCACTTTTCAGATGAAGAGAAAATAACTTGCCTTGAAAATTCTATCAATTTTCAAGGACTTGAAACCATAGGATATGAGAAGAAAACAAATGCTTTAAAGTTTTACAAAGGTCTTCTCTGTCCACAATGGAAATTTTTACTTCATACCATTCTCCATTGTCTGAGTCCTAAAACTACTGGTTGAAATGAATTCAGTACAACTCAAGCATCTGCTTTGATTTGTCTGGCCAAAGGACAACCATTTAATTTTTCGGCTATGATAATGGATTGTAACACCCCAACCCGACAAGGGCTAAAATGCTACATTATAGTGACAAATAAGAACATACACAAGCGGAAGACTTTAATAATACAATTAAATTCAAAGGTTACAAATTAAATCTAAGGTAAAAGAAATACAAGGATTACAACAAAGGTACAATAATTCTAGTAATTAAAATCTCCAAGTCAACTCTAATCCAAGGTAGCTATCAAAGGTGTAGTCGTCTAAGAGCTCTTATGCACTCTTTACTCATATCCCATCTTCCCTTTAAAACCTGCCGCGGTGAAAAGAAATGCGACTGAGCTTAAAAAGCCCAGTGAACGGATATATGAAAATCGAAACAGAAATATAATTGTGAAGTTCAATTGAAGTACAATAGGGAAACATAAGTAGGCATAATGTAATGGAAAACATAGTGTATAGGTTAAGTAATAGGAATCTATGCAGTCGCCTGCAGAAACAGAATCATAATACCCTTGGCTCATAACATAACATCATAATTATAATCTTCATAATTAACCATAAGTAACATAATGGAGTGATCAGCTCCCAGAGTTTTGAAAGGCGTGTATTGCACACAGCACCAGTCACCAGATAATAGATACAGATACAAATACAGATTCCAGATCTAGGATGCATCCATACACCCCTGCATAAAATCATAATCATCGTGGCCATACATAATATAAAATAAAAGGGGAGGGATGAAACATCACTCAACCACCCTAGAGTCATGTCATTGGTGCATCAATGACATGGTCATGGAACCCCCATGACTAGTGATACAGATACAGAATACATAATAAGAGCCATTATAATCACATCAATGGTTTATAGTAAAGGTTCATGTCCAAAAGTTCATAGCGAGGTTCATATCAAAGGTTCATAATGAAGGTTCATAACTATGGCTCATATCAAAGGTTGTAAGTCACAAAGGAAACCTTAAAGATAAGGTCAGAATATCCATACCTTATGCAAAAAGACAAAGAATGAAATAACCAAGAAGCACACGGAACAGAAGCTACTCCCTCTTCACGGAACCTATATGAATTAATCATCACGTATTAATTATAAGCTCATTTTAATCAGATTTCATAATTTAGGTTCCTTTCTATTTTTGAAAACTTTTCATTTTTAGTAACTTTCCATATTTAGTAACTTTTCATATTTAGTAAGTTTCCATATTTAGTAATTTAATACTTTAAGGTTATAATTGACAATTAAATAATATTTAAGGGTTAAAATGACCAATATAATAGTTTAGGGTTAATTATGTCAAATTAATAAAGTTTAGGGTCATAAATGTAAATTATCAAAATCTAATATTTAAAAATGTCAAATAATTTACTTTGGGGTTTATACTGTAAATTATATCAAAAAGAAAATTTAGGACTCCGTCGTTTCATAATTTATTTAAACGTACTCTTGACATTAGTTTAGACCGTGGCGACCAAAAATACAATTATTCACATGTATACCCACACGACTCACATTTATGTATATACACGACACAACTCCATATCCATGCATCATATTTAAACTCTTTACCTACTTCTACACCATATACCATGTGTCGACTATAATACATCCCGCTCATATATTGACTCTTATGTGAACCAAATATTTACTATCCAATTTTATTAATACTATACATACACCTATGTACCCATGCACATATGATCCTTTCTTCTAAATACTCGAGTCAAAAACATAGCTATGTTATTTAAGACAAAATCTCGGTGCAAAAATACGTCTAATAACCACTGTATTAGAAGATAGTAGTATAAGCATTAGGATCAAATGAAACTATAACCAGATTAACATTATTCTCTCTAAATCTCTACACTACACGTGAAGTTAGTGAATGTCATGTGCCTACTCAGATTGGACTAACTGCATGCACTGAATTTTCAAGATATGAGTGGTGAATTTAAGATTAGGTACTGATCAGAGGCATGCATAAAAGTCGATCCTTTTACATATTCAACAAAACATTCCCGTACGTATTATGAACCCTTTAGCATGTTTTCATTTCTGATTCACATATGATCCATATATATATATATTGTTGAATAGATTTTAGTTCACACAAAATAGTTATCCACGAGCCAAAAACGAAGCCAAAACTCATTTGTTTTCAAACAGGCTTCATATAATTACTTAAGGTTTGGTGTGGGTCGACACAACCATGGTTCAAATGTTTACGAATTGAGGTGATGTTTTACCTTATTGATTCTGATTACAAATGAACAAAAATCAAATGACTTTCGACTCCAGATTTTTATCTTGTTTAATAGAGGTCGGAATCAAGTTTCCCAAAACCAGATTTCATAGGTTACATACACCTTGATTCGATTAGTAATATGTACTCTAGTCGACTTATGTTTATTCAATATTTCATGTGACGGTTTTTCCATTATTTCTTGCGACATAAAAAAAAAATCTTTCACTTGAATTCATCATTTTAGGTTGAGTGTAGCTTACATCTAGGTTACCACCTGTAACCTTCATGATTATATATATCGAGAGAAAGAAAAGAAAATCAAGAATAAAAGGTAGGTTATACCTTGGGATGACTTGGAGATCGAAACAAGAACAAGGAGAACCAAAACCTAGACCCTGATTCGAATCAACATCACACCCTCGAACCCAGGATACATCACGATCCATCACTTTCTTTACACCTTCACGAACCACCCTTGTTGTACCACTTTTGGACCTTCGAAAGAGATCAAACTAGGCAGCCGACTGGTGTGTTTTATTTAGGGTTTGTGAGTGAGATGGAAAAGGTGGTATTCAGTTGTAGAATGAAGAAATAAATAAGGGAGTGCCGTGATTATAGGAAGTGATATTTGACCGAGCATTTTGGAAATTTGGTGACTGTTTCCTTCTTCTAAATATTATAATGATATTTGTCTATCTTTATGTACAATTTATTTATTTATTTCCTTAATACTATTGTGTAATATAAGTTGTGTCCAACTCAAATGAAAATTGGGTCCTTAGTAATATACTTAACGTGTGGGGTTTATTTGTGGCTCAAGGTTTAAGTTTTCATTTCGTATCGTATCACAACGTATGGTCAAAACTTAGGTTAAAATAAATATACTTGTCCTTGTATAATTAATTTTATGCTCTTATAACTTCAAAAATTTTGAGGGACAAAATGGGAATTTCAAATGAACGGAAATTTAGGGTTTTACATGGATGGTCTGAAAAAGAATGTTTCTGGACAATATTACATTGACCCAAGGTTTTTGCAGCTAATTTTGAATAATCAACTTTCAGAACCTAAGGTACATAAAAATACATTTGACTGTCCTGTGCTTAAAAAGAAATTATTTTCTTATTTGAAAAAGAATGGTCAAGGTTTCTCTGGGAATGTTACCCCATTGTTCCCACATATGTTGCAATTGGCAGCTACTCAGGGTGAAGGTGCTGAAATCACAACAGCTACCCATCCCACACCCACCTCTGAACAATCATCTGAACAACCTCAAAAGACCTAATCCCCTAGGAATTCACTAAATAAGAACACTGAGCAACCTCAGGCCAGTGTTAGGATGGATGCAGATGAGGCTGTCATAGGTGATGTAGGTGACATGATGGGAAAGGCTAACACTACTGCTTCTGGCTTAGTAGCTGGGCAGGAAAGTGTTAACATAAGTAAGACCTCAACCATGGAAACATCTACTGTGGAAGGTTCTCATGAACCAGAAATAGAGGATGATAACCCCAGCCAAATGGCATACATGGGGGGCTCAGGTGATCAAACCAAGTTTGATACTGAGTTTGGACCCATTGATTCACCTCTCAGGGAAGGTAACACATCCCGAAGTGATGAGGGTAGAAAAGAGACTAATGATTTGATGGACTATAATGTACAAGATGACAATGCCTATGATTCACCTCTCGGACCAGGTCACACAGGTCGAAGTGATGAGGCTAGAAATGAAACTGATGAATTGTTGGCATCACAAAATGTACACAATGACAAATCCAGTGATCCACCTCTCGGGCCAGGTAACACAGGCCAAAGTGGTAAGGATAGTATGCAACTTGTTAAGGAATTAATGGAAAAATGTACTGATGCGTGGTTTTGTAACCTTACAACAGGTTTTACCTCTCGAGGGATCTCAAGAGGCTTACAACCCCACCAGGCAGTGTACCTGACCGATGTAGTATAGTGTAGTGGTAAGTACGGGGGATTGATCGTTCTCCACAGGGAATAGTGTTCGTTAGGTGTGAAAGACTACTCTAATTAGGTCTAAGGGTTGAGGAAGATTCTTTTTTATGTTTTTATAATTTTTATGAAAGCAAGTAAAATCTCGGTTTTGAAAGAGTGGGCGGAATTAGTTGCTAGTCAACTAACCCAAAATTACTACGGATGCAAATAAAATAAATAACTGAAATGAAAATGTGGTGAGAAACTTATGTGTAGAGAAATGTGTTTACTTAGATTTCCTTACTCCCTAACTATCTTTTACCGGTTAATTAGTGTGTATTAGTCGCGTGGATGACGGGTGTATTCCTTAATACCAATCGTGGGGTGGCGTACTTACTTCCCCAACTCTACAAGCTCCTACTTCACTCCTATGTCGAGCCGGCTAGGAAGCTCCTAACATGGGATCACTAGAATTCGCTTGTGCATTAAATACAACCATAAAAACCTTTAGTACGCATTTGGTTCATGTTTCTTAAGACGTTCAAGCAAGTTACCGAATAGGAAGTTAGCCAGTTTTCTTAAGCCTAACATAGATAAACAATCATCCAATACAACTAACAACACACTAATAACCAATAATCAATAGCTAGCTTTCATTAGATCTAAGCAAACACAAGATAAATTTAGCCTAACATGTTAATCAAAAGACAAGAATAAGATAAAATCAAACAACACATAGACATATTGAATGATTAATTGATAACTTATCTTCAATGTAACATGGAAGATCTCAAGGCAAAAAGCCTTGAAAAAGAAGCTAAAATCGTCCTAGGGTTTTCTCCCAAAATTCCACACACTAAGCTCTCCTCAATGACAAAAAATTAGAAAACTATATATAGACTTTTGGATCTGACGGCGTCACCTTATGGAGTGTGACGCCGTCACCTCGCCGCTTCTAGGGTTCCCGGATGACCTTCTTGACGCCGTCCCTCTTTAGCTCTTCAAAAATCCATTCTGGCTTATCAAGGCTTGACGCCGTCAGCTCGTGAACGTGACGCCGTCCCCTTATGATTTAAGCCGTGACGCCCTTGATCAAGTTAAAGCGTGACGCCGTCAGAATTCACATGCTATTTTCACTGGCCTATCATGAGTAAATTTCACGTCCACTTTTTCTTGCCAAAGCATGACGCCGTCCAGAGTTAATTGTGACGCCGTCAAAGGTAACATTCAGCCGATTTTTGAGACTTTGTCGTTTTCTTCACTTTTATGCTCCAAAAAACGTCCAAAATGCCTCCTTTTCCAGATTTCTCCTCAAAAGTACCTAAAATGACAAAAGGAATGATTTAGGGCAATATTTGATCAAATAAACACAATTTAGGGCTTAAATGACCCCTTAAAAGCGGTACACTTTTTGCCTCATCAAATACCCTTACACTTGAGATTTGCTTGTCCTCAAGCAAATGCGCTTTTATTCTAATCAAAATACAAGTTAGGGGTCATTTAATGCAAACATAAAAGTAATTACAACAAATAATCGTTCCACTCTAATCATAATAAGCACGGAGATTACAAACTAGCACCTCACAAGTAGTGTTTAGATACTCACATCTCTCAAGTGTCATCAAAATAAATCTCATAAATGAAAACGGATAATATCTCTCACTACCTGTCATAGCAAATAGATTACCATAGGCTTGGGAAAGGATCGATAACCTCCTCCACTAGGCGTAAGCACCTAAGATAAACTATCAAAGAGGGCTTTTTCATGGGTTATAACGTTAGGTGTAGGGAAAAGGAAAACACGGTTTTGTTGGATAAGGGATATTTTACTGGTGGCGAGTTAAAGATCTTGATCAATTACATGTACTATACAATGTTGCTAAGCCAAGACTAGACTCGATCTTAAGCTAAAAACAAAATAACAAAAACATAAAACAAACATAAAATGAAACGGGATGGTAGTCCGTATGTTTTTTTTCTATTTTTTCATTTTCTCATTTTTTTTTTTTTTTTTTTTTTTTTGGGTTTTTCTTGATTTTTCGATTTTTTTTTTTTTTTTTTTTTTTTTTTTTTTTTTTTTTTTTTTTTTTTTGCATACACTCTTGCCCTACCATCCAAAATAATACATCATAGGGGCATTGCATTCCCCTTACACTTGAACTTTTACATAACTTTACAAATACTAATCTAATGACTCGAATTAAGATAATTGAAAAACTTGGAGTACTTTTAAAACATTTAGCACATATGGGGGTAATAGATGATGTTCTTCCCCATTACTCCATTACACTAGTACTTTACCCATGAGTCCCAATCGTCCCAAAACAATATGTACAAGGATATGACTCGACTTAGCAACCATGTAATCAACTAGATAATTAACTTGGGTTTAAACAAATGTTATCACAATAATGCACTAAAGATGAGTGCATACAAGGTAGGCTAAGGCGATTTGGGTGTACATTTTAGTGGGGTGTAACAAATTCTTCCTTTAAGTAAAATGCTTAAAGGTCGAAACGAAAAGATAGGCTCTGAGGGGTGTACTAGGGGTATCGTGTACTAAAAATGAGTACAACGCAAAGGGTGTGGGAGAATTACTTGACTAATGTAGCCAATGTAATTATAACAAAAACACAGGTGTAAAACAATGGGTTAATCCTAATGCCTCTTATCATGTAGCAAATCTAACTACACGAATGTAGTCTCACTTGTGGCCTCGGAATGGTCCTAACGCAAGTTCTAGAATCTAAGTGCTACCGGTACACACATCATAGCATAAATGCTTTTCCTACCAATTCTAGGGGTGAACCTCACATATTTGGGGTGGAAATTTTTTTTTTGTGGTACGGTTTTTGTGCTAGTCATATAACTCCTATCCGTGAGACGCTCATTAAGATCAAAGTTTTACTCCTATATGTTGTAAAAAAATTTAAATTTGGCACTAAAATTACCCTAACAAGTATTTCTCTCAGTTTTATTACACGTCTACTATTAAACAAACAAAAATCAAGCGCAATGGCATTCTCTAAAATCGTACTTTTACCCCCCCCCCCCCCCCTTACACTTAAGATGAACATTGTCCCCAATGTTCAAATAACAAGATGTAAAAGCATAAAGTAAAAGAATGAAATCAAATACTCCCCTGATTCGCTCGGTGGATAATGAAATTACACGGTTAAATCTTCCTCCAAAGAGATGTAGAAGCTCCATGACTAATGCATCGCCATAAGCTTGATTCCATAAACATCTCCTTGTCCAAAATAACCTGTTAAACCTGAGAAAACAAACACGAAAACCTGCATAACATCGGCGGGAAAAAATCTATATATAAGGATATAATGCTTGTGGAATGATAACTTTGCAGATTCCTGGAGATTATAAGTTGGAGATTTTAATAAAAACTTTTTTAAAAACAAAACTTTCAAAATTTCTGAAAATTAAATCTGACGCCGTCAGGTTATGAACCCTGACGCCGTCAGAAATGACCTGACAAAAATTTTCATTTTAAGTTTCCGGAAAATTTCTGGAAAAACCTTTACCTTACTTCCTGGAATTCCTGCAAAACATCATTATGACTCGATACAAGCATTTGACTCAAACAAATACGAATATGTATGCTAATTTAATATTATTACGATTCATGTTCATTTGTGTTCTAATAAACCGATTTAGATTTCCCTTACACTTATCTTTTGCAAAATACCTTTATATGTAGTTAAGACGAAGTTAAAAACAACATAAAGCATTTTCACAATTTACTTTTGAACATGAATCAATACTAATAAAAATTAAACACACATACGGAAAATAAAATCAAACAAACAAATAAATAAACACACAAAGCAAATAAAACAAATAAAGCTTGGGTTGCCTCCCAAGAAGCGCTTTTCTTTATTAACGAGTCTTGTAGCTAGACTCAAAGTCACGTACATTACGTGATTCCATCTTCAGTCACAGTTCCTAGGCCATTCTCCTTTGATCCTCTACCAGAATCACTTTCATAGTAAAGGTATTTCGGGTCCACGTGATCAAAAGGATTGTTTCGGTATTTAGAACCAAGTTCCTTATCGTGCTTAAAGAATCCGCTTGACAGGTCAAAAGTATCCTTACATCCCCTTCTCACACCATCATCACATAACACGAGTTGGGAACTTAACCCATCGAGCCCTTTATAATCAATCTCCTTGAATTCTCTCATCTTGTAAGGCGTTTGGTATGAGATTTCCCTAATCCCATCGGTGAAAGTCATGATCCCATTGAGCTCGTCCACAACCAAGCTTGTGGCCTGGCAAAAAGGTGCCCCAAAAACAACTTGTGATAACCTGGGATCGATGTACTCTTCGATATTATCGACGATTGCGAAGCTCATAGTGAATGTCATATTTCCTACAAACACCTGTATATCATCATCTATGCCGATGTCGTCCTTCCCTTTATGAATCATCCCCCATCTGCAAATGTTGTTATAATGAAACAAGGACATCACATTTTTGGGTAAACATGTGTCAACGTAAACATTATAAAAATGCTTGTAACCAATCATGCAAGGTATTTTGAGATTATTTGGATCATGTCGCTTAATTCGGCCAGGCCTTCTATCATGTAACCCCCATGTGTTGCCACTTGCTGATGGTTGATACTCATACACTTCTTCACAGCCATCCCGAAAAATCACTTTCCTGACACCATCGGTAAATAATGCACTCCTATCATCCTCATCGAGTATCACTCCCGTTGCTTTTATGAATGGTTTGCCTAGAACAAGGCCAGTTAAGGATGGGCTGATGATAGAGTTCATGTTATTAATTACAGTTAACTCGATATGAAAGAGGAACTTTTCTATCACAATTGGTACCCTCCTTATTACCCCGATGATATTAGACCCTTCATATTTGACTTGTTCAGTGAAGGCTTCGTTATATAGAGAGAGGGATATTGCGCTCATAGAAGAGTTGGGGTTTATGTAGGCATCTTTTATAAACTTTTTCCTAGTGGTGCAAGATATCTTAAAGACCCTAGGAGCGCCATCCTCTATTCTCTCTCCGAATCCCATGGGCGACCTTGCTGTGCCCCTCTCAAGTTCCTCTACTAGGGGGCGGTCTAGCAGTCCTGGGAGCCCATGAGGCATTTCGGATTTCTCTTCCGAGCCCTCCTCATCACTCACCTCTATTGTACTCGAGTTCTTTGGTGAGTCTAGATAGTCGTCGGGCGCCTCGGGTTTCTTTTCGGGAACTTCACCCTCCATTTCATTGTCCACATTCTTGGCTGTTTGTTGGTCCAAATTTGGTTTAGGAATAGGTATTGTTGTAATGGTGTTCACGAAGTGGAGAGGTTTCGAAGGGGTATGAGTATCTCCTGTTTTTTTTTTGTTTTGTGATATGTATTTGAAGAGTTTACTAGGGTGCTTGATTTTTACAGGAGGGGGTGTTTGGTGGGTCACCGTAACAGATTTGATCTCATTAACTCGTGCCAACTCACAAGTTGACCTGCCAGCAAGGCGATCATTGATAACCTTTAACAGGTTATCAACCTTGTTGTTCATATCAACTTGCTGTTGTCTGAATTGATTCTCAAGTTTGGAGAGCTGTGTTTCTTGAGAGAGAATGAATTTTTGCAGTGATTCCTCGCGATTTTGTTGTTTATGCGTGTGTCGCTGAGGATAATGTTCAGACCAGGTGAGCGGGGTAGAGTCATTGAATGATACGCTACGAGTTTGGTTCCAACTAAAATTTGGCTTATTCTTCCATGCCTCATACCCATCTTCGGAATTTTTGGGCCCATAATTAGTGGTGAGCCACTTATCTCCCGCCTTATCGATTCGCGAGGATGCGAATTCTTTGAAAGCTTGTTTGGGAAGTTCCATGCAATCATGAGTGTCGTGGGGACCACTACATAATTTACATGAAGAAGTGATTTTGTTCACTTGGCTTGAAGGTTTAGGAGCCTCGTAGGATTTCATGAGAAACTTGACTTGGTCTTCAAGTTCTATGATCCTACGGTCGGGAGTGCTTGAATTGTTCGAAGGCAAAGATATTGCCTTGACCGTTTTATTCAAATCACGGGGATTACTCCAACTTTCGTTGTCATAAAGAGCAAGATCCTCTAGGAGAGCCCATGATTGTTCCGCACTTAGATCACGTAGCTTGCCACCGGCCGATTGGTCAATGGTTTGCCTCGTGGAGAGATTGATATGGTCATAGAAGATTTGGACTTGGAGCCAAAGTTCTATGCCATGGTGGGGGACTTTTTGGAGTAAGTCCTTGAATCGAGTCCATGCCTCGTAGAGAGTTTCGCCTTGACGTTGTTGGAACATCAAGATATCATTCCTTAGCTTGGTAGTTCTTCCCGGTGGGAAAAACTGAGCAAGGAAACGAGTGGTGAGATCATCCCAAGAGGTGATGGATCCTGCGGGTTGACGTTCTAGCCACTGGCTAGCTTGGTCCCGCAGAGAGAATTGAAAGAGACGCAGTCGGGTCGTCTCTCGAGTGGCAACATCAAGGTCTATAGAATCAACGATTTTAAGAAAGTCCTTGAGATGTTGATTAGGATCTTCAGAACGAAGTCCATGGAATGCGCATCCGCTTTGCACCAACCGGATGGTGTCGGATCGCAAGGGTGTGATATTGGCTCCTTGAGTGAGCTCAATGGTGTTTCGATAGCCATGGTGGCTAGGATGGGAATACTCTCCTAAAGTACGGGCTCTAGGAGGTGGTGGTGGTTGTTGTGGTGGTGGGTTGTGGGGGTTAAGGATATTACCATCTTCCATGATGTCGGATGGTAATGGTTACGAACAAAGACACGAAGAAAATAGATAGACTAAAGAAAATCTAGAAAAAGAAAATAAAAATCTCACTAGAAAGGAATCTAGTGAGTAGACCTAATAGAAATAAAAATTCAACCTAAACAATAACTATTCCCCGGCAGCGGCGCCAAAAACTTGATGCGTGGTTTTGTAACCTTACAACAGGTTTTACCTCTCGAGGGATCTCAAGAGGCTTACAACCCCACCAGGCAGTGTACCTGACCGATGTAGTATAGTGTAGTGGTAAGTACGGGGGATTGATCGTTCTCCACAGGGAATAGTGTTCGTTAGGTGTGAAAGACTACTCTAATTAGGTCTAAGGGTTGAGGAAGATTCTTTTTTATGTTTTTATAATTTTTATGAAAGCAAGTAAAATCTCGGTTTTGAAAGAGTGGGCGGAATTAGTTGCTAGTCAACTAACCCAAAATTACTACGGATGCAAATAAAATAAATAACTGAAATGAAAATGTGGTGAGAAACTTATGTGTAGAGAAATGTGTTTACTTAGATTTCCTTACTCCCTAACTATCTTTTACCGGTTAATTAGTGTGTATTAGTCGCGTGGATGACGGGTGTATTCCTTAATACCAATCGTGGGGTGGCGTACTTACTTCCCCAACTCTACAAGCTCCTACTTCACTCCTATGTCGAGCCGGCTAGGAAGCTCCTAACATGGGATCACTAGAATTCGCTTGTGCATTAAATACAACCATAATAACCTTTAGTACGCATTTGGTTCATGTTTCTTAAGACGTTCAAGCAAGTTACCGAATAGGAAGTTAGCCAGTTTTCTTAAGCCTAACATAGATAAACAATCATCCAATACAACTAACAACACACTAATAACCAATAATCAATAGCTAGCTTTCATTAGATCTAAGCAAACACAAGATAAATTTAGCCTAACATGTTAATCAAAAGACAAGAATAAGATAAAATCAAACAACACATAGACATATTGAATGATTAATTGATAACTTATCTTCAATGTAACATGGAAGATCTCAAGGCAAAAAGCCTTGAAAAAGAAGCTAAAATCGTCCTAGGGTTTTCTCCCAAAATTCCACACACTAAGCTCTCCTCAATGACAAAAAATTAGAAAACTATATATAGACTTTTGGATCTGACGGCGTCACCTTATGGAGTGTGACGCCGTCACCTCGCCGCTTCTAGGGTTCCCGGATGACCTTCTTGACGCCGTCCCTCTTTAGCTCTTCAAAAATCCATTCTGGCTTATCAAGGCTTGACGCCGTCAGCTCGTGAACGTGACGCCGTCCCCTTATGATTTAAGCCGTGACGCCCTTGATCAAGTTAAAGCGTGACGCCGTCAGAATTCACATGCTATTTTCACTGGCCTATCATGAGTAAATTTCACGTCCACTTTTTCTTGCCAAAGCATGACGCCGTCCAGAGTTAATTGTGACGCCGTCAAAGGTAACATTCAGCCGATTTTTGAGACTTTGTCGTTTTCTTCACTTTTATGCTCCAAAAACGTCCAAAATGCCTCCTTTTCCAGATTTCTCCTCAAAAGTACCTAAAATGACAAAAGGAACGATTTAGGGCAATATTTGATCAAATAAACACGATTTAGGGCTTAAATGACCCCTTAAAAGCGGTACACTTTTCGCCTCATCATGTACCAAGTTAGAATCTCAGGTTCTTGACCTACAACATGAAGTCAAAGGTTTGAAGCTAAGGATCAGGCATTTGGAAGGTCAAAAGCGGTCAAGAACCAGGATATTCAAAAGATTGAAGGACAAGCACAAAGGCTAAGCTCTTTTGAAGACATCAGTTTAGGGGAGGATGCTCCCAAACAGGGGAGGAAAGAGATAAAGACTTCAGGGGAGGCTGAACCAAATGTTAAAAGTGTTGTTCATGATGAAGGAATTGCTGATGTAGATATGGATTCTGGTAATAATGCAGATGAGTTTGTAGTTAAAGATAAATCAGGTAATGAAGTGGTTCTTGAATCTGTCGCTGGTGAGAGTGGAAAGGATGATCATGTTGATTTTACTGCTTAGGAAATTCATAAAGCTGCTAGTATAACTCTTTCTATTGCTAGTGAAAATGAAACTGCTGCTGAGACAGAGCAAGTTTCTAAAGATGAAAGTGCTGAAAAGGTAGCTAAAGTTGATTCTGCTACTGGTTCAGAGCATTCTGCTACTGGTATTAAAGAAGCTACTGCTGAGTCAGAGCAAGTTCCTACTGCTGAATTGGATGATGAGATAAGCTTAGCAGAAGCAATAATTCAGTTGAAACAATCACAACCATCCAAAAAAAAATCACCTAAACCACAACAACAAACACCTGCACAACCACAACCACAACCTGCTGCTACACCACCACCTCCAAGGGTTCCTGTCAAAGGAGTTACAGTCAGAGAACCAATTCCAAGCAAGAGACCCACTCAAGCTCATACATATACTGGGAAAGGCAAAGGGATCATGACTGAAGAGCCTGAACCTTATCCTGAAGATGTTCCTTTTAAGTTTTGGCCAAAACATCTTCAAGAAAGGTATGATAAAGAAGCTGCAAAGAAGTTGGCTGATCAGTATGAGGAAGAAAATCAAGCAGAGCTTGAAAGACAAAAGAAGCATGCTGAGGATGAGGCAAAAACAAAAGCTGTGTTGGATTCTTGGGATGAGGAGAGAATAAGATGTGAAACTGATGTGGAATTGTTGAAGCTAGTCAAGGAGGAAATACAAGAAACCTTCACTGAAGAAGGAAGAGATAAATGGTTAAAGGAATTCACTGATAAAAGAAGGAAATGATTTCTTGCTCAGAGAAAGAAGAAAAAGATGCTCAAACCTCCAACTGTCAAGCAAATCAGAAAATTTTAGGAGTATTACTTGAAGAATATGAAGGGTTGGAAGCTTGTGCAGTTAAAGAAATACTCAGATGAAGAAATTCAAAAGAGGTATGAAAGGGCTAAAAGAGAAAGTGAGTTTTATCCCAATGGGGTCTGAGTTGGAAAAAGAAATTATTAAAAAGAGGTTTAAGAAAGCTGAGACTGAGGTTGAAGTTGAGAAAGAAAAAGATAATGTGCAAAAAGAAAATGTGAAAGAAAAAGTTATGAAGGAAGAGGAGAAGGAGACTTCTGGTATTGGTAAAAAGAGAACTGGTAGAGTGTTAAAGATGAAAGCAAGGAAAAAGAGTAAAGCTGATAAGTCAAAAGCAGTTGAGAAGAGCAGTTCTGAGTCTGAGAGTGAAAGTAAAGAAAAAGCTGATGATGGCGAGGAATCTAAAGATGATATGAAAAGAATGATGGGTCTCACAGTTCTATCAACACAAAAAGAACCTGAGGTCATTAATGCAGTTCCACTGACAACAAAACATCCAATTATCTCATATACTTGTGGAATCCATGATGGGAGTGAAGCCTTTTGGGAAATTAAAAGAACAAATGGTTTGTATTATAGGTTTGTTAGGTTTTCACAGATGTTACATTATATGGATAGAGAGGATGTGGTTACCCTCTGGAAGCTATACAAGGGAAAATATGGTGATACAAGGCCAGAGGAGATATATGAGAGGGTGATTTATTACTATTTGAAAATCATGTTTAAGCCACATGACAGTGACCTTGAATGGAGAACAATAAAACACAACACAGTTCAGAAATGGTATTTATATCTGTCCTGTGGTGTACATGAATTGAGTGTTCATTGGGTGACTAACTATATGTTAGTAGAAAAGGACTATCCTACTCTAAATTTTGACAAAGAAATTGTTTCTCAGATGTTGAAGCCTAGAATGTTGCAGTTACAGAGAGGGTTCTTCACAGATGATCAAGCCTATCTACTTTTAAAGAAGTATGAAAGAGTGCTAAAACCTAAGTCTTCAAAACAGAATTGAATGTGTTTGGAAGCATCCTCCAGGTGTTTGTCTATGCTTAAAGGAAACTTGATAATTTTGGGAGAAAATATTAAGTTTAGGGGAGGATTGTTGGGTTTTGAGATGCTGCTGCTAAAGGTTGGATAATACTGCTCTTGGATCTAAATGGAAAATACACTAAGTATGATTCTGCTGCTAGGATAAATTATTCTACTGCTGGTGTATTTATTCTACTGCTGGAGTAATCAAGTAAATAAGCTAAGTGGATACTACTGCTAGGCATCGAAGATTCTACTGCTAGAGTTAGGATTCTGCTGCTTATTAGATAAATATGTATAGTATGTTTGGATAATTATAGAGTAGATACGAAAAGATTATTCTTGTATAGAAAGTTATTGTAGCCGACTAGGACTCCTTAGTCTATAAAAGAAGGATCTAGGGTTAGAGTTTAGCATACGTATTATTGCTAAATCGAATCACTTCAAGGTTTTTTGTAACCCTGTTACTTTTGAGTAACCGTATTAATATATTGAAGTGTTTGTGAAGAGAATTCAATTGTGTTCGATTAATAATTCTTCTTAAGATTAAATACTAGATTCCGCATAGTATTTAATAATTTGTTCAAGAACAGTTTCTATACCTATTGTTTTAGATTAACATCTAAGATAATTAACAAGATCAATAGCTCAACTGGGATCAACACATGTGGTACATGGACATGGCATCTTAAGCTGTTGTTTATTACCTCGTGGGTCGATGTTCCTCATCTTCTGCAAGTTGTGTACTGCATACTTAATAAACGCTTCTATTCCATCAATATATTGTTTCTTGGTCCTACTAGTTCTCATCCAAGACTTGTCCATGCTATTGTTGAGGTCAAATGGTAATGTACATATCCTACAAGTCACAAATTAAACCAATATAAGCATCAAATCATTTGTGTATAATTACAATGGACAGTGGGTAGTGTAGTGGTACTCAAAATTCCCTTTGATCACAAACATCAAGCACATACTAATTGGAATCTGTCTGGGCAGAATTTGCTGGGCAGGATCAATGTAACAGTGTTTTTAAAACTGTTATGTTTATGGCAGTTTTAAGGAGTGTTTGGGGTAATGAATGTAACAGTGTTTTTAAAACTGTTATGTTTATGGTGTTTTAACACTGTTATCTTTATAATTGTAAAAACAATTTCGAGAATAATAGAATTTCACCATTGCACCCCAAAAAAAAATAATGATTTCCTAATTCAAAAAAGTACCTAATTTAGATCTAAATGAACCTCCCTCCGTTGTTGATGGCCGGACCGGCGAGTGGTAGATGGTGAGTGGTGGTTGTGATTGGTGACTGGTGAATGGTGGATGGTGACTGGTGGCTGTGACGTGACTGGTGAATGGTGATTGGTGGCTATGATTGGTGACTGGTGGCTGTGATTGGTGAGACATGTGAGAAACTTGGGTGGAGATGGAGATGGGTGTAGGGGGAATTTGAAATTTTCTGAAAAAAAATATGGGGGGCTTTTTAAAAATTTTGGGGAGGGAAATGCCAAAAAGGAAGCCACAGGTATCGAACCTGTGACCTCCCCTTCACAACACCAACAACTCAACCGTCTCCGCCCTTGGGTCTTTTTTGATTATAACTTCTTTTGTATTCGTCTTATAGAATATCTGTTTTGAGCTTATTTGCTTATTTTATTTTTAGCAGCTTATCTGTAGCTTGTTTCTATGTTTTATTTTTATGCTGCATTGTATGTGGTGGTTTGGATTCTTTTTGGATTATACCTTCTTTTGTATTCGTCTTATAGACTATTTGTTTTATTAATAAAACATTATTACAAAATACAAATATCTTCTATACAAAGTTAAACCTGGCAGTACTAATATTTACACTAGTAGTACTAACATTATTTCCTTTCTGCTTGTGTTAAGATCTTTCTTAGTAATTCTCTTGCCATTTCTGAGTCTTCATCAACTCTGAGCTTAGCAGCTAACATAACAAATAAGATACCTGCCCTTAATGGATAATCTTTTTCTATCAGCATGTAGACATCCACTCCATTCTTTGTAGATACATGGTGAACACCACATGTATCATACAGTCTCCATGTTGTACCCAAGTCATGAGCTTGAAACTGCCACAAGATATCTTCTGGATCAGGTTCATACAACCTCTTCAATTCCACCCATAGCTCCTTGTCTTTGTCTTCTATAGGATCTGTAGATCTGAACCTTTCTTGAACCAGACTCCATAGCTAGTCCAAGTCTTCTCTATCAAAAATCTTCAGCATATCTTCAAAATACTTATAAACTTCTGAGTGTCCTCCTACCCTGATTATCTTCCAAGCTTTCCCAAATGTATCTGTGTGTATCTCCCAATCAATAATTGGATGTTTAGCTTGAATAGGATCAACATTCAATGCTTCTGGGATTATAACCATCATATGCTGATGAAGACTTTCATCAGTTAATTCCTCTGCTATTTCTTCTTCCTTAACTACTTGATCTTCTTTATCTTCTTCAATCTTTTGCTTCTTTGAATCCTCTGACTCTAACTGCTCACCTGCTCTCTTTTCAACTATGCTTGTCTCAACAGTTTCTGTGTGTCCTTCTAAGAAAATCTGAATTTTCCTATATGCTATAAAGTACAATCTCTCTATTTCTTCATAAGACCTTCCTTTTACTTGTTTTTCTTTCCAATTGTCTTGATGTTTCAAATATTCTTTCATGTACCTCATATGTTGAGCTTTTGTTGGAGGTTTCTTCTTAGCAGCTTTCTTCTTACTTTGATGCTTTCTTATCTCTTCAAGAAGATCATTTATGGCACTCTCTTTTTCTTAAGTTGTAAACTGTGATCTCTCTTCCTCTTGCATCTTTAGAGTTAATTCCTTGTCAGCCTGTTCTTGAGCAGTTCTGTCATCTTCTTCAGTTTTTAACCTCTGTTCAACCAAGAATCTTGCAATTCTCTCTTCTTCAGCTACTCTTACTTGTTCTTCAGCTTGAAGTCTTTGAGAAACTTCATGATCAAACTCAATTTGTGCTTGAGAGTTCTTGCTAATCTGCTTGGATGGCTCAGCTTCAGTTAATACCTCTTCATCAAATTGTTCTCTTTCATCTTCCAGTGCTTTCCTAGCTACCTCTTCATCAAAACTAATCTGAGCAAGAACACTCTTCTTGACCTTCTTTGGTGGCTCTTTTTCAATCATAATGCCCTTTCCTTTATCTGCCCTTTGCCTTCTAACATACACAGCCCTAGCAGTACTAACCCCTGCACCAGCAATACCAACAATACTAACTTGTTGATGAGTAGTACCAAAATTTTTAGTAGCCAAATTTTCTTCACCCATATCTTGCCTCCCCTAAAACTCAACATTCTCTTCAACCAAAGAAATATTGGGGTCTTGATCAATATCAGCTATCTTCCTCCCCTATTTGGAAGAATCATCCATGTTATCATCTGAATCATTATCATCTGAGCTTGTAGACTCCACAATATTTGCCTTTCTCTTTGCTTTAAGTGACTTGACTTTAGACTGCAATTTCTTCACTTTTTCAATGAGCTTCTTGTAAGCAGTACCATACAACTGCTTTGTCTCCTTGATTTCTTTCTCCAAGTCAGTCACCCTTTGAGTCAATTTGGTACAAATATCCATCAATTCCTTTAGTGACACTCAGCCCTCATCACTTCCTGGTGTGTTACCTCCTGGGAGAGGTGAATCATGGGGTATTTTCCATTTGGCTGGGGAGTCCATCACCTGTACCAAGTCCATGAGGACTTGACACATTATGCTGAGGAACAACAGATTCCTCTCTGGATGAACTCCTATATGGTGATGAAGTTGGTTGTAAGGCTGATTGAGAACCAGATGAACCTGTGGGTGTGTGATGGGACTCAAATGGGCTTGTTGATCCTTCACCCTGAATGTTTTGATTTTGAACCAACATTGTTTCAAAAAGTGGAACTACTATCCCATTAAACCCCTTAGAAGCCATGCTCATGTTACTAAAAAGTTTTTGAGTAAGGCAAGGAGTTAGATAAACATTTTTATGAGATAGAAGCAAACTTTTCCTTATATTCAAAACCATTTTTATAAACCTTGGATACATTAAAAACTTGTATTTGCTATCCACATTTTTCACCATACCATCAAAAATTAATTTTGAAAAGTTAAAAGTCCTGTTTGTTGCTAAACAAATGAGAGCAGTTGCAATATTGCTACTGAATTGCTCCCATGAGGTTTTCTTTGGACTTAAACAATAAAGGATGGTATGTATGAAGAATCTCCATTGTGGGGCAAAACATCCTTTTTGAAAAGTCAGAATTAGAGAAGATGTGTCATACCCCATTCTGGAAATGTGATGAAAAATTTCAGTATTAGGCAAAGAACTAATACCATTGTCATCTGCTAAATGCAGATGCCTCCTAACAGATGACTCTGTAATAGTTATTGTTTTGCCATCAGCTGTTGCAATTAACTCCTTGTCTCAATTCTTAAATGTATTGGTAGTAACAGTCTGCCAAAACTGTTTGATTTGAGAGTCATAGATAGTAGGATTGACTGCAAGAGCATACCTGATGTGGGTAGTGTTTAGAAAATCTACTATCTGGTGGAAGTCTTGACTCCATTCTGGTTTCTCCAAGAATGCAACCTGGTTATGTGTATCACAAAATTCTAAATTTGCCATGAAAATTGATTAAATGCTTGATTAGAGTGCTGGGTTATGATCGTTTATGAGAGAAAGTATGTTTGGTAAAGCCAATTGGGATTTTATAGAGAATACTTATGGTTTCGATTGGACGGACTTCAATAAATTGTTTCTTTAGTTTGAAGAAATCGAATAAATTAGATAAAGAAAGAGAATTATCCAATTTATGAAATCCTTAAGCGAAGTAATTGACAAAAATTACCCCAACGGCTATTAATAAATCATGGTTATTACCCAAACAGTACTAACAGCTACCCAGCAATACAAAGTTTTACGCTAGCAGTACAAACTTTTGCCTAGCACTACAAACTTTGTGCAAAAGCTTTTTCTCAGCAGTATGAACTCAATTTTCTTTTAAAACCATACTGCACTCATACATTTGGAAGGGATTAAGTGTAAAGGAATACACTTAATCTGTTTTGGTGATATTGTTGTTCTTGCATTACAACACAGTTTACTGTTTCAGTGTTAATAGTCTTCTAATTATTTAAGAGTAGATTTTTTAAAAAAGACTACTATTATACAAAAACCAAACACCCCTTTAACATCAGGGGAAACACATATAACGATTCATCTTTTGCCCATAAACCCTCAACATTCTTTTCACCACTTACCCTTATGCAAATTTTGGTTTGTTGACTTCCTTAAATCAAACATTCACAAGCAACCATAAACAATTAATTAAACATCAAATATTTCATTGATATTTTTTAAAAGCTACAACCATTCATAAAAGCTACAACCATACATCTAATTATCCAACCTAAATACTAAACATACCAAAAACATAAAAACATCATCATTATGAACTGCTTCACTCCATTTCACACAAACTTGTTAGAACCAGAGCTCTCTTCCCTGCTTACCATCCATTTCTTCCTTTCCTCGAGTTGTTGAAACATAATTTCAAGATCGCTAATCCTCTTTTCTAGATCATAAGGGTCATCAAACCCATCTTGCTGCTCCCCCTGGTTTTGATGCACCACCACATTTTGCTGCTGATCCTCTTCATTTTGCTGCACCACCTCACTTTGAGCCACCTCCGCATCCTGTTGATCCTCCTCCTCCTATTCATCTTCTTCCTCCTCCTCCACCTCATTCAGTCCCAAAACATCATCCCAGTAAAAGTCTTTTGTATGCAGCCAGTTCAAAATTCTTCTCCTCATCCATGTATCTACCTGCCTATACGACCCATATTCTGCAATGGGTTCATCCCTGAAAGCATCAAACACTGCGTCAAATAGCAAATAGTTGTTTAACACGAACTCGTACTCTTCTGCATCATTTTGAAAGTTACCATTTACTGCCATTGTTGAAGTTTTCTTTGAAAGGGATATGATATATGTGTTTGTGTGTGTTCTTTGGTATACAATCGATAGGTATAAATAGGCTGGAGAGGTAGATGAACAGTTCCCAAGACTTTAGGCGGGAAAAGGGACCAAAGGCACCAAAAGTAAACTGTGAATTGAAGAGATGTTAAACTTCATCCTAAAGATAAGGAAGAAGCAATTGTATGAAAAAGTCTCCACTTTCCTTTTACCAAGTATTGACTTACCATGTACAATGAGTTGATGCAACAACTAGTTGTATCTCATGCTTTGTGAATAATAAACTTCCAAACACAATATTTCCAACAATGTTTTGGTCCGATTTGGTTATAGTTTGATCCCGGAATAATATTGGTCTGATTTGGTTTATGTTTGGTGTTGGATTGACTTTGGTCCGGTTTGATTGTCTTGGATTTGGTATAAACCTTGGTCCGTTTGGTATGGTTTGGATTTTGTTTGTGATGTTTGGCCGCGTTAAACGTTAGCCGAGACCCCATGGTCTCGCTGCGACCTTGGCTTGCCGATATTGTGATATTACTAGCGTAGTTGATTTGGAATTGTGAGACATAATTGACTTGTTGATTATGGTTTGACTCGACAAAATGAAATCGAGGGAATGTTTGGAATGATTTGGGATCGGGTTCATTATTATTGACCCGAGGGAGTAAATGTTTGACCCTGACTCGAAAGGAAATAGTAACTCATTTGTTGCGACTTGATATTGACTCGACTTGGACAAAATAAAAGAAAGAAATAAAAACAATTGTTAAATTAAAAGTTGTAAAGATGTTTGTTATTAAATTTGGTTAATAATGAAGTAAGGAAGTTAGAAGTGTACGTGGGACCATGGTTGCCAGGATCCCAATCCTGATCTTAGGATCTTACGATTTTACGATACTTCAAAGCAAAAATGATCTGGATCTTACAAAGGATCTTTAAAAGCTTAAGATCTTATAAGATCTCGATCTTTACCATAGGATCTTAAGATCTAATACGATCCGATCTTACTTTTCTCGAACCACAAACTAAAAAAACTAAAAATTTATGGAATGTATTTTGTAGAATTAAAAAAAAAAAAAAAAAAAACATGTTAATATTCTTAAAAATTAACAAAATGACATTATAGTAGGATCTTAAGATCCCAATCCGATCTTACGATCTCGATCTTGCAAAGACGAAATCGATCATAATCATAATTTAAAACAACATTTCTATGAAATATTTACATAATTTGTGTTTATGATATATATTAATTTATAGATTTGTATAATATTACAAAAACTATTAACAAAATGACATTATAGTAGGATCTTAAGATCCCGATCCGATTTTACGATCTCGATCTTGCAAAGACGAAATCGATCCTAAGTAGGATCCCGATTTTGAAAACCTTGCGTGAGACATTTAGGATAAAAACGGAACACACGAGGGCTATTGGACTATTCGATACATGCTACCCGTAGACTAACATATTTAGATTTATTGGACTATTCGTTTGGTTATTGTTTGAGTTACGGATTGGTTTATGGTTTAGGGTTTAGGGTTTATATAAATACTCGTTATATTATAAATTACTAGGGAAATTGATTTTCAATAAAGTCTTTTGACTTGGAAACGTTCGATAAATGAAAGAGTCATGGCGAAATTTTGTTATTTCCAAAGATTAATTTTGTCGTAAGTCCAAACTTGTTTTAAATCATAAAACGAGTATACCTTGTACTAATAAATGGGATTATGGGAAAATACTGATGATTACCAATCGACTCATCTTATCTGATATGTTTGTTGTTAGTTATCTCTTTGACTTCTTTTCGTCATCTCGTCTCGACTCGAGTTATCGTCAATACTCTTCTCAACTATTCGGTTATTCGTTTTTTTGTAGTGAGTACTCGTGAGTCCGTGTTCTCTACCGTTACATGAATGATGATACCAAACCCTTTTAAAAGGCTAAAACGAGATTATTTTTGGAAATAAGAATGATTAACTTTTGAAAACTCTTGCGCATTTGATTTTTTTGGTGAATATCGTGCCGAGTACGTTGCGTTGCGATACGTTGCGTTAAATCGTTTGATACGATATTCATTTTCATTAACTTTTAAAAAATTTGAATATATTAGAGTATTTTCTTTCGTTTTGTCGGTGGATTTTAGTGTGACTTAATCTTAATACCGCCAATTTTGTCCATAGAATATTCAATTAGAGATAACCGATACCCGCGGGGAAACCCAAAAAACCGATGGATAATATTAATCGGGTATCCGGTGGGATATGGGGCGGGTACGGGTTTGGATATTATAAACGGGTTCGGGTACGGGTACACTAAAACCCGCCCCGAACCCGAACCGTTGCCATCCCTAGTTACCAGCTATAGCCGGTTTTCACCGCCACGTCAGCACCATTAGCCTTTTTCTTTTCTTTTCTTTTACAACTCTTGCTATGGCAGTTATAGTCAAACCAAACCACAACTTCAATAGTCAACCGGCAATTAATCCTGGATTTAATCCCTTTACCCGATCATTTGTAAACAGACACAATAATCAATAAACCCTAATCAAAACACATATTCTTCTGGCAAACACAAACAATGAATCCAAATAACAACAAAGGTATGTTTTTTTAATGTTTTCACATATCGGTTGATGATTCATTGTACAATAATTAGTAACAGGCTTTTGATCTATAAATGGTGATGTTTGGGGTTGTTACTGATTCTAATATAAAATGGGGTTGTTTTGTATTTTATAATGGTTGTTATGCTATGTCTAATGTATGCTCTGTTTTTTTGTTTTCCATACTCTGATTTTCGTATACATGATGATTCTTGTGTCTTTAACCCAAATGTTTATAAAGTAGTTGAAATGTGCCTAGTAATGTGCCTAGAACCTTATTTGTGTTGCCAGTAATGTGCCTAGAACCATTGTTTCATGCCTAATTAAGTGTTTTGTGTTTGAGTATTTTTTGTTGCCTGTTTGTGAGTACACTGAGAGGTCTAAATCAGTGAGAGCATTTGAATGTGCCTAGTTTGTGATTGGCCAGTAATGAGAGTACCTAGCAGACTTGTTTGTGCTTGGCCACCAATGAGAGGTCCAAATGCAGCCTATTAGAGTACAATGAGATGTCCATTGAGACTACAAATACAGGCTTTTGAATTGTTTGTGAGTACCCTGAGAGGTCCAATTTTTGTGAGTACACTGAGAGGTCCAATTGAGACTTCAATTGCAGCATAGTTGGCCACCAATGAGACTTGAAATGCAGCCTAGTTTGTGCAACATTGCTTCATTGTTTGGGATACCAAAAAAGAGGACCAAATATGAGAACACAATGGATTCTTCTGCAATGGTAAACCATCAAAAAAAATTTCTTTGATTGTGATATAGCTTAACATTTGAATCAATAAAACTGATCTAACAGTTTTTATTTGTAGATGTCATACCAATTTCTTCTGATTCAAGCAGTTCAGAATCAAATGATGGTGCTCTCAACATCCTTCCTGGCCTCATTGCTTGGTATTATCCAGAGCAACATTCTGATGCAAGTACTGATACTTGGGAAGTGGAACCTATCCAAGCCATTGAACCTCCAGAGGAACTCCCATCTCAAGCTCCTATCCTGGCTCTCCCTGTGCAAGTTCAAATACCAGTTGAAAAGGCTCACAAAAAGAAATTTACTCTAGATATTGTCTTGGGACTGCCATGTAAGAAGAATTCTATAGGTTTTGGAGCACCTTCTAGCAACCATGGGAAAGGCAAGAGGAAGATGGTTTAGGGGTTTAGGATCTCCATTAACAGCTTTTGTGTTTTGTAAGCATGGTATTTGGTACTTTAATATGTAGTTCTGACATTTGGATGAATGTAATTATTAATATGGTACAATAACTGGTAATTAGTAGTTTAACTGTATCTATTTTAAAACTTTAATGATAGTATTTTGGTTTGTTAAATGGTAGCAATTTGTGTTCTTGATGTGATGATTGCACAGTTAGATTTAATAGTAGCAGTTTCTGTTGTGGATTTGATGATTGCACATATTTATTTAATGGTAGCAGTTTGTGTTCTTGATTTCATGTTGGTTTATGATTTAATGGTAACAGTTTGTGTTAAATGGTATCAGATTGTGTTCATGATCTTGGTGTAATTGTGTAAATTTGAGTTCTTGATTTGATATGCAGTTTGTGTTCACGATCTTGGTTCATGATTTTCGATTAAGATAATGATATAACATTTTGAAATGGGCTGCATTTGTGTCCATGATCTGTGTAAACTTGAAGTTTATTGTTGAATGTAAATGTTGGGAATTGTAATTTGATGATTACAAAACAAGAGGGACTAATATTGACAAAGAGCTAAACTTCAATGCTGGAAGAATATTCAGGAAATCAGTTTAATTGATTAGGAAGATTTCATAATATTCTGTCTTATCCCTTGTAAACCCTCGCATTCTCTATTATATAAAGAGATGTAGGTCGTTAGTTTTGGGCATCCAGAAAATGTAGAACTCTTGTGTGTGAGTCGTATAGCAAACGTGTGCCTGTACACGTTTGTAGCAGTTGTTAGTTTTATTATCAAATAAAGAAACGCGTTTCACTATATACAACCTTGTTCGATTATAATGATTCTTTTGTGTTTGTCCGCTGCATATGTAATCATTATTATTGTTCCTAGATGGGCTTAAACGATCATTAACAAGTGGTATCAGAGAGGGTGGCTCTCGATATCTAGGATCTACAAGGTTGTTGCTGTTGGAGATGGTGCAGAGATGGAGCAGATTCGAGCAGATCTGGTAAAGGCTTCATGATCGATCGGTAATATTTTATTTGAGGTAATCGTTATTTTTGGGTATCGATCATACTGGCTGACCTCGTACTTAAATTGATGAAAATTAATTTAATTGATGTTGATTGTCGGTTTGTCGCTAGTCAATTAATTGATGTTGATTAATTTGGTCATGTGGGACTGCTATTATAATAAGCCTTGTACTGGTGGTTATTTAAATTGTGAGGCAAGATTTTAATTGGTCCATCGTGCAAGATTGTTGTTTTGTCGCTTGTGATTTCTGGTCAAAATTATGTGTTGCAAATTGACTATTCAAGTGGAAATGATTTGAAGCAGCGATACCTTGTACGTTTGTGGGGTCGGTACGAATGACCAAGTGAATTGTCATCAATTGCACAATCAATTAGTTCTATTGGTCAGAGCTGCTATTGGTTAATTTAATCGCTAACATGCTATGTCACGTGGGCTTGGTTGTCATATATGCAATAGTGGAGTGGAAATTATGCTGTGTACTGGTAATTGGTCTTAATTCTGGTTGTTGGAATTTAATTCTGGTGGTCGGTGATTAAGTCTGGTTGGTTCTCAGTTAATTCTGGTTTGCTTGGTTAAGTCTGCTTGTGTATTCGGTTAGGTCTGCTTTCGGAAATTAAGTCTGGCACCAGACTTAATTAGATCTGGTCGTATATTAATTCTGCTCATGGGTGTTCGTTATTTTTTTTTTTTTTTTGGTTTCGCTGAATACTGGTTGCTCAAGTTTTGGATCTTGGATGATATGATGGCTTGGTTTATTATTTTGGTTTGGTGTTTATGAGCTGTTTCCTAACGTAATGATGTCATGAGGTCCGGGACCACACGAATTATTATTGGGTTTGATCTAGGATCAAATGGTCAGTTATGGTGAGGATGGTCTAGGACCCCAAGACCCATAACTAAGGTGTATAAACATGTCTTGTTCGTACTAAATCAGATACTATTTTAAGCCAAATTGAAGTTCGACATTCAAGAGATGGATCACGATATATTCTTTATTTTTATGGCTTATGTTGGGTGATTATTTGAAGAAGAAGAGTCAATATGATTTATTTGATGTTGTAGTTGAGTTTCACAGGTGCGTGTTCTTATCATATCTCAAATGGCCATTAACATTTGGAGATAACTTGCTTGTTTTATACGGTGGTGACAAAGACTTGATGAATATAGCAAAAGTGTGTGATCTATTGTACCTCCCCTGCGCTTAATGCTCACATTTGCTAGAATTTATCAAGAGGTCCTGGTAGCCTACTTCTTGAGATAAGTTTGGAGTCACATGGATAGTGCAAGATATAAGACGTAAGTTTGGAAGATTCAACTTCTTCATCATGTTCGTTATATTTGGTTTTTCTTCATCAAGTGATCAGTTCATAGAGCCTACAGAGTTCGTGATTCAAGAGATGGTAAACATGCTTAGTTTCAGGGGAAGCTTGTTTAACCATCTGCATGCACCACTTAAGGGGAAGCGTTTGATTCAAGTTGCATTGAAGGCCCCTATTGGATGATTACAAAAAGGGGAAGAAGATCGTTGCAGCTTATTATATGTGGTGACATGTTCAAGTCAAGGGGAAGCATTGAAGACAGTTTTGTAATATCAAATAGGGGAAGATTGTTGGGAATTGTAATTTGATGATTACAAAACAAGAGGGACTAATATTGACAAAGAGCTAAACTTCAATGCTGGAAGAATATTCAGGAAATCAGTTTAATTGATTAGGAAGATTTCATAATATTCTGTCTTATCCCTTGTAAACCCTAGCATTCTCTATTATATAAAGAGATGTAGGTCGTTAGTTTTGGGCATCCAGAAAATGTAGAACTCTTGTGTGTGAGTCGTATAGCAAACGTGTGCCTGTACACGTTTGTAGCAGTTGTTAGTTTTATTATCAAATAAAGAAACGCGTTTCACTATATACAACCTTGTTCGATTATAATGATTCTTTTGTGTTTGTCCGCTGCATATGTAATCATTATTATTGTTCCTAGATGGGCTTAAACGATCTTTAACAGTAAAGTTGTGTGAATTTTTAATTTATTCAAGTTTATGCTTTAACAGGTTCAAAGGAAAAAATTTTAAATAATTAAATTGTTAATATAAATTAAAGAACTTGGAGCCAAAATTTTGACCCAAAATTTTTAAATCACCTAATTAAAAGCAGTTACCAAGAATAACAATTCATATTCATCATAAACCCTGTTTTCTCTCCTAAAAAAAAGACTGCGAAGAAAACACAAAAATCAAATCTTCTATCACCATTACTCTCCAAGCCAGAATCATTTTCTTTTACCCATTGTTGCTCAAGAGTCATGGAAATTCAACCCATTGTTGATCATCATCTTTTGCTTCCTTCTGATAATGAACATGATGATAACAACTTAGAATATGAATCCGAGAAGTATTCTGATGATGAAGATGCGCCTGGAACCAACCAATCAGATCGGAAAGTAGTTAAAAGGGCCATAACCAGGCTATGTAAGTTTCGCATGGAATATGGCAAACATGGTGGAATAAAGATTAAGGTAACCTTCGATGCATTGAATAGGGTATCAGGGTTACACAGAGCACTGTTTTTGAGTTTTTTAGGAGATCTGGTTCGTGAGCACATAGGTTTGAAGATTCTATCCTGGAAGAAGGTGGATAAAGAATCAAGAGATAAACTATGGGATGAAGTCACGGTACATATATACTATTTTTTAACCCAGTACTACATAAGTTTATCTATGCAGTTACATTATGTGCAACTAATTAACAACATTGTGTTAATCTTTGCAGCGATATTTTGATGTTGACTTGACATTCAGAAAATTAGTAATGCATCGTCTTGGTCAACTGCTAAGAAATTTCAGAATGAAACTCAGAGAAAAATACATATTGCCCAACCTAAATACACCTTCGAAACTGAATGAAGTCCCGGCCAAGTATAGTGCAATTGTGAAATCAGAAGAATGGGTCGAGTTTGTAAACTACACGACCACCGATGCATACAAGGTTTTAATTAGTCATCTTTATTTAAGTCTATATGTCATTTCATAATTTTCAGTTTGCAGCATTACCACATCTAAACGCCTTATGATTTTGTGTTTTTAGGAGATATCAGATAAAGCTAAAATGGCACGTTCCAAAAATATTTATTAGCATAAAATGGGACGAGGTGCATATGTTTATGTGAAAGAGAAAATGGTAAGATTACATAATGTTTGTTTTACAATTTGAGAGTCGAGTTTGAGAAATGAATATGTTTACATTGCACAATTTGCACATTTGCATTTAATACCCTCATATTTTCGATTATCTTGGTTTAACTTTACATGTGTATGCATCCTCATATTTTCGTTTATCTTGGTTTAACTTTAGATGTGTATGCATTTGATATTTATTAGATCGAAAATAAAGAAATTGAAGCAGATGAAGAACCCCCCGCGTGGTATAATGTGGTTGAAAGGAAGGGTAAACAAAGACAGAGAATATCCAGATGATGAGATTAGATCAGTGGGAGATAAACTTGTAAGTTTAACTGCAAATTCTATTATTATGCTTATATACCAGCAGCATTAACTGTGTACTAGCAGTAGTAACTTGTATACCAGCAGTATTCACTGCGTACTAGCAGCAGTAACTGTGTACTAGCAGTAGTAAACACTTGGCATATTTTTTATTGAAGTTCATGAGCATCACTAACTCCAGCTGAGCAGCATTAACAAAAATATGAGCAGCAGTTACTCTAACAGCATCAACAAGACTTTTAATCCTAACATTTCCCATATTTTTTGTGCAGAAAGAAGCTGATGACAAGATCAAGGAAGGAACCTTGAATCTTGATAATGGCACTGATGCCATGACAGTTGTGCTTGGTAAGGAAAAAGGAGGTTATGCAAGAGGAGTGGGAAGTGGAGTTACATACAAGAGGTATTTTGGTCTTCCTCGAAGCAGACAAGAAACTGATGAAAGAATTGAGTTACTTCAAACTCAACTTGATAATGAGAGACGCGAGTGTCAACAAAAAGATTTATTGGTCAAGAAATTGTCCACTGAGATGACAGAAAAAGATGTATTGGTCAAGAAATTGTCCACCGAGATGACAGAAAAAGATGTATTGGTCAAGAAATTATCCAATGAGATGACAGAAACAAAGGAAATACTTAATCAACTGATGGAACAGTTGACTAAACAAGGGGTGCAGTTAAATTTGTCATCTCAATTGCCAGTAGCCTCAGATGTAAGCCATTTTTTATGTTGTTAACAATTTCATTTTCTAATGCTAACACCACTGATGCTACTGATCGCAGGCATTGAACATAAACTGATGAGTCAATGTATTTCTTAATTTATATTGCAAGTGGCTCCAATGGCCATTGATAATATAGATAGCAGCGCTTATGAGGTGGACGAAACTCGGTCAAGTGATGTTGTACGTGATAAAGATGCGAGAATTGATCAGAAGAAGTCTAATGGGCTTGTAACTTCGGAAAAGGTAATGGAAACAATGGTAAGTAATAAAACATTCCCTGATGTGTCATGTGTGAGTACAAGTTTTAAATTTATAAAGGTCGAATTACCGAATCTAGAAACAACACATACGAGCAAGTGAACTCGTCCGTTATAGCAAGATTATGATGGTAAGTCGGGATCGTTCGCAGGGATTTGTGTAGTGAATCGAATTGTAAGCTACTAGAAGTAAATCTCTTAAACAAGCAATGATGTAAATATAATAATTCAAATGATTAAAAACTACACTTGCTTAGATTAATATACTACTCTTGAAAAGCATGATTGTGATAACTTAGGATAACATGTTGGTTATGATAATTAGTTTAGTGAACTAATCTATTGTTTCTACAAATTAAACCTTCGTCAAGATTTTAGTTCATAAAAACAAGCATTAAATTTAACCAATCAATTCAAGATCAATTCAAGGTTCATAAGTTGGTGTACCTTAAACACAAAAATATTCTTTTGTTTTATCAAATAAGCTTCGAAAATGGTCAATACAAAAGGTAACCGATCATAGACAAAAGGTCACAATTGATAGTAAACTATTAATCTTTCGACCCTTGAAATGGTTTACAATCAATCCTGTTTTGATAGACAAAAGCATTCTTATTACAACCACAATTAACTTTCTTTGTTTAATCAAGAATAATGGGTAAAAACAATCATTCATAGAAAAATGATTATAACTAGTTGAATAACAATAGTTCTTTCGACCCTTAAAATTATTAGCAACTAGTTAAACTTGATCAACAAATGTCACTACGAAACTTAATCACAATTGGATCTTAGAATCAACTTGAAATTGAGTTAAAACATGTTATCACAATCATACGCAAATCAATAAGCAATACACATCATCTAAGCAAGTGCACAAAGGCAATAGCCACTCATAGCAAACATGAACATAATCTCAGAACTTTGAACATTAGAAACCATAATTGAAAGTATTACAATGATTGGAAATAGATTACAAATGATAAGGTAATGATACCCAAAGTATTAGTGTTGACTTCTTGATGTTTTGACCTCCAAATGTTGACTTCTTGAACCTCCAAAGCTTCCTGAACTTCCAAGGATGAATTGGGACTTTTGAGAGAGTATCTTGATGATTGTATGAGAGTTGGTATGATAATTCTTGGAAAGGTGTGTGTAAAACTCCTCATAAATGGTTCTATTTATACTATTCTCAAGCCTAGGGTTATTAATGGTTCAACTTGGCCTCCAAGCAGATAGAATAGTCTAGAATGCTCAATAGAAGGCTTTGGAATCGTGCACCTAAGGATAGGAATCTTAATGATGAAGTTTTGGAAAATCAGACAACATCCAACCGATCGGTATTTCGTCCAACCGATCGGTTGGTCTTCAGAATTAGCCTCCATCCGAATCGATTGCGGGCAGCCTCCGATCGGATGGAGAACTGTTGTTTTCTCTTTTTGTGAACTTTTGTTGTTTGGCCTTGTTCCTTCCTTTTGGTTCTTGGTTCTTCATTCCAAACTTGATCTTTTCTTTATCTTGGGGCTTGTCAACTTGAATACTTGGATCTTTATTCTTTGAAATGCCTTTTTGATTGGATCTTGACAAGAAAATCTTTGCACTATCATAAATATTTCCTTCTTCCTCATTTTTCTCATCTTTTTCTTCCTTTTTCTTGTTTTTGGCTACATATACTTTGCAAACATGCTTTGGTATGATTTAGTAACAAAAGCTTATAAATATAACCAAATAACATATATAAAAACATGAATAACGCTACTAAAAACATGCACAATTTGAGCGTTATCATATTCCCCCACACTAAAACTTTGCTTGCCCTCAAGCAAATCTAGAAATAAAAACAATTATCCACATTGTACACGATTATGATTAAAAAGATGTGATGCAAATCTATCAAGCACAAGTACAAGTTAGATTCATCATTTTAAGCTTTTATGGTTGAAGTATCGAGATGTTTGACAATACCCAAATGATTTTCTTGCTTGATACACATTACTAAACACCTCATGAAAGGAAAATGAAATATAATTCACTCAAAACACTCATTTGTATGGTTGGTGGAGTATAAGAAGAATCACACTCATTTGCTCAGTCATGATTTAATTATTACCATAGGCTTGTACGAGAAACAAAACTACACCGAAATGGCGTGAGCACCAAGTATAGATATCAAAGAGGGCTTTTATTCGGGTTTAAAGGCTTCAAGGGTTGAATTAGTCTTATGTGCAACTGTCTTATGCAAAACATAATAGACCGCTAACAACGAATTCTCGCATTACCAAATAACGGATGGTCACTAGGGCATATCTTGGATCGCTAGCGCGCTATTCACATAACGGATGGTCACCAAAATACACACCAGATCGCTAGCAACGTTATCTAATTCCTCAAGAAATCGGATGGTCACTACATGTCCATACACTTGATAATTTCACAAAGTCAAAAGGGTAGGATAAGACATGGGATATGTTTTAGAAAGGGTCGATAATAATGAATATACAAAGTAGTCAAAGTCTACTACCCAGATGTTACTAGCTATTTCAAACCGCTATCCTGCATTCTTGAAAGACTCCATACTTGATTGCACTATGCATTATTACATAGCTCATTGGCCATTCTTGTCACCTTATAGTTGCGATGACTTGTGTTCCATTTTTTTTTTTTGAACATAAAAACTTGTCATCTTATAGTTGCGATGACTTCACTTGGATAACTACTTTTGGAGTTTGCAACTTTCTTCGTACTTTCATGATTTCCCACATAACATCCATCTTGCCAAATAGCTAGCAACCAACCAAGACTTGACTAAGGGTAAGGCTTAAGTGTAAAATCTTTTTGTATTTTTCTGGATTTTATCAAAAGAAAAAGATATGCTCAGAGGGTGTAACTAGGGGTATCTAGTGTTAAAGATAAACGCTAACAAAAGGGTTTATACTTGTGGTTAACTAGTCAGTGTAACTAGCTAAATATCAATACGGAAGGCTTATTTGGGTTAAATCCTAAGTTTGCCTCTTATCACACATATATACTTATATCACAAATGAAAAGTGATCTCACAACAGTCTCGTAATGATTTACAAGCACAACTTCTAGAATAAATAAAATTGCCGGCACAATCATAGCAAAAAGATTCAAAGCATAAAAGATGTATGCTAGATACGAAACAGGCTTAAATCCTCACATTATAGTGGAAAGGGCTATAATATGTTCTAGCTAATGTTATCGATCCCAGAATGGATTGCAATATTAATCGGGACACATCTTAATTTTTCAAAAATTACAGATTTTACCAGTGGATAGATCCAGTTATTCTAATATATAAACCTTAAAAAGAAAAATAACTAGATAACAAGGGCAAACAAAATTTGAAATTTAGCTTGAAATTTATAATCTATTCTTATTTTCCTATTCACCGCCCCCCCCCCCCCCCTCCCCCACACTTAAGTTAAGCATTGTCCTCAATGTGATAAACGAAAGGAATGAAAATAGGGAAATAAGAGAATAAACCATATTTTCCTGCTCCAGATGATTCTTTGATCCAAGTGTCCATACTTTGTAATCATTACCTGCAGTAATCTTAAAACAAAAGAAACACACGAAATATTTCTACGTTTTATTTAAAAGTTAGTGATACACCCCCACACTTAAGTTCAGCTAAGGGATTAGATAAACTTTGGGGTTTAATCACTTGAAAATTAAAATTAAAATTAAAACAGCAAACACACGGGTTGCCTCCCGAGAGGCGCTTGTTTTATTAACAAGTCAACAGCTGGACTCAAACTTCCTTCTTGCTACGTTGGTGTAATTTTTGGTTTCTTCTTTGAGAATTTTGGAACATACACCACGTTTCCTATCACTATTCCTTCTCCAGTTTCATCTATGTCCTCCAATTTGATTCTTTCCCAAGGTCTAGGAAGAGCATCATAGATATAACCAGATTCTTCGGCCTAAGGAGTGTTTTTCTTATAATCGGCCGGAAAGGGTGCCATGAATGTTATTGCTTCATATTCTGATTCAGGCGGAATCTCTTTGATAGAAATCTCGTTCATTTGCTCCTTATCATAATACAATTTAATTCGGTGGCCATTAACAATGAAACTTCCACCTTGTTTGTCATGTAATTCAACATACCCAGATGGAAATCCATGTTTCACTATATACGAACCGAACCATTTCGGTTTTAGCTTAGGTGCTTTGAACTTGTATTTCATATTAAAAAGCAGAACTTTGTCTCCAGATTTGAATTCTTTCCGGGTTCTAAGCTTTCTGTCATGATACGCTTTGGTTCTGGCTTTGTAAAGCTTGGAGTACTCGTAAGCTTGGAGTCTTAGTTCATCGAGTTCATGCAATTGCAAAAATCTCTTCTCTCCCGCTATTTTGAGATCAGGGTTACAGCTTCTGAGTGCCTAGTAAGCGCGATGTTCAATTTCGAACGGCAAATGACAAGTTTTCCTATATAAAAGTCTGTATGGTGTTGTACCAATTGGTGTTTTATAAGCCGTACGAAATGCCCACAGAGCATCATCTACTTTTCTTGACCAAACGGCGGGATTGTCTTTGACCGTTTTTTCAAGTATCCTTTTTAAGGCTCTGTTGGTATTTTTGACTTGACCATTGGTTTGTGGGTGATAAGCTGTGGCGAAACGATGATGAACTCCGTATCATTTCATAATTTTCTCCATTTGTTTGTTACAGAAATGGGTTCCTTGATCACTTATTAAAGCTTTAGGAATTCCATAACGAGCGAAAAGCTTTTTGAGAAAATTAACAACAACTCGTGCATCATTTGTGGGTAGAGCTTCGGCTTCAGCCCATTTGGAAACGTAATCAATAGCAACGAGAATGTATTCGTATTTGTGCGATTTAGGAAATGGTCCCATAAAATCGATTCCCCAAATATCGAATATTTCGCAGACTTGAATGCTCTTTTGAGGCATTTCATCTCTACGAGAAAGACTACCGGATTTTTGGCAAGCATCGCAGTTTTGAACAAGAGTATGAGCTTCTTTGAAAATGGTTGGCCAATAAAATCCAGCATCAAAAACTTTTTTAGCTATGGTGGAAGGACCATAGTGTCCCCCAGTCGGGCCATGATGGCATTCATCAAGAATTCTTCTTGTTTCAAAACCAGAAATACATCTTCTGATCATCCCATCGGGACACATCTTGAAAAGATAAGGCTCTTCCCAATAATAGTGTTTTAATTCTGAAAAGAATTTACTTCGTTGGGCATGAGTTAATCCTTTTTTGAGAATTCCTCCAACGAGGTAATTTGCATAATCTGCAAACCACAGAATTTCTTTTTCATCATTTGTATTAAAAGCCATGAGAGTTTCATCAGGGAAGTAATCGTCAATCTCGTCTTCCTTTAACTCTTCCAAATTTGGATTCTCGAGACGAGACAAATGATCAACAGCTAGATTCTCTGCTCCTTTCTTATCTTTGATTTCGATGTCGAATTCTTGGAGTAGCAAAATCCATCGGATAAGACGCGACTTTGCATCTTGTTTGGTAAGAAGATATTTGAGCGCTGAATGATCAGTGAACACAATCGTTTTTGAAAGCACAAGATAAGATCTGAATTTTTCGAAAGCAAAAACAACGGCTAACAATTCTTTCTCTGTAACCGTATAATTTTGTTGAGCATTGTTGAGTGTTTTGCTAGCGAAGTATATAGGACGAAAATGTTTTCCTTCACGTTGTCCTAATACAGCTCCAACAGCAAAATTGCTTGCATCGCACATCAGCTCGAATGGTAGTGACTAATTAGGTGAAACCATAATGGACGCACTAGTCAGTTGGGTTTTCAATGTTTCGAATGCCTTCATACAATCTGCATTGAAGTCAAAAACAAAATCTTTTTCTAGAAGTTTCGTCATTGGACGAGATATTTTGGAAAAGTCCTTAATGAAACGACGGTAGAAACCGGCATGCCCTAGAAAACTTCTAACGGCTTTAACGTTGGTTGGAGGTGGTAATTTGGTGATAACATCAATTTTTGCTTTCTCAACCTCCATTCCTGCATTGGAAATTTTGTGTCCTAGCACAATTCCTTCAGTCACCATGAAATGGCATTTTTCCCAATTGAGAACAAGATGTGCAGCTTCACATCTTTCGAGCATTTTATCAAGATTAGAAAGACAAGCTTCAAATGAGCTTCCAAAAACTGAAAAGTCATCCATGAAAACTTCCATAGATGTTTCAAGCATGTCTTGGAATATAGCAATCATACATCTTTGAAAAGTCGCAGGTGCATTACACAGACCAAAAGGCATACGCCGTTAAGCGTAAGTTCCAAAGGGACATGTGAATGTAGTCTTTTCTTGATCAACAGGATCAATGGGAATTTGAAAATATCCTAAAAAACCATCAAGGAAACAAAAGTACTTGTTCCCTGCTAATCTCTCAAGCATTTGATCCATGAAAGGTAAAGGAAAATGATCTTTTCTGGTGGCTTTGTTAAATTTTCTGTAATCAATACATACTCGCCATCCAGTGACAGTTCAAGTAGGAACTAATTCATTCCGTTCGTTAGTCACAATAGTCATTCCTCCTTTTTTGGGACGCAGTGAACTGGACTCACCCAAGGACTATCCTCGATGGGGTAAATGATACCAGCATCAAGAAGTTTGATGATTTCTTTTTTAACAACTTCTTTCATGTTGGGATTGAGTCGACGTTGTCTTTCTACAACGGGTTTAGCATCTTCTTCGAAATTGATTTTATTTTTACAAAAATCAGGACTAATTCCTGGTATATCAGATGTTTTCCACGCAAAAGCTCTTTTATGATTCTTGAGAACATAAATGAGACATTCTTTTTCCTTATCATTGAGCAACAAAGATATGACTACTGGAAGAAGTGAATTATCTTCCAAGTAAGCATATTCAAGATTTTTGGGAAGTGGTTTCAGCTCAAGATCAGTTGGTGGTTCTTGAAGAGATGTTTTGATTCTCAATTAATCATTGAAAGCGATTTCCTCAAAATCTTCCTCTATTATTTCTCCTTCTTCTACTTCTTCTTCAAACTTTACTTCCATAAAATCAGCAAATTCTTTATCAAAGTTTGTTTCACTAATTTTTTCTGAAGTAGTCATGAATGGATCAGAATCATCAAGTAATGCATCAAATTCTTCCTCAGTGACTTCATCGATCACATCAATGTTAAAACAAGTGTCATCACTGGAATATGGATATTGCATTGCTTTACCGATTAAAAAGGTAATCCTATCTTCTCCAACTCCAAGATTGAGTTCTTTTCCTTTTACTTTGATGATCGCATCGGCTGTGTTTAGGAAAGGTCTTCCTAAAATAAGAGGTACTCTACTATCTTCCTCCATTTCTAAGATCACAAAATCCACGAGAAAAATGAATTTAGCAACTTGGACAAGCATATTCTCAGCAATTCCAACAGGATATTGGTAAGAATGATTTGCTAATCGAATACTCATCCTTGTAGGTTTCAAAGTAGTGATGGAAAGTTTAGAATACAAGGAATAGGGCATCAAATTGATACTTGCACCTAGATCGGCTAAAGCATCGCATGTGATGTTGTTTCCTAACGTGCATGGAATCAGAAAACTTCCGGGGTCTCCCAGTTTTGGTGGAATTTTGTTTTGAACAATGGCTGAACATTCTTCATTGAGAAAGGTAGCGGATATTTGCTCCAATTTGTTTTTGTTATTAAGAAGTTCTTTCAAAAATTTCCCATAATTGGGCATTCCAGCTAAAACATCAACGAGGGGTACATTGAGTCTAACCTCTTTGATTATTTCAACAAAATTCTTATAACGTTCTTCCATCTTTTCTTTCTTAAGGCTCTGATGATATGGAATTTTTGGTATGTACGCCTTAACTGGTGGGATGGGTTGGTAATTTTGTGGTATTTTCCTTCTCGGCTTCTTCAACTTCATTATCACTATCATCATCGATGATCGTGGTATCATTTGGATTGGGTGGTGGATCATAAGAGAGGCCACTTCTTGTGAATACAGCGTGATCATCATTTCTAAAAGTGTGGAAGTCAGTATAGTTCTGTGACGTTGATTCATTTTACACATTGTAGGAATGACAACTTATGTGTAATATGTTATGAGATAAAAATGCAGAGAATGAGTGCAAAACAGAGGAACCAAAACCAAAGAGAAGAAAATAGTTACCAAGATTAGGATGTAAGAAAAAAGGTTTACATGCACTAATAAAAGCGCGAGAAAAGAAAAAGAAAAAGATGATGAAGGAAAAAAGGTTAAAGGAAGAAGCGGCAAAATTAGAGGCTGAGCGAGAAAAAGCAGAGGAAAAACCCAATGAACAGGTTAGTTAATTGTAACAATTCATTATTATGTGAATGAGATATCACAGGTATCACCAGTGATATCACAAAGTATCACTAGTGATATAACAATTGCTACTGAACTATAACTTTGTTTACATAATATCACAGGCTGAAAAAGAAGATGAAAAAGAAGCTTTTGCAAAAAGAGAAGAAGCTGAAAAAGAAGCTAATGCAAAGAGAAAAGAAGCTCAAAAAGCTAAAGAGAAAGAAGTTGAAGACAAGAAGTGTGAAACAGCAAAAGGAAAAAGAAAAATAGATGAAACTGGTAATGATGAAAAAGAATTTGAAATGGATGAAAAAGATGGTGAGCATAATTCAGATGATGATGAAAAGGAAGGGATTGATAAAAATGTAAAAAAGAAACGAAAGGTGTATACAACGTTGAGGTCAAGGGCAATAGTTAAGCCCCATTTTGAAGCAATGCATGGGTTAAGCATAGAAAGAAAGAAAGTTATAAGACGAATGGGGTTGGGAGAGTTGATTGATTTTCCAATAAATGAAGTACCAACAAAGCTGGCATTCTTTGTAGTAGACAGCCTGAACACGGAAACATTGAACCTTAGGCTTCCAAAGGGAAATTTACAAATATCTCCACAGATGGTGAAGGAAGTTCTTGGGTTACCAAAGGGATCAAGGAGGTCAGAAAGAAATGAAGGGCAAAGAGAAAAAAATGATCGATTTGAGGAAGAATGGAAAGATCAATTCAAATATGAAAACAAGTTGACAATAAATGCAATGTCAAAGCAAATAACAAAAACAAGAAACACATATTTCATGTTCAGAATGAACTTTTTGATGCTAGTTGCAAATACCTTCGGAGCATGTGATAACAGCTCTGTTGTAAAAACCACGGTATTGAAAAACGTTCTTGAAGAAGATGATGTGAGAGAAATAGATTGGTGCAGATACGTATATGAATGTTCAAGATTATCAAAAAATGATTGGGCAACCAGAAAGAGGGATAGGACAGAGGTTGTCTATTACGGCCCAGTAACATTCTTGATGGTAACTCCTAAATTTTTTTTTTTCCTTTTAAGATAACAAGTTATGATTGAAAAAATATATATGCATTTATTTTTCCTTTTTTCATGATTTTTGCTTTAAGTATCATAGGTGATACTATTCATTACTTTCATTTGTTAAAAAGACCATATGAGGTATCACCTGTGATATATACAAGTAAAGTTCAAAAAAACTTGATAATGTTTTTTAATATAATCTGTGATACTATGTGTTTAATGTTTTTAATTTATGCTTTATCTGATAAATTGTTGATGAAACAGCTTGCATATTTACAATATGCAAAGTTTGATGGAATGAATGTACCGAGAAGAGTACCAGCTTTCAAAAGCTGGAATGCAAACTTATTGAAAAGTAGAGAGACTCTAGAAATGGATTACATAAAATATTTTGGGATAGTAGACATTATAGGAGGTCTAAATGAACAAGAAGAAACTGCTCAAAAGGAGGTGAGTGTATGAAATCTCT
This sequence comes from Artemisia tridentata subsp. tridentata, assembly GCA_021014915.2. Taxonomy (NCBI): domain Eukaryota; kingdom Viridiplantae; phylum Streptophyta; class Magnoliopsida; order Asterales; family Asteraceae; genus Artemisia; species Artemisia tridentata. The sequence goes on along the minus strand of CP139509.1, from coordinate 103,885,006 downwards.
TGTGATATTAGATTATAACATGTAGAAAATTAGTTTTGTATTTAAAGTATAATTGATGATTTTTTCAAATTTAAATTCAATTACATGAAATTTATCAGATGTTAGAAGATAAAATAGAAGGTATTTTGAGTGAGAAAGAATTGTTTGAAGAAACAATCAAATAAAATCTAGTCAAGTTTGGAAATGATCAAAAGCTTATTCAATATAGAGAAAGATTGAAGCAGATTTTCAGAAACCCAAATGATAATTTCCAAGGAAGAAGTCTGTTCTATTCATCAACGGAATCAATCTCTATCAAATTTGGAACAAATGATGATGAAGATGATAACAATGGAGATAAAAAGGCCGAATGTGGAGATGAAAATAGAGAACGTGGAGATGAAAATGGAGAATCAATGATAGTTGATGATGATGAAGCTGACAAACATGATGCCGCAAATGACGAAAATGCAGAATCAAACTTTGATGAAGATGAAGGTGCGCAAGGGATTGGAAAGGATGAAGTTGCGTCAAACAACGAGGGGAGCAGTAGTAAAAAGTATGAAGCTTTAGGGACCAATGAGGGGAGAAGTAATATAAGGGATGAAGCTGCAAGAAACAACGAGGTAAGCAGTAGCAAAAAGGATGTAGCTGTGGAAAACAACGAGGTCAGCAGTAGAAACAAGGATGAAGCTGCGGGAAATGATAAAGGAAAAAATGATGAAACAAACAAGGTAACAAGTCAAAAAAATGAGGATGAAAACTTGAATGAAAACGAAAAAATTCAAGATCAAATAAAACCTGATGATGATGTATCTATTTTTGACGAATTACTGGATAAAACTGACGATGAATTTAGAAAAGAATTGAGAGAAATAAAAGAAAAACAAGCCAAAATGGCTTCAAAACCGCTTGAAGAATTAACTGATGAAGAATTTTTTGAAGTTTACCAAGAGGCTGAAATGCAGACACTTGGGAATTAGAAAAACGTAGAAGAAAAAAGAAAGGAACAAGCAGGTACATCTTCACAAAAAGAAAAACAAAAGGAACAAGCAGGTCCATTTTGTTGCAAAAGTGGGGAGCACAATTTTGAGGTCACACCAGTGAAAGGATTGTGATGCACTTTGTAGGATGTTAGTCCTTTATAACGTGTGTATATGATACTTTGAGTGAATATGATTAAGTATGCGGAATCTACTTAACCACACTTAGAAGGATATTGGTTATGGAAATGGAACAGTGATGCTTGTTATTTGAATGATGAACATAGAAAGTATAACACCAAACGATTCAATATTATTGAGAATAATACGAGTGATCTTCACTATCACTAGGGTTACAAACCTTGAATCTCTATTACAAAGAAAACTATTTATGTTATGTTCAACACAATGTATGTTTTCTAAGCTTTCAACTAGTCACTTGAATATTTTTAATTAAGCACTCTTCTAGACACTTGATATTTATTCTAAGATCTCCCTTTTATAGTCCAAAGGAGATCTTTACAATATTGATAAGTCTTGTCAAACTACTTCCATGTTATGTATGTCAGTCCCTAAGATATAACTTGTTATGTGTATTCAACATGTTGACTGAACACATATCTAAGATATTATCTACCGTATATATTTGACTTTTATACACAAATATCTTATACATACTTATCCATCCAGAAGTAGTATACGCGACACTTATCCACTCAGCAGTAGTATGAGTCACTCCAACAACAGTATTCAACCAGCAGTACCTTTGTTTGTACTAGCAGTACTAACTTATCAGTTAGTACTGTTAGTTATAACTTGAACAGACTTCAAATATACACTAGCAGTTAGTACTGTTAGTGTATTCTTCTCAGTAGTACTAACCTTTAGAATATTTAATTCTCAACAATCCTCCCCTAAACTTTTAATTTATCCCAAATCATCAAGTTTCTTCTGAATTAAATGAGGATTGTGAGAGTCTTCCAAACACTACATAGTCAGACTCTTTGATTTGAGCTTTTCTTTGTTCTGCAAAATTAACTATCTTTCTGTCTAACTCAGCTGCCATCTGTGAATCACTTTCAGCCATTTTCTTTGTCTTCAACACTAGCAGTACCTTGCTCATGCTCCACTCATTACCTAAAAGATGGTGCAATTTCCATGGATGGAGGAATTATAAGAGGCAATGGTGCTGTGTATCTTGGATGCTTGAAGCCTGATATTATATTCCCTGTAATCACTCCAAGAAGTCAAGTCATCTCTTACCAAGCCATGCAAGTGATGAACAAACTTAGTGAACTGAAATTGAAACTGAATTGCTTCATCCTTTCTGAATATATATAATGCTCCAGAATCTTGTCCAAATTTTCTCTGTTTGATCAATTTAAACTTCCTCCTCTGTTTCTGAGCATACACATTCACAGGCTTTCATCCTCTGATAATCTTTCCCCCAAATATTTTCATCAATTTGGGCAATCTTCCTCCCATACAGTTGGTTAATCTTCCTCCCCTGTTTGGAAGATCTCTCACCATCATCTGAACTTGACTCCTTTGATCACCTTATCAGACAATTTTGTACATATAGCCATCAATTCCTTAAAATTCCACTCTGCCCTCATCACTTCCAGGTGTGTTAACTCCTGTGAGAGGTGAATCATGGGGCATGAACTCATAATCCATCATTAGATAGGTTTCTGAGCCATTATGCATCCAAAAGGTTTTAAGAAACTTTTGACTTAGCAGTATGAACTTGATTTTAATGAAAAACCATACTGCTTACAACCATTTTGAAGGAATTAAGTGTAATAACAGACACTTAATCAAGATTTTGGTTTAAATTAACCTCTGGTTGTGTGAGAACCAATGTTTTCAGTTATAAATAACTGCCTGTGTACAGATAAACCCATTCAAAGGGCTTTCTTGATAGGTTTTCTAGCTCGTGGCAGTTGTTGCCTCTAACACAAGTTAGATTCACATTTGCTCGCTGTTCTTTCTATCAGATGTCCTTAGACTTGCTGATTATACTAATTAAAGTATAAAATGATAGAAAGTGAGTTTTGTCAGTTACTATCTGACCAACTGAGCCATTAATTTAAAATGAAATATCATAATAAGTTTCAAGAGAGAAGTTTTAAAGAATTTATTTACTTAGGTATAAACCTTTGTAAATGAATTCCCAAACTCTGACTATCATTAACCTATTATGTCAGCAACTTGAATCACCAACTTTTGTTTGTTCACATATGGCACTTGAAACATCCTTTGTGCTCAATTTGCATACTGATGCGTGCGATGTGTCGTTGCGGTTTAGCAGTATTAATGCCTATTCAAGTTTTAAATTTATATTTAGCCGACTTATCAATAACACACACACTTAACGAGCAGTGTACCCGGTCAGTATGAATATAATGGTAAGTAGAGTGTCGATCACTAAGAGTGGAACGTATTATCTAGTTATTCTAATCAGTATTTTAATATATTAAGTTAGCTATACAACCTAATCTAATGCAAGGGGGTTCAGCCTGAGAGACTGGCACGATTTGGTTGCAATTAAATAATAAACTAAACCAATAGGCACGAATCAGCGAATAGCACACACGTACACAGATAAATACTCGAGACAATAAGAAGATCTGTCCTTATGATTAAGTAGATTGTCACTTGTTTTATTGCTAGTTTTATATGAAGTGTATAGTTCGATGCAACGCACCGAGATTAAGTCCTTTCTCGTTGGTTCTAATCTTATCGGTGAGTAAACCCTTAATGATCACTTATTACTATCCTATTTATCTTTCTTCCTACTTTTCTACAGAAGATAGAATGCATAGGCGATCTAATAAATAGGCGAGGGCAGAGGCATGGCGACCCGATCAACGCTCAGCTAGACACAGAGGTTATCAATGCACTAATAAAAGTCACCAAAGACATCAACATATAAACTTTAATTAATGAGAAATCAGTTTTAAGGGAGTGCAATCTTTCCGTTGTCACATTACACAAGCCACCAATCTTGATGAATTAAAGTTTACTAACACAATAAAACAAAACTACTTAATGAATTAAACACATGCAGCACCTTCTTACAGCTCTTGTATCTTTGTTTGGGTGTGTCTTGTGCTGCCTATTCGTCTGAATTCGTCCTAGGGTTTCTGTACTTCGGTCTTCTGTCGAACTTCGGAACTCTTAATTCGTCTGGTCTTTGGGGTATTTATAGTTTCTGTCTGAGGGTAGGATGCGGCGCATCTAGTAAGTAGATGCGGCGCATTGACTTAACTTCGCGTGGGGTCCAAGATTAATATATTCAGGAATATTCGTACACCGCCAGAAGATGCGGCGTAACTCCATAAATAGATGCGACGTATGTCCTCTTGTATCTTGGATCGTATCTGGTGAAATATTGATAGTGATGCGCCGTATGTAATAAGTGAGATGCGGCGCATCTGGAGCAGATTTGTCTTGATCTTGTACATTTCGGTAGACTCTTAACTTCTTGCATGTTTTGCTCCATAATTAGTCCAAAATCGCCAAGTTTCACCAAATGCTTGTTTTTACCTGAGAATTACAAAAGTAAACGATTAAGTATCAATCCTCATACATAATATAATAAAACAAGTCAAATTAATAGGATAAATGATGGTAATAAAATGTACTCCCTCCGTCCCACTATAAGTGTCCACTTTCCATTTGCACAAAGTTTTAGGAAAGTGGGGCCAACTACACTCTCCACCAATCAAATATCACTATTACCCACTAAAGTCTCTTCTCATTGGTTGAAAATATTCTCTGGACACTTAATATGGGACAAGCAAAGATACCATTGTGGACACTTATAGTGGGACGGAGGGAGTACTTATTTGAGTTCATCAAATATCCCCCCACTTGAACTCTACTTGTCCCCAAGTAAACCTTAGAATTAATCTTATGAAAATGTACCCTAAAGAATATTAGGATTTATTTTTACATTTAAGCATGTATTCATTTTTGTCATAATCACACAACCAAACACTTAACGAATTAGAAGTAAAATAAAATATTCTGATAAAAGCAAATCTAATCGTTTAACTGTCCAGTCGTGACAAATATTCTATCATAAGCTTGGCAAGTATACACATCTCCCCCACTAAAGCCAAGGAATAACAAGTCTAAAGCGGTAAAAAGGGTTTTTAGGCTTAAGGGTTAATTATTCTCCTTAATCTCTATCGATCTCAAATTCCCGAAAAGGCGACAAAATCACAAATACATGATCGAATCCACGAACACGATACTTGCAATTGCTCAAATCCTTAACTCGAATAGGCTAAAGATAGGTCCAAACTTTACCAATAATATTATATCAAAAAGGGCGACAAAATCATAAATACATAGCCGAATCCACGACTACGATACTTAAGATTGCTCAAATCCCTAATCTCAATAAATCAAAGGTTTGGTTGGATAAAGAATAATATAGGGTATGGATAATATTTGGGATATAAATTGGTGTAAAATAAAAAATAAACAAAACAGATAAATTAAAATCCTAAGTGTGGTTAATCACTATCCCAACCATCCCATGAATAAGACTCATATCATTGAATAACTCACGCTTTAACACTTGAAACACACGCTTTTAGGTAGACACGAATTATACTCAACAAGATCTTAATCAAAGAATAAACCTTAGTTGGCGTTCCCATAACTGCCAACTCCCATTCAATCCATAGATATAATATACAACAACTAGTGGTGATATCGACCACTTAATACAAAACTTTACATAAGTTGGTTAAAACAAACATCCAACTTTTCCTTTTTTTTCTTTTTCTTTTCTCATTTTTTCGATTTTTTTTTTTTTTTTTTTTTTTTTTAAACAAAGATGTGTAAAATTTCACCACATCACTATAATGATAATTCTGGATAATTTTTCCATACTTTTCATGACTTCAGAAATAACGGTAATAGTGAAAGTAGTAAACACACGAAAAATAAACTCAAAGATATACAATATTTACTTTCACTCCAATTGCATTGTGCAATTTCCCGACCTAACCATAGATAATGAATTACGCACGCAAACACAGGTATTGTAAGGAAACACACTTTGCCTAAAGCAATTAACCAACCACGGATTTTAATCTATAGGGTAGGCTAAGGTGTAAGGGTGTAACGAAACATTTTAACAAAGGTGTAAGAAACGAAAGGAATGGCTCTGAGTGTTTTTCTAGGGGTATCTTACTCTAAAAATGAGAGTAACAAAAGGGTTTTTACGGGGGTTAACTAACCAGTGTAGTTAGTTAATATCACATAACATATAAAGGCTATTTGGGTGTAATCCTAGAAATTTTACCAATTTAGACAAGTCATTCCAATTATATAAATAATACTTATTATGGTGGTCTCGAATAGTATACAAGCCAAGTTCTAAAGTTTACAAGTCACCGGCACACTCATAGATTTGTGAATTTTGAAAAATCACAATTTTTGAAAATAACGTCATGTGTGCAGCTATGCAACTTAGACTTTAAACAAAAACATGCTAAAAAAATTTTAAATTTTGATATATTAAGCACATTTTAAGCATATTTTGAAAAGTTTAGGACAAGTAAGTGTTAAGTGTTCTAATTCTCCAATCCCCCCACTTAAGTTAAACAACGTCCTCGTTGTTTGTATAAAAGGTTAAAAACTGGAAAATAAAAGAATTAGAACAGAAAAACTCCCATGAAAAACTTGCATAATACATTAGTAGTTAGTAAAAATAAAACATAAAAATTAAAAATGAAAATCATCAGGTCAGTCGATGCGCCGTATCTTATGGAAGAAGATACGCCGTATCGAGCCTGGAATAAATACGGATCAGAATAGAAGATGCGCCGCATCCTTAACCAGGGATGCGCCGCATTAAAATAAACTGATAAAAAGTTTTAAAGTCGAAAATAAAAAATAAATGCAGAAAAATAAAGTAAGATATGACCATTGCAGGAGATGCGTCGCATCTCAGGATTGAGATGCGCCGTATCCTCTGCGGCCTGACTGACTCGACACAAAAACAGAATAATAAAAAGATAAATCCGAGTTGTCTCCCGGTCAGCACTTGTCTTTATTCCAGAGTCTTCAAGTTAGACTCACGTTTAGCTCTTTATTCCAATATTTCAGGTTCAAACTCCACCACTTCGTTCTCAGTATCCTCAATTTTATTATCAAAGTATTTCTTCACACGTTGCCCGTTTACTTTGAATATATAACCATTTTTATCGCATATTTCAATAGTTCCATATGGATACACTTTCTTGACAACGAACGGACCTGTCCATCTTGATTTAAGTTTACCAGGATACATCTTTAATCTGGAATTAAATAGTAGCACTTTCTCTCCAATAGTAAACGTTTTATCTCCACGTAACCTCGAGTCATGCATCTTTTAGTTCTTTCTTTGTAGATCTTAGTATTTTTGTAGGCCTCATCTCTTAGTTCATAGAGTTCATTAAGTTCCATGAAACGGTTCTTCGTTGCAGCTTCCATATCCATATTACAATTCGTCAAAGCCCAATATGCACTTTGTTCAATTTCGACCGGTAGGTGGCATGCTTTTCCGTATACAAGACGAAATGGAGTGCATCCCGTTGGTGTCTTATAGGCTGTACGGAATGCCCATAAATCATCATTTAACTTTTCAGACCACCCTTTCGGATTATATCCAGTCGTTTTTTCAAGAATTCGCTTAATAGCCCTATTGGTTACTTCAGTTTGCCCATTGGATTGAGGATGGTATGCGGTGGAAACCCTATGATATACTCCATATTTTTGCAAGGCTCTTCCCAGATGGTGATTACAAAAGTGTGTTCCCCTATCACTAATCAATGCTTTAGGAATTCCAAACCTAGAGAACAAACTTTGCAAAAATTTAAGTACTACCTTGCTGTCGTTTGTTGGTAATGCTTGTGCTTCGACCCATTTTGATACGTAATCAACAGCAACCAAAATATATTTATTACCTTTAGATTCAGGAAACGGCCCCATGAAGTCCAATCCCCATATGTCGAAAACTTCACATACATGGATATAATTTTGCGGCATTTCGTTTCTTGATGTTATATTCCCGGATCGTTGACACGCATCACATCCTTTTATATAATCTTTTGCATCATCCAACATAGTGGGCCAATAAAATCCCGCATCAAGGATCTTTCTTCTTGTGATGACTGCACCGTGATGTCCCCCCGTTGGCCCTGAATGGCAATGTGCCAATATTGCTGGGATGTCATCACCATCTACGCATCTTCGTATAATATTGTCAGGACATAATTTAAAGGCATAAGGTTCATCCCAAATATACTCGCTAGCGCGAGTTAGAAACTTTCTTTTCTCGTCGGATGTTAACCCTTTTGGAATTTCATTTGCAACAATAAAGTTTATAAAGTCGGCATACCATGGTCCATTATTATTGCTCTTAATTCCTACCATCATAAGGTGTTCATCAGGAAAGTCATCAGCAATTTCCCTTTCGTCAAGCACCTCCATATCAGGGTTTTCAAGTCTAGATAAGTGGTCAGCAGCTAGATTCTCGGCACCCTTTTTATCTTTAATTTCAATATCAAATCCTTGGAGCAATAAAACCCACCTAATAAGCCTTGGCTTGGCATCCTGTTTATTGAACAAATACTTCAAAGCAGAATGGTCAGTGTAAACCATAGTTTTTGACAATATAAGATATGATCTAAATTTATCGAATGTAAAAACTACTGCTAAAAGTTCTTTTTCCGTGGTGGTGTAGTGTTCTTGGGCATTATTCAATGTTTTGCTAGCATAATAAATTAGCTTAAATTTCTTATCTATCTTTTGACCAAGTACAGCTCCAACCGCATAATCACTAGCATCACACATTAGTTCAAAAGGCAAATTCCAATCCGGCGAAATTATAATAGGTGCGGAAGTTAGTTTTTCTTTAAGTATATTAAATGCCTTTTTGCAATCTTCAGAAAAATCAAACTTCGCATCTTTTAGCAATAAGTGGGTCATAGGCCTAGATATCATTGAAAAATACTTTATGAACCTACGATAAAATCCAGCATGCCCTAAAAAACTTCTAACACCTTTTACATTAGTGGGGTAAGGTAGTTTGGCAATTACATCAATTTTAGCTTTATCGACTTCTATACCTTTCCTAAAAATCTTATGTCCTAACACAATTCCCTCTCTAACCATAAAATGACATTTTTCCCAATTAAGAACAAGGTTAGTTTCTTCACACCTAGTAAGCATTTTATCAAGTTTAAAGAGACAATCACTAAATGAGTTACCGAACACCGAGAAGTCATCCATGAAGACTTCCATAAAGTCTTCTACCATATCATGGAAGATAGCCGTCATACAACGTTGGAAAGTAGCAGGGGCGTTGCATAGTCCGAACGGCATTCTCCTATAGGCGAAGGTTCCATAAGGGCAGGTGAAAGTCGTCTTCTCTTGATCCTCGGGGGCTATGGGTATTTGGAAGAAACCTGAAAAACCATCTAAAAAACAATAATAATCATGACCTGATAGTCTTTCTAACATTTGATCAATAAATGGAAGAGGGAAGTGATCTTTTCGCGTAGCATCATTGAGTTTGCGATAGTCGATGCAAACTCTCCATCCAGTAACGGTTCTTGAAGGGATTAGCTCATTGTCGTCATTGAGTACTACCGTCATTCCTCCCTTTTTTGGTACAACGTGGATAGGACTGACCCACGAGCTGTCGGAAATTGGGTAGATAAGTCCGGAGTCAAGTAATTTCACAATTTCATTTTTCACCACATCTTGGACTTTTGGATTCAAACGCCTTTGAGGTTGGATAGTTGGTTTGAATTCATCCTCCATAAGGATTTTATGCGTACAAAATGACGGGCTAATTCCCTTAATATCAGACATACTCCACGCTAATGCTCCTCTTCGTTTATATAGTACCTGCAAAAGTGATTCTTTTTCTTTTGGCGTTAAATCAGATGCAATAATAACGGGTGAATTAGTGTTCCCATTTAAATAGGCATACTCCAAAGTAGAAGGGAGATCCTTAAGCACAGGTTTAACATTATCAATTTCAGTAGCACTAGCGGAATAAACTTGTTCTTTAATTATGTTGCTGCTGTCATCAGATAGATGCGCCGCATCGATATTTTCGATGCGCCGTATGTCGTTACATACAGCAGAGTCAGCAGCTAAATTATAATCAATAGTATTCTCATCAACTTGATCTTCTATAGCAATTGTGTTTTCTAGATTTTTAAGCAGAAAAGAATCAAGTAAATTACTTTTTAACAATTTCTGAGTAAATTGATTAATCGTGTCATCAGAAACATCGATATTATAGCATTCATCGTCATCGGATTTATCTTTACTCATAGATTGTTCCATGTTGAACTCAACCTCATCTTTTCCTATGGTAAGAGTTATCTTTTTATTAAAAACATCAATTATAGCCCTAGCAGTGGCTAAAAATTGTCGTCCTAATATTATAGGAGTTCTAGAATTTTCAGGCATATCGAGGATAACAAAGTCGATAGGTAATTCAAATTTATCAACTTTTATTAATATATTTTCAGCTAATCCTAATGGGTATTGTATGGACCTATCAGCTAGTTCTAAGCACATCCTAGTAGGTTTCGGTTCGCCAAGACCTAATTTATCATACATAGAAGAGGGTATAAGACTTATACTAGCTCCTAGGTCGGCTAAAGCATTTTCAATATGCAAATTTTTAATTTGACAAGGAATAGTGAAACTCCCTGGATCTTTTTCTTTAGACGGAAGTTTGTTGAGCAATGCAGCTGAGCTTCTTTTCCCCATTGTTATTGTGCAAGCCTCTTCAAGTTTAGACTTGTTTGTAAGCAAGCTCTTCAGATATTTAGCATATTTTGGCATTTGCACTAGGGCTTCCATAAATGGTATGCTTAGCTGCAGTTGCTTGAGATTCTCCAGGAATTTCTTTTGATAGGCATCTTCTTTCTCTTTCCTTACCCTATGTGGGAAAGGTAGTGTTGATCGTTTAGGTTCAACAGAAGTTTCTTCTCTGATTACAGGTTCTGGATTAGTCTCTTTTGGTTGCTCTTGCTCAGGTGATAAAGATTCAGGGGAAATCTTGTTTGTACCGTCATCCTCGGGTGTCTCTCCGATTTGAAAGGTTGACTTTCCTCCTCTAGTTGTAATCCCTTTCAAGTCCTGCTTTACCAAAAGAACCCTGTTAAGCACCATTGACAATTGGTGCACTTCAATTGCCAATCCAAAAATCATGTTGTTTTGTTCTTTTAGTAACAGCTCATGACTGCCTTTGAATTCATTAATAAAGTTTCTTGCTTCATGATGTTCTTTTTCATTGGCTTGAGCGATTTGTAGTGCGAACTCTTCCATGGTAAGATTTCTTTGGGGTCTTCCGAATAAGTTGGGGAAAATATCGAACATTGTTCCTAAAAATCAAAGAGAGGTAGATTTCAAAGTAAAAGTTTCCAGGTATAAGGGTTAGAGTATTTTCCGTTCGGACATAAGAAAAATAAAAGTTGTTGATATCTGCAGACGATGCGCCGTATCCAAAAAGTTGGATACGCCGTATCTTATAATCGTTAAAATTAAATCAGACTTTATTCAGAAAATAGATACGCCGCTTAGAAATTTGAATGCGCCATATCAATTTTATTTATCAAAAATCGATATTTATTTAAAATTAAACGCGTCGTATTAACAAAATTTAATGCGCTGTATTTTCGTTACATTTCAAAATATAAGATTTTTGATTCAGAAGATACGCCGTATCGATAGAGATCGATGCGCCGTATCTGTTTAATAATTCAAAAACTGTTTTCAATTAAAATAATAGATACGCCGTATCTGCCAAAGCAGATGCGTCGTATGGCGTTAACGTTTAGAAAAAAAAATTTCCTTAAAAACAGATACGCCGTATCTTGGGGAAAGATGCGTCGTATCGAATTAATTAAACGCGTTGTATTTTATAAAAATTAAACGCAATACGCCGTATCTGAGAAATCAGATGCGCCGTATCGTTCGATTTAGCTCAGTACAACGATAGCAGAATACAAAAAATACGAAAAAATAAAAACAAATAAAAACACAAACGAAAATAAACACAAAGAAAACAAATAGCACACAAAAACAGAAAATATGCAAAATAATACAATGAATGCAAATTAATCTAATATACAACACAGATTAGCGGTTAGATTAAAAATAAAATTAAAAAGAAAAACCTAATTAAAATACTAATCAAATTAACAGATAATAACAATTCACTCCCCGGCAACGGCGCCAAAAACTTGATGCGTGCGATGTGTCGTTGCGGTTTAGCAGTATTAATGCCTATTCAAGTTTTAAATTTATATTTAGCCGACTTATCAATAACACACATACTTAACGAGCAGTGTACCCGATCAGTATGAATATAATGGTAAGTAGATCACTGAGAGTGGAACGTATTATCTAGTTATTCTAATCAGTATTTTAATATATTAAGTTAGCTATACAACCTAATCTAACGCAAGGGGGTTCAGCCTGAGAGACTGACACGATTTGGTTGCAATTAAATAATAAACTAAACCAATAGGCACGAATAAGCGAATAGCACGCACGTACACAGATAAATACTCGAGACAATAAGAAGATCTATCCTTATGATTAAGTAGATTGTCACTTGTTTTATTGCTAGTTTTATATGAAGTGTATAGTTCGATGCAACGCACCGAGATTAAGTCCTTTCTCGTTGGTTCTAATCTTATCGGCGAGTAAACCCTTAATGATCACTTATGACTATCCTATTTATCTTTCTTCCTACTTTTCTACAGACGATAGAATGCATAGGCGATCTAATAAATAGGCGAGGGCAGAGGCATGGCGACCCGATCAACGCTCAGCTAGACACAGAGGTTATCAATGCACTAATAAAAGTCACCAAAGACATCAACATATAAACTTTAATTAATGAGAAAGCAGTTTTAAGGGAGTGCAATCTTTCCGTTGTCACATTACACAAGCCACCAATCTTGATGAATTAAAGTTTACTAACACAATAAAACAAAACTACTTAATGAATTAAACACATGCAGCACCTTCTTACAGCTCTTGTATCTTTGTTTGGGTGTGTCTTGTGCTGCCTATTCGTCTGAATTCGTCCTAGGGTTTCTGTACTTCGGTCTTCTGTCGAACTTCGGAACTCTTAATTCGTCTGGTCTTTGGGGTATTTATAGTTTCTGTCTGAGGGTAGGATGCGGCGCATCTAGTAAGTAGATGCGGCGCATTGACTTAACTTCGCATGGGGTCCAAGATTAATATATTCAGGAATATTCGTACACCGCCAGAAGATGCGGCGTAACTCCATAAATAGATGCGGCGCATGTCCTCTTGTATCTTGGATCGTATCTGGTGAAATATTGATAGTGATGCGCCGTATGTAATAAGTGAGATGCGGCGCATCTGGAGCAGATTTGTCTTGATCTTGTACATTTCGGTAGACTCTTAACTTCTTGCATGTTTTGCTCCATAATTAGTCCAAAATCGCCAAGTTTCACCAAATGCTTGTTTTTACCTGAGAATTACAAAAGTAAACGATTAAGTATCAATCCTCATACATAATATAATAAAACAAGTCAAATTAATAGGATAAATGATTGTAATAAAATGTACTTATTTGAGTTCATCACATACCTAAAAATGTTAGTCCAAAACCAAGAAAACAAAATGAAAAGCATTTGTCTTATAGCAGTTGAATTATATGACTAACAGTATGAACAAAACAATCAAAATTTTGTACTAGCAATACAAACTTTTCAATAACAGTACTAATTGACAATGCTATCAGTACAAACTTAATTTTATGTACAAAAACACAGAGTTTTAAATCATTGAGGATTAAGCATCCCAATACTTGCTACCAAGTATTGAAACCTTCCAACATCAAAAGATTTTGTGAGAAGATCTACAAAGTTGTGATCAGAATCAATTTTAACCACTTGAATCAACTTTTTCTCATTGCAGTCTCTAATAAAATGATGTCTAATTTCTATGTGTTTTGTTTTAGAGTGTTGCACTGGATTTTTAATTATGCAAATTGTACTACTATTATCAATATATATGACAGTGTTCATGAAATTATACCCATAGTCAAGAAGTTGATTTTGAAGCCAAAGCACTTGACCACAGCAACTTGAAGCAGCTACATACTCAGCTTCAGTAGTTGAAGTAGCCACAATTGTTAGCTTCTTACACTGCCATGAAATGAGTCTACATCCAAGGAATTGACATCCTCCAATTGTTGACTTTTTGTCCAACCTTGCACCTGCATAATCACTTTCTAAATATGCTACCAAGTCAAAAGGTGATTCTCTAGAATACCATAGACCCAACCTAGGTTGACCCTTGAGATATCTAAAAATCCTCGTGACTACTGTTAAGTGAGAAACCTTAGGAGTTACTTGAAATCTTGCACAAGCACAAACAAAGAACATGATATCAGGTCTTGATGATGTGAGATACATCAAAGAACCTATCCTGGATCTGTATGTATGTACAACCACATTTTCTCCATCTACATCTTTAAGAAGAGGCTTCTCAGAGTCCATTGGTGTACTTTCTACCTTTGCATCAACAAATTGAAATTTCCTTAGAATCTCTGCAACATATTTACCTTGGCTGATAAATATGCCTTCACTTGATTGCTTAACTTGCAGACCCAAAAAGAATGTAAGTTCCCCTATGGAACTCATCTGAAACTTATCATGCATAAGTTTCTCAAACTCTAAACACATCTCCTTCCTTATAGATCCAAAGATGATATCATCCACATACACCTGAACTAGCAAAAGATCTTTCTTGTGCTTTTTAATGAATAATGTCAGATCTATCTTGCCTCTTTGAAATCCATTTTCAATTAAATAGGAAGCCAGTGTTTCATACCATGCCCTTGGTGTCTGATGAAGGCCATAAAGAGCTTTGACAAGCTTGTACACCTTTTCTGGATGTTCTGGATCAATAAAACCTGGAGGTTGTGAGACATACACCTCCTCTTCAATAGTACCATATAAGAAATCCCTTTTGACATCCATTTGATAAACTGTGAAGCCCATAAATGAAGCAAAAGCCAAAAATAGTCTAATTGCCTCAGTTCTTACTACTGGAGCAAAGACCTCTTCATAGTCTATACCTTCCTCTTGTGTGTACCCTTGGGCTACAAGTCTAGGCTTGTTTCTAATCACTATGCCCCTTTCATCCCTTTTGTTCCTGAAAACCCATTTAGTACCAATTACCCTTACACCCTTGGGTAAATCTACTAGCACCCAAACCTTCTGAATTTTAAATTAGAGAAGCTCCTCTTGCATAGCTTCTACCCAGCTTGAATCATCTAAGGCTTTAAGAACATTTTTGGGTTCTGCTTGTGACAGGAAACATACAAATAAGCAAGAATTTGCATACTCATGCTGCTTTGATGCATAAAGAGCATCAAGAAACCCTTGTTGGTCTGAAGACATAAGTTGATTCCTTGTCTTCACTCCTGATTGCACATCACCAATTACATTGTCCAGGGAGTGGACTTTGTGAATCCTTGTTTGTGGTGTAGAAGGAACATGATAGTTAGGTGAGAGATTGTTGAAATCCACCTCATCTTCTGAGAATTCTGCTTCATGTGGTTCTGATGGGCCAGCAGTAGAAACATTTGGCCTAGCAGTAGAAAATTTTGGCCTAGCAGTATCTTGTTCTGTCTCAGCAGTAGAAACATCATTTGTACTGCTAACTTGATTTTCTTGTTTCTCAGTCTCATCTTCCTTGTTTTCACCTTCAATCCCTTCTTTAGCTTCATCAGAAGAAGGTTCATCATTTATTGAAGTTGAATCCACACTTGTCAATATTGGCATCATCACATAATCTTGATCTTTCTCTTTTCCTAACCCTGCCTCATTTGTTGCATCACCATCTTCAGAACCTGAAAAATCATTATTTTCTGCAACAACAGGCACATAGTTCATTGATTGGGTTAGTGACTCAAGATCAAATAGCCATTTGGGACCTTCACTTGCTACATTGGATTTGTTTTCTAAAAATTCCACATGCAGGTTTTCCTCAACTCTCCTAGTTCTTGAATTGTATACTCTAAATGCTTTGCTATTGAGAGAATATCCAACCAAGCAACCTTCATCTGCTTTACCATCAAATTTTCCTAGATGGTCTAAGGTATTCAGAATTGTCGCATGACATCCAAAAGGTCAAAGAAATCCTATTGCAGGAGTTCTACCTCTAAAAAAGCTCATAAGATGTCTTATTGTGAGACTTGACAACTAAAACTCTGTTTTGGACATAGCAAGCAGTACTAACTGCTTCAGCCCAAAAAGTTATAGGCAATTTAGAGTCAGCTAACATGGTTCTAGCAGCTTCTATGAGTGTCCTATTTCTCCTCTCAGCTACTCCATTCTGCTGAGGAGTTCTAGCAACACTAAATTCTCTTCTAATACCTTTTTCTTTGCAGAAATCATCAATAACTCTATTCTTAAACTATGTCCCATTATCACATCTAATGACTTTTACTTTCTTGTCTACTAAGTTTTCTATCTCTGTAATGAATGTCTTAAGAATGCTAGAAGTCTCATCCTTAGAACTTAAAAAGAAAACCTATGTAAACCTGCTATAGTCATCAGTAACAACAAGACAATATCTCTTATGCTTTATACTACTCACAGAAGTAGGTCCAAATAAGTCCATATGAAGCATAAACAATGATTGATCAATAGAGTTAAAAATCTTGGGCTTACAAGTGGCTTTATGTTGTTTGCCTTTGAGACAAGCAACGCATGTTTGGTCATTTTCAAATATTTTCCGAGGCAAGCCTCTTACCAAACCATCTTTTACAATTTTATTTATGGTTTTGAAATTAATGTGACCAAGCCTCCTATGCCATTTCATAGATTCATCCAATGTGGCCTTTGCAACAAGACAAGTAAGGGCCTCTTTAGGAACAATCTTCTTCATATCAATACTGTACATGGTGCCCTTTCTTGGAATTTTAAGAAGTACTTGAGTTTCATCAGGCATCTTAAAATCAAAAGAAAGCACAAGACATTCAGTATCAGTAAAAAGAACTTTGTTCTTTTTGTCACACATTTGTGAGACACTAAACAGGTTATACTTAAGCTCTTGCACATAGTACACGTCTTCAAAATCTAATTTACCGGTTTTAAGAGTACCTTTAGCAGTAATTCTTCCTCCTATTCTTCCCCCGAAGGTAACATATCCTCCATCCAACAATTGAAAGTCTGAAAGATAAGACATGTTGCCTGTCATGTGCCTTGAACACCCACTATCTGAATATCCTTGATCTTCATCATCTGTTTGTGAATGTCCCTGCACACAAGTAAGGAAATTAGTTTCCTTGGGGAACCCAAGCCATTACTAACTTGGATTTGCCTTGTGCATCAATGTAATTAAATCTTTTGAGAACAGTTGATGCACCATTGGATTTAAGAGGTCTCCAAATCCAACATGTTGAGGCCTTAACAGCATTAGACCTCTTTTCCCTAGCAGCAGTATGAACTGCTTGCCTAGCAGTATGAACTGCTAGCTTTGCAGTTGTACCCTTTAGTTTCCAAATTTGTTTTTGGACCACTGCTTTTGATTGAAAAGGCTTTTGAGCAGTTTTAGATGCATATTTGTAAGGTTTTTTTTTTTTTTTTTTTTTTTTTTTTTGCATTTTGAACTGCTGGCTTTGGTTAAACATTCTTAAATGGTCTAGCAATACTAACTACTTGTCTAGCAGTAGAAACTTGTTTTGGGCCAGACTTTAATGAAACTGCTCTGGGTGTTGTTCTAGTAAAATTAGAGTGACTTTTAGTTGTGTGCCTTTTTAAATTCACCCTATGGTTTGAATACCCAGATACCCTTAGGTTGCAGAAGGCTGCAAGATGGTCAAAATCTCCACAAACGAAACAAGCTTTGTTATAGAAGACAAAGTCATCACCTAGTTGGTGAGACTTAAGGTCATTCCATTTCCTTTGGTTACCTCTGGGCTTGTTTGTGGTTCTATATTGCTCACAATATCTTACTGGTTGCGTAACATGTTTAACATTTGTTTTAGGCCTAACAGTATCATTTTTGATCACCTTAGGAACACTTGTTCCTGCTTTCTTAACAACATCAGGTTTAGACATAACCTGTTCTTCTTCATCATCATCAGATTTCCAGTCCTCAATGATTGGACCATCTGATTTCCTACTAGAGGACACCTTATCCTCATGAAGTGAAGTGTTACTTACACTCTCACTTACTTTTATAGGTTCATCAACAACTATATCTTCTTTTGGCTTAACACCATATTCTAATGTAGGTTGCTGAAGGTCAGACAAGCCTGTGTGTTCTAGGTCTATCCCTGGGGGTGCAAGAATTCCTCTGTAAGGAGGTGGGACATTCTTATATCCTAACCCAGACTTTGCTTTGTTGATTACTTGACATTCAATTATTTTGCTTACCCCTTTAGAGGCATAGTCTAATGTTTCTACACTTAATTGAATGTTTTCATTTTTCTTTTTAAGCCTATCATACTCAGTTCTTAAAAAACTAATTTCAACATCTTTAAAAAATAAGTCCCTTTTAAGAAGAGCTTTGTCATCAGAAAAAGCAAATTCATTGTCTTTATAGTGTATGATCTACTTCTCTAGGGTAGCTAAACCTGTCTTATGATCTGTTAGGTTTTGATGAGTTTTGTTTAGTTCTATCCTTTGATTATCATAATATTTTCTTAAAGTTTCTAGTTCTTTAAGAGCAATGCAAGTATTAGAAAAAACTTTATCATTTTGTACCTCAGTAGCAGAGAAGGCCATGAGTGCCATCTGAGAAGAAGCTTCTTCTTCATCTGCCATGAAACTCCAATCAAACCCTAAGCCATCAATAGCTACCATAGCTTTTGAGTTTGGCTCAGAAACCTCCCCTGCTTTGGACTTTCTTCCAAAACCTTTGTTCTTGCCATCTTGATGCCTTGGTCTTCTACATTCCCTTGAGAAGTGCCTCATCATCTGGCAGTTGTAGCATTCTATCTTTGACTTGTCAAAACCAGCAGTATCATTGCTACTGATAGTGATCTTCTTCCCTGTTCTTTGATAGAATTTCTTAGCCCTCATGCTAAGAAGAGAAATTTGCCATTTTAGGTCCATTTCCTCTAAATCATCATCATTGATTTCCTGGAGGTCTTCATGAGTAAGCATGGACCCATCATTCTGGCTTGTGAGAAAAGCACAACATGTTTTCTCATCCATAATACCAATAGTACTGCTTGATGAACTAGCAGTACCAACTCCCACATCAACCTTCACATCTTCAACTGGATTTGAGGTACTAGGAGATGACATAAAGGCCATATTCCCAGTACTTGAACTAAATCCTCCATTCTTCTTCACATCTTGTTCCACAATCTTGAAGTTGCTATACAGATCCATTAGGTTCATGGTGTCAATGTCTGGCTTGTTTTTCCAGACAACAACATGCATAGCCTACTCTTCAGGTAAGCTTCTCAGAAATTTTGAGTTTAAATCTTCTTGAGGTATATCCACCCCAAGAATAGCAAGTTGGCTCACAATTCTATGAAGCCTGTTAAACATGTGGTCCAGTGATTCATTGTTGGTTGAAGAGAAGTTTTCAAAGTTCTGCTTGAGAAGAGTCTTCTGGGTCTTCTTGGTGGCTTCATTTCCACCATATCTTGCAACAATGGCCTCAAATAATGACTTAGCATCTTTGAACTTGCTGAAATTTATAAGTTGGTCATTTGGAATGGTCATCATCAGCATATTTCTGGCCTTGAGGTCATTCTTCTTCTTTACTCTATCTTCTGCAGTTGTTGGGTTGGTCTCCACAGTTGTCACTACCTTATCATCAACTGTTGATGTAGTGGTTTTAGGCTTAAAAGAGTTTCCTTCTTCAATGATTTCCCAAAGTGTATAGTCTTGCACTTAGAAATATTGCTCTATCCTTAGCCTCCACATAACAACTCATTCTGCTTGAGCATTGGCAACTTTGCAGCAACATTAGTTTGAATAGACTCCATGTCCATTTCTTCTTCTTCTAAATCAAAGATATCAGCCTGATCTCTGATACCAATTGAGAGGATTGTGATACACTTTGTAGGATGTTAGTCCTTTATAACGTGTGTATATGATACTTTGAGTGAATATGATTAAGTATGCGGAATCTACTTAACCACACTTAGAAGGATATTGGTTATGGAAATGGAACAGTGATGCTTGTTATTTGAATGATGAACACAGAAAGTATAACACCAAATGATTCAATATTATTGAGAATAATACGAGTGATCTTCACTATCACTAGGGTTACAAACCCTGAATCTCTATTACAAAGAAAATTATTTCTATTATGTTCAACACAATGTATGTTTTCTGAGCTTTCAACTAGTCACTTGAATATTTTTTATTAAGCACTCTTCTAGACACTTGATATCTAGTCTAAGATCTCCCTTTTATAGTCCAAAGGAGATCTTTACAATATTGATAAGTCTTGTCGAACTACTTGCATGTTATGTATGTCAGTCCCTAAGATATAACTTGTTCTGTTTATTCAACATGTTGACTGAACACATATCTAAGATATTATCTACCGTATATATTTGACTTTTATACACAAATATCTTATACATACTTATCCATCCAGAAGTAGTATACGCGACACTTATCCACTCAGCAGTAGTATGAGTCACTCCAACAACAGTATTCAACCAGCAGTACCTTTGTTTGTACTAGCAGTACTAACTTATCAGTTAGTACTGTTAGTTATAACTTGAACAGACTTCAAATATACACTAGCAGTTAGTACTGTTAGTGTATTCTTCTCAGTAGTACTAACCTTTAGAACATTTAATTCTCAACACTAATCTTCAGAACATTTAATTCCCAACAACCAGGATCTCAGCCGACCTTTGATCTAGGATTTGATAGCCCAGTAGTAGAGTCAAAACCATTCAACAAAACAGAATCAAATGATGAAGAAAAGCAATCTCAGTGCCTGCAATCACCCTATATCAACGAAAAGGTCAGCACGACAGAAGAGCTAACAGAGGATGATACATAATATGTTCTATTTAACAAACGAAGCGTAAGATTAACTTTAAATCTTTATGAACTTTACTTGAATTTATCACAGGTGATACATAATATGTTCTGTTTAACAAATGAAAGAAATGAGTAATATCACCTGTGATACATAAAAAGAAATGAGTAATATCTGTAGTTTCTTATAGTTATCACATGTGATATTGTCAAAACAGAGAGCAAGTTTTCAACGACAAACGTGTAGGTTTAATGAGAATGAATGTCCAATCACTAGCACCTGGATTGAAAATTGAAACTCCTGTGATCGACATATTTGCTTCAATCCTAAACTACGAGGAATGGGAATCAGAGAAAGAGATCAAAAGGCATTACTTTTATACATCAATGATGGTAAGATAAATTTAATTTAAAATTAATGTATTATAATTGAATGTATTTATGTATTAACTTAATTTAACTTGTTTTTAATTATCAAGCAGCTGCCGGGAATAATTCAGGATAATCCAGAATGCATGCTTACCAAGATAGATAAACAATACGATGAGTTTGCAAAGATGATTGCAATTCAGATGGAAGACGATATAAGCAAGCTACAATTTGAAGACGTTAACATGGTATATCATATGACTTTTATAAATTAATCAATGAACTTAGTCTATTATTTTAAAACTTACATCATTTTTATAATCTTATGATAACAGGTTTTGTTCCCAATCATAGCACATGACCATTACTACCAAATAGTTTTCAACATCATCAAAGGAACAACAGTGATTCAGATGGAACATACGAAGGAAAGTACAAAGAGAACTATGATCTTGTGGTAAGAAAAACTATACTGAATGCTTCATATATAATTTATTTGTGTCAAATATAATTACAATATCACTTGTGATATTCAGAATATCACTTGTGATACTAGTCTATAATTGACACTTTGTAATTTAATTTTCAGAGGGCTGTTTTTGCAAGACATTTGTCAACATATCTACATCCAAAAGGAGATGAATTAATGAATAAAAAAAACCCAACAATCTTAAGAAGATGAATTAATGAATCAAAAAAAAAAAAAAAAAAAAAAAAAAAAAAAAAAAAAAAAAAAAAAAAAAAAAACCAACGATCTTAAACATGAGTTGGAAGACAAAGAAAGAAAAAATAGATTGCGGTTTGTACATGATGTTGCATATTGAACATTGTGAAGGAAAGAGTGGAACAAAATGGGAAACAGGCATCCTAAAAGAAACAAACAAAAATCATCGAATGCAGATAAACAACTTGAGAGCCAAATATGCAGCAAAGATGATGTTTCATGAAGTAAATGAAAACCAAAAAATGATGTCAGACTACGCATTAAAGTTTGCAGCCGAGAACCCAGACGAAGAAGAAGCAAAGAATATGGTCGAGGAGGCAATAAAGAGAAAGATTGCAGAAGAAGATGCACAGAAGCCTGAACCAAGTGGTTACTAATTTGACATTTAGTTTTTGTATAGATACTTGTAATTGGCAATCTAAAGATGTAAAACAATAATTTTGGGTAATCTGAAGTTGTAATACAGTGCTTTTGTTATGGTTTATCACAAGTGATACAAAATTGATAATAGAATGTTGATGTTATGGTTTTGGTAATTTAAATGCTTTATCACATGTTCAGCTAGATAAACTCATACTTCAATTTACCTATAACACCCCCAAATTTGGTTCAGCGGAAGACAAAAACAAGCATTGGGGTGCTACGAGATTGGTTCACAACACAAGCATAAGAAAACGGGATAAAGTTATCTGTTTAAATAAAATCTTTCAAAATCCAAACTTCAAGTTTACATTTAATCAAAAGTACTGAAATTAAGGCCCAAAAGAAACATAAGATAAGTCCCCGAAAGAATTATCAGAGTCTTAGTTGATCCTTCAACCATGCCACTTTCCAAGCCTCCAAACAGCGTTCATCCAAGATAATCACCTTTAGTTTCTTGAGAAAACATGCTAAAAAGAGGCAGCTAACGCTGGTGAGTTCATAGGTTTAGACACAACGTATACTAGTGGACCAAATCATTAACATGTTTGCTATACTGGACTATGTCACAAACCAACCAATCATACACACACATAAGTGCGTCCAAACATTGCAATCATCCCTGTAGGTGCACCGTATAGTTCTGCACACTTGCAGCACATGCATTAATATTCCTGCACTATTGCAGCACATACACAGTAATCCTGCACAATTGCAGCTCATACAATAGTAATCCTGCACCATTGCAGCTCATACAACATATAACCATAGCCAGTTAACATAGCACACATAATAAAAACAAAAATAGCCTTTGGCCCATTCAAAACGATTTTGCATGTTTTCTCACCCCAAGTTTTGCAAATAGCAGTATAAGTGTAAAAGTGGGGCTATGAAACTCACCTCGATCAAGCAAAGCATAACACACAAATCAATAGTGGAAAAGCACAACAGCAGCTAACACGTCATGGCAACTACGGACTCGGCACAACCTAATAATATAAAACTTATCTTAACGTATATGCAAAAGCATATCAATTTCCGAACTATACCCAAGTATATTCCACTTTTATTTTAAAAATATTCTTGCTAACCACTGACTAGTGTTTGGTATCATCGTGTGTGCAGTGAAGACATGACACTGACTCTAGTGAACACACGCCAAACAAAAGACCAAAACCTAAACGACTCAAAACACAATTCTCAAATAACAATACATCAAGTTGTTGCAATATCCCAAACAATCTCTACGACTAAAACTCAAACATCAATACAAAACCAAGTGATAAAACCTTAAGACTTAATAAGGTATTCGAACGAATGGTCGGGTACTTATCAAATTCCTCAATTGATAAGTCTAACCATTCTTTCGTCTTGCTTATTAATTTAAAGTCATATCATGAATAAAAAGTAAGCTATAAGGATGAATTTCCCATTAATAAAGTCCTTCGACACCCTTGTCAGGCTCTTATTGGACTCATCAGTCCAATAAGTTCGATAACCGTGTTGGTCGGTTATATTAATGTTAAACCAATCCGTAACTTGACATCAATCCCACATAATCACTAATACTTCCTTAAATAACATTTCTTGATTTGTGTGCCCTCGAAATATTTAATAACCTAAATTTATTTAAATGTTCTGGTTATAACGTCTCATTTTTAAATAAAAACTTCCGTTAAATATAAAATAACAAATGATTTTTTTGTTAATTAATATTTCCCGTATTAGCCGTTATTATGTATTTCCATTTCTAATTACATATATATATTTCCAAACAATTATATATATATATATATATATATATATATATATATATATATATCGAGTTATTATCCATTTCGAGTCACGAGTCCGAGTTTTATTAACTCTCGGGTCAAATAGTAAACCACAATATCCAGTGTCCAAATTTAGTCTAATAGCATTGTTCCGGCTTGTCGAGGCCAAGCCGAGACTAAAAAGTCTCGTTGACACCCGACTTGGCTCAAAATCATCACATGTATATATCATAAGCTCACAAATATAATCTCAAGTCAACCATGTCAAAAATATCAATAACAATTTAACGGCCCTATTTCCTATGGCGCGTTAACCAAATCAATCCGAATCCAAGTTCCAAATCCAAACCAAGCAACAACAACAAATTAACATCACCATCATGCCGAGACCCTAATGGTCTCGGCTCGGCTCTCGACACCAACACAAACGAACCGGACCCTTGGTCCTTTCTCGGCTACAACTTCCACAACAACAACAACTTCTTTCAAACCCAAAATAACCAAATCCTATCACCTAACATCGACCAATACAAACTCCATTTGTACTGTCCTCAGGATTCTCTTGTTCTTCAACACAACCTTCTTTGTTTCCATCTTCAGGGCCCTTCTTTTTTGCATCAATAGAAGGTTCAGCATCCTTTGAAGATGAATCAACACTATTCTAAATTGGCATCAGAATATGATCTTGATCATTCTCTTTCTCCATGCTTGTTTCACCTATTTCAACACTATCTTCCGAACCTGCAAAATCATTAGAATATGTTCCTGCAACAACTGGTACATAGTTCATAGATTGTGTTAGAGTATCAAGATCAAATAGCCATTTTGGACCTTCACCTGCAACATTAGACTTATTCTCTAAAAACTGAACATGCAGGTTTTCCTCTACTTTCCTGGTTCTTATGTTGTATACCCTAAAGGCTTTGCTATTTAAAGAGTACCCAACCAAGAAACCCTCATCTGACTTTCCATCAAATTTTCCCAAATAATCTCAGGTATTGAGAATAGTGACATGACATCCAAATGGTCTTAGAAAGCCTAAAGCAGGTGTTCTACCTCTAAATAGTTCATATGGTGTCTTGTTGTGAGATTTAACCACTAAAACCCTGTTCTGCACAAAACAAGCATTATTAACTGCTTCAGCCCAAAAAGTAATGGGCAGCTTAGAGTCAGCTAACATGGTCCTAGCAGCCTCTATTAGTGTCATATTCCTTCTTTCAGCAACCCCATTCTGCCGAGGAGTTCTAGCTACACTAAACTATCTCTTAATACCTTTTTCTCTACAAAATTCATCCATAACTCTATTCTTAAATTCTGTCCCATTGTCACACCTGATGATTTTCACTTTCTTATCAACTAGGTTTTCTATTTCAGTTATAAAAGTCTTAAGAATGCTAGTAGTTTCATCCTTAGATCCTAGAAAGAAAACCCATATGAACCTGCTATAATCATCAGTTACTACAAGACAATATTTCTTATGCTGCAAACTACTCACAGAAGTAGGACCAAACATGTCCATATGAAGCATAAATAATGGTTGAGTAATAGAGTTCTGGGTCTTGGGCTTACAAGAAGCTTTGTGTTGTTTGCGTTTGAGACAGGCAACACAAGTTTGGTCATTTTCAAAACGTTTTTGTAGCAAGCCTCTTATCAAACCATCTTTAATAATCTTATTTATGGTTTTAAAGTTAACATGACCAAGTCTCCTATGCCAAAGCATTGACTCATCCAGTGTGGCTTTTGCTACAAGACAAGTGAGAGCCTCTTTAGGAACAATTTTCTTCATGTCAACACTGTACATATTGCCCTTTCTAGGAATTTTAAGTAGTACTTAACTTTCATTAGGTAACTTAAAGTCAGGAGAAAGAACAAGACATTCAGTTTCTGTAAAAAGAACTTTGTTCTTTTTGTCACAGATTTGTGAGACACTAAAGAGATTATACTTGAGTTCTTGCACAAAATATACATCTTCAAAGTCAATTTTACCGGTTTTCAAAGTACCTTTACCAGTAATTCTGCCACCAATTCATCCCCTAAAGTTAACATATCCTCCATCCTTAGGTGTAAAGTCTGAGAGGTAGGACATGTTCCCTGTCATGTGCCTAGAGTATCCACTATCTGCATATCCTTGATCTTCTTCATCATCTTGTGTATGTCCCTGCACATTCAATAAAGGAAATTAGTTTCCTTTGGGGACCCAAGCCATTACTGACTTGGATCTGCCTCGTGCATCAATGTAATCATATTTCTTTAATGTGATTGATGCATCATTGGGTTTGATAGGTCTCCATAACCAACATGCTGAGGCCTTAACAACATTTACCCCATTTGCCCTAGCAGTGTTTCTTGGCCTAGCACTACTAATTGCTGGTCTAGCAGTACAAACTGTTGGTCTAGCAGTTTTAACTTTTGGGCTCCAAAATTTGTTATGAAACACTACTTTCTTGTAAAAAGGCCTTTGAACAGTTTGTTGTGCTACTTTAGAAAAACTTGAAGTTGGTTTAGCACTTGAAACTGTTTGTTTGGGGTAAACAGTCTTAATTGGTCTGGCAGTACTAACTGCTGGTCTAGCAGTACAAACTGGTTTAAGGCCAGACTTCATTAAAATTGCTTTGGGAGTCATATTACAGATAACATTAGGGTGAGTTTTTCTTGAAAAATTATTTATGTTCACCCTTACATTAGTTTTCCCATGCACCCTTGTATTCCCTGTAACCATCCGCTTCCCTTGATGGTTGTTGCAAAAAGCCTGTAAGTGGTCAAAGCTACCACAAGAGAAGCAAGCCTTATTGTACATGACAAAGTCATTGCCTAGTTGTTGGGACTTAAGATTGTTCCAGTTTCTCTGGTTTCCCCTAGGGCATTGAGACCTGTTTGTGGACCTATACAACTCAGCATATCTAACTGTTGGCCTAGCTTGTTTTACTTGTTTTCTAGGTGTAACAGTTTCAATTTTAACCACCTTGGTACAGCAGTTTCCTTTTGCTTTTCCACATCAGGTTTAAACTCAACCTGATCCTCATCATCAAATTCTCAATCTTCAATAATGGGAGCATCTGAGTTCTTTTTATCATCTGACACCTTTTTCTTAACAAGAGAGGTGTCACTGGCACTCTCAAAAGATTCATTTAACTCATCAGGTTTATTTACACTACCATTTTCTTTAGCCTTAGATCCATATTCTAATTTTGGCTCTTGAAATTAAACTAAACCTGTGTGTTCTAAGTCAATACCTGGGGATGAAGGCACTCTTGTATGTGGAGGTGGACATGTTTTGTAGCCTAACCCTGACTTAGCTTTATTAACCAGTTGACACTCTATGATCTTATTAACTCCCTTAGATGCATACTCTAGAGTGTCTACACTTAACTGTATATTATCTTTGGCTTTCTTTATCTTTTCTAACTCAGCTCTAAGCATACTAATCTCAGCATTTTTATGAATCATATCTCTTTTAAGTACAACAATATCTTCTGAAAAGACAGACTCATTTTTCTTATAAAACAAAATTTGTTCTTCTAAGACAGCTAAACCTATTTTATGATTTACTAAATTATAGTTAGTTTGATTTAACTCTACTCTTTGTTCATCATAATGCTTCTTAAGTGTTTCATAATCTTTTAAAGCAGAACAAGATTTAGTGCAACTTTTTACTGAGTGTACCTCTGAGTCATAAAATACCATAAGTACCATCTCAGTTGGTGCTTCTTCTTCATCGGCCATGAAGCTCCAATCATATCCAAGACCATCAATGGCAACCATTGCCTTTGAAGATGGCTCTGCCTCTTCCATAGCCTTCTGCTTGTTCCCATACCCCTTGCTTTTGTTGTCCTGCTTCCTTGGTCTTCTGCATTCTCTAGCAAAATGCCCCAACTTGTGACAGTTGAAGCATTCCACCTTGGATTTATCAAAACCAGCTGCATCATTACCACTGATTGTGATCTTCCCTGTTCTCTGATAGAATTTCTTGGGACTCATGCTTAGCAGTGCAACCTGCCACTTTAAGTCCATCTCTTCCAGATCATCTTCATCAATCTTTTCAAGATCTTCATGGGAAAGTAGAGACCCATTGGCTTGACTGGTCAGGAAAGTATAGAATGCAGTATCACTAATGCCAGCAGTACTAGTTGATGAACTAGCAGTACTAACACTAGGGTTAGCAGTACTAACTCATGAAGTCACATTCACCTCCTCTGGACTGATATTGCTGGGAGATGACACAAATTGTCACAACCGTGTTTTTAGCAGGTTAGTCCAACTATTAGTTTCGATCTATTTAAGTTTTTGCTTGGTGCGACTTAAGTGTTTTGTGTGGCATATGTGTGATAAACGTGTACTTTGGCACTAAATCCCTTTGTGTGACTCTATTGGTGTGTCTTGAGTAGTGTTGTTTTGGAACAAGTGCATTTTGTTCACTTTGGTGATGTGTAAATGACTTGTATGGTTTTGTGTTTGGGGTTTTTGCGTAATGAGTTGTGTTCAAGTTTGTGGGCGTTGGTAAATTAAGTGGTGTTCGGTTTTATGGGTTATACTAATAATGAGTGTGAAATTTTATTTTTGGAAACTTTGTTTTGAAAATGATAATTTTTCCGAGTTGTCGTAAAAACGAAAGTTTATCACGTAAGATGTTAGGTTTCGGTATAGGCTTTTATAAAATAACGAAAACACAAGGTTTTAAGTGTAATAATTAATATTAATAAAAAAAATAATAAAAGAAAAATAAAATATATATATATATATATATATATATATATATATATTCGGCCGATTAGGGGTTTTAGGGGAAAAAAGAAACCAAATTTTAGTCCAAATACACTTACCAATTATAAGGGTTATCTAGAATATTCCTAGGATTAGTATAAATACAAAATCAAAACCCCCAACCCTCCCTTTTGAGAATTTCGGCCAAACCAAGGGGGAAACAAGAAGGAAAAATTTAGGATTTTCATTATTGTGAAGAAAACGAGCTTAAGGTATGCCTAGTAATCCCTAATTCCTTTAATTATTGATTTGATTCATGTAATAAAAGTTATGATGGATCTAGGGTGTATGTTTAATTCTGTAAATTTATGATATAAAACATGTTGGGATCATTAATTAGTAATATTATGAGGATTGGTGAAGAGATTAGGGTATAAAACATGTTAATTATTGAGTTAGTGTAGGATCGAGTAGTTCGAGCTTGATTGAGCTTGGTATAATCAAGAACCTCTGCAATACAAGTGTTTATGCGGAAACTAAACAACAAGTATTATAAAGAAGAAAAACTCTAAAGGACAATGATCCTCTATGGATCAAAACTAATAAACTATAAATCGTTTATAGAATGTTAATAGATGTTCAAGGCCTCCATAAACTCATAGACGGGTTTATCTTTTATACTAACAAGATCTCCTAACCCTAACCCGTTCTACAAGAAAACGTGTAAAGAGATTAACAACAATCTCTTCTAAAAATAAATCATAACAAACATTCTAAATATACGGATAACAACTAATACTATCCGCAGCAACAACACTATCGGCAGGAACAAAATAACACTGTCGGCAGCAATGAGCTTTCAGCAGAAACCAAAGCTTTCGGCAGGAACCAACTTTACACTATCGGCAGCAACAATGAATTCTTATTTCCCAGAGATCCTAACAATCCTCCCCTAATCTTGAGGTTGACTAGGTTAACCTGCAAGATTCCCATGTGATAAGGCTTTCATAAACTCAGGCTTGAGGACTGCGACTTAGCAGCAACAATAAGAAGTAACCAGCAGCAACTTCAATAACTTCAAGATTCCAACTTCTATAGCTTCCAGCAGCAACTTCAATAGAGCAGCAGGAACATGAAATCTTCTCCAAAATAGATTCACTGGTCACCATAACATTACTTGAACTTGGCTGCTACTATGACAAAATGTACATCAAATCTCTTTAAGTTTCATACTATTCTCATCACATCCAGGTGTGTGAACTCCTGTGAGAGGTGAATCATTGAAAATTAATGGATTTGATGTCTCTTTACCAATAGCCATCACTACTGGAGTAGCCAATGTTTAGGTGTGTTAGACCATGGTACATTGATAACCATCTGATTTATCAGCAAATCAGCAACTATAAACGGATTTGACATGTCTTTACCTGTAGCCGTTTGCTCAGGACTAGCCAATTCTTTGGTTTCAACTGAACCTTGGTGAATTGAATACCAAATATGGATACCAAGTGTCTTTACCACAAACCATACTTTTGTGGACTAGCCAATCCTTTGGATCCCATAAGGGTTACATCCATGGTGAATTGAGAACCATTTTCAACTCTCAGGAATAAACCATGGGTGAGTTGAAGTACCCTATAGCTTTGAGCAAGCTATTACAGCTATCAACGGATTTGATAATCACACCAGAGCCGTACCCTCATGGTGAGTCAACTCTTTCTTGTCTGCAAGACATGGTGAGTTGAGCACCATTTATTGTGCAGGTGTAAACACCAACACTGTACCTGCAATGTGTTACTCAAAACCACTTATTATCACACAAAATATACAAAGAAATTTTTTTTTTTTTTTTTTTTTTTTTTTTTTTTATAACTAAGAATCACACCAAAATAAAAGAAAATAGAAAGAAAGAAATGAAAACTATACAACAACAAGAATCAACCTCCCCTTAAACTTCATTCCTCCCCTTAAGCTGCAATCCTCCCCTTAAGCTGATGACCCCTTAGCTGCAATTTGATCCTTGATGAATTTAACCAATTGTTCAGCTGTGGTTAGATCATTTCCTATAGTATGCTTAGGAACTTTGACCTTCTGTGTTAGCATTCTCTTTAACACTCCTTCAGTTAAAGGATAAGCAATATCCACAAACATAGTGAGGAACTTGCCAGAGGTGAGTTCCACAACATGAACATTGGAATAAGGATATAATTTCCAAGAGAAGACTCTCCATGATGATTGATTACCCCACACTAGTTTAGCCTTGTCTTCATCTAATTTATTCATCAAGACTTGTAAGTCTCCCCAAAGCAGCAAACCATTACCAGTTGGAGTATTAGATTGATAATGATTATCTACAATCCTATAAAGATGCTCTAAATCTTTTCTTTCAACCCTATCCAAGATCTCCCTCAAAAATGTAAAGAACTTGACTGTCCCATCAAGTGAAAACCAAACATTAACTTCACCTTCAGAGGTAGACCTAAGTTCCCAATGAGCAATTTTACCCCATGAGTGAACAGAGTCATCTTCTGAATCACTTTCAGAAGCAACCTCAACCAAATCATGAGCATCCACTTCAAGAATATCCACAGAAGAAGTGTTGAATGAATGACTCTTCTTCCTTGTTCTTAGACTATATTGAAAGATAGGAGCAGATCCAGAAGGCTCAGCAGAAACAGAAACATCAGCAGAAGGGAGATCAGCAGTAACAAGATCTTCTTGTGGTACCTTTGATGCATCAACAGTAGAACTTTGAGCAATGAATAAATCATCCTTAGAGTCATCTCCAGACTTCATTCTCTTTGCAACATCAGACTCCAAAGATGAAGATGCTCTTTTTCTGCTTTGTGGAATATCAGTGTCTACCAAAGAGTTGAGCTTTGCATAAGTATCAAGGAACAACTTTTGAATTGCACCTTCAGGCCAACCTTTGAAATCACTGATTTTGTAGTTAGCTTCATTCCTTAGATACACCTTCATAAAATTGATATTGTCTCTGTTAGTTGGCATCTTATATCCTAGCCTTTGTCTTTCTTTAATCCTGTGCATCAATTCATTCCAAGTGGTTGCTCTTTGTTTCTTCAAGATGAATGCCTTTAGCAGGTCTGACTTTGTATCTAAATCTAATTCTGGCATTTGAAGAAGCATAAACCCATGACCTCTAATAATCATGTCAGTGTTCAATAAATATTCAACTTGTGCACTAAACACTTCTGATGAAGGATCATCTGAACTTGGGTTATTTATAATTCCAGCAACATTCTTCTCATCAACAGACAATTGTCTTGCAAGCTCTTCATCTTGAGCAAGCTGAGCTAACCTAGCTTTTTCAGCAGCAACTTCCTGTTCATGCACCTTTGCAGCTATCTCTTCATCATTTTCAGTTGCTTCAGGAGGAATGATGTTACTTTCGGCAGCAACAGATGAACTTTTAACAGCAGTAACAGGATCCTTAGATGCAGAAGAAATATTTTCAACATTAGCAGTAACAGCAGACACATCAGCAGCAATGGAGACATCAGCAGCAATGCTCCTTGCTTCAGAGGAGACCTGTGCTTCAGGAGTGATGTTGTGCTCAGAAGTTGTAGGAACTTCAGTAGTTGCATCATCAAGAGAAACAGATGCTAGTACATTAAGCCCATCAAATATCATTTCATCCTGATCTTCCTCAGACTCAGAAAGAATTACCCTTCTTTTCTTTTGTACTTGAATACCCTCCAAACTGCTGATCTTATCATTTAATTCTTGGATAGTTCTACTAAATCCTTCATTAGAATCCCTGAGCTCCTTTTCCAAGCTCTCCACTTTAGCACCAAAAATCCTTTTTGTCTCACTAAGTTCTGACTCCAATGCCTCAATTTTCTTCACAGATCTTTCAAGTAGCTGAGACATAGAGGTTAGATCAACAGCAGCATTAGTTCCACCAGCAGGAACACTTGAAGTATTAGGAGCTTCACTGACTCTGGGTGGAGAAACATTAAATCCCTCCCCTGCATTGATGTCAGAACTAACTGGCTGCCTAGTAGGACTAGGTGATGAAAGCCTTGAAGAAGAAGGCTGACCTATAGGTGTATCCTGATTACTGGTCTCAACATTGTCATTAGTCTCAGGTGTAGGAGTCACTTGTCTAGATGGTGGTGAAGAGTTATCAGCAGCAACAGATGCAGATGCATCAGCAGCAACTGAAGGCCCTTCATCAGCTGCATTGTGTGATGGTGAGATGCTGACATTATTAGCAGGTTCAGGGTTGTCAGCAGCATCAGGGTTGTTCAACATAGGTGGCAATAAAGGCAAGTGGTGTCCAGTAAAGTTCATCTTCATTAGGGCAAACATTTTGGCAGATAGCCGATTGACAATCTTAGGAGAGGTGTTAATGGTCTGAATTCCTAAAATGATTTGAAGAAATCTAGGATACATCAGAAATCTATGCTTACCACTACTGATATTCTCACACATCCCCTCAAAAATATATTTTGCCCAATTATAAATTCTACCCTGGGATAAACAAACCAGACCAGATGCAACAGGGCTTGGACACTGATCCCATCCACCTGACTTAACACTAAGACACTGTAGTAAGGTATGAATCAGAAATCGCCATTGAGGAGATAACTTACATTTCAAGAAAGTACAACTCCCAGTGACAGGATATCCAATAGCAGCCATACCATCAATAATATCTTGCCTTGAGAGATCGAATTCCCCATGCTCTGCTGGAAATTGAAGTTTTAACCGAATCAACTCCTCAGAGATACTTACTTCTTGATTATCAATGGTAGCAACAATATCATTTTCCCTTCCCACAACATGTCTTACTCTAGCCGTTCTCCAAAACTGTTTGACCAAAGAATCATATACCGTTACTGGGCAATATGTGAGCGCATAACGAATAGATGACCCTCGAAGAAATTCCAGCACTTCATCATAACCAGCACTTTTTGAAGATGATTCCAAATAGGCAACCTTGTTATGATCATCTTTGTAACGAAGAGTTGTCATTGTATTGAAGGAAAGATTTAGGGTTTGAAATGAGAAGATTAGGGTTTGATAGGTTTCTAAGCAATAGAGATGAGAGATGTGCAATTATATGTTGAGTTTCCAAAAATATCACTTTGAATTGCTGCTATTTATTGCACGTATCTTTGATCAATTAACTTAAGAAAGTTTGACCTTTCGGTAGTAAAACTTGGTCAATCGGCAGCAATAACATCTTTGACCATTCAGCAGGAATGAGGTGGTTTGACCAAAGTCAATCTTCCGAACATAGTCATTAAGAATAACTTCCCCAAATTAATTCACAATACCAACCATCAATAAATTTGCACTAATCTCCATAATGTTATATAACCATAAGATCACATAACTCTATCATCACAAAACCCTTTATCACCACAAATCAAACTCAATCTTCCAAAAGAAAAACAAGTCACATTATGAGTTCATCCAAACATCCAATAATCGAAATCTCATCGGATTCATCCTCCTCTAGTGACTCAGGATGGAACAACTACTTTCCCAAAACAGCATCATCCTCTAAAGTCAAAGGGAAGGCCAAGGTTGAGGATGATTCATCTGATCCTCTTCCATCTACCCCTTCTTCTTTTGAGTACTTTAGCTCTGATGATGAAGATTCATCAGAGTTGAAGTCTTTGGTGTATTACCAGGGTGAATGGGAGACTTTCCCTCCCAATTTTCCTTTAACTGATGAGGACAGAAAACAGATGAAGGAAACTGAAGCTCTGCTTGCGGAAGAGATGGAAAGAACAACTGCAGCTTTCTATAAAGTACCGGTACCAAAAGGCAAGGCTAAGTCTCAAGAAGGATCAAGTCGAGAAAAACCAAACCCTAGAAGTCGACACAATCGACAACGTGAAGGCAAAGATCCAAGACAAAGGAAGAATCTCACCAGTACCACTCCCAAGCCAACCCAGCCAGCTACACAATCAAGCAATCCAAAACCGCAACCAACTCATCCTACTCCACAATCAAGAATCTCAACTACACAACCAATCCATCCAACTACAAGAACACGATCCAGAACTCATCAGAGACCAACAACCTCAAGCACTTCAAAGTCTCCCCCTGAACAAAGACAACCAAGGCCAGTCATCTTGGCACTTGCAGTCCCCCATGTTTATGAAGAGATCTGCCGTCAGAGAGGAAGGAGGTACATGCCTGAAAACATGGGTAAGGGTAAAGAGAAGATGGATTAGGTGGTAAGGTTTAGGTAGATTTATGATGGATGATTGGAATCTTTTGTAGCTTTTGAATGATGTTGATAAGTAGTTTTTGTAACTTGAAATCTTTTGTAACCAGCAACTGAATGTACTGATCTTTCTTATGATGAATGAAAATTGCTGTATTAACCTTTAAATCCAAGCATAAAGCAGCTGCAAAATAAAGTTAACTAACAAAAGATACTGAAAATCCTGCAAGATAAGATTAGAGAAACACAAATAAAACTCAAAAGAATGAAAGACAAGACAAAATTACAAGCATTAGCCTCCCCTTAGGCTAAAGCTACCCTATAAACCAGCACACACAATTACAACAACATATATTACCAAACAAACCAACTACCAAGGATACCATGGAGAATAAGCCATTCCCCCTCCAAAGACTTGATTAGAATAGACAGGCCAAAAATCCCTGTGATTATATGAAGAAGTACCAGCAGGAATGATTCCCTGAAAATCAGCAGGAACAGAGGAACCAGCAGGAATAGGTCTATCAGCAGGAAAAGGACTCCTATAAAAATTCATTCCTGCTGCTTGTGGAACATATGGTGGGATTTGTTTAACATTTTTCCACAATGTTCTGTTCTGATGTTTTCCACCATTCAACCTTTTCTCAAGATAATCACAATCTTTTATAAGATGATATTGACTACCACACACAAAACATGTCTTCTTCCTAACAGCCTTGTTTTTACTACAACTTTTCTTAATATAAACACTATTATTACTAGTGGAACTAGAGACACAGTTGTTTTTAAAAGAATTTAATGAGCTGTTATCTGAAAAGACTGATTTGGGAGTAGATATACCATTAGTTAAACTTGAGGACCTGTGACATTTGGGTGTAGTTGACTTTTCACTTGAGTCACATGAAACAAAGTCTTTAGACTCTGCTACTGAGGATTTGTCACTTGTGTGACAAGAGACACAATCTATAGATTCAGGTAAGTCTTTAGACTTTTTACCATAAACCATTTGTGACTCATCTGAGTCAATATCAGAGAGAGAGTGTACAGGAGAAGGCATAAAAACTCCTCTTATTGGTGGAGAAACAGCATTCATTTCACCTTCTTTCACATATTTAACAGGTTTTTGATAGTCTACAGGTTCAGAATTAAAAACACTATACTCATTAGGGTCATAAAATTGATTTGGCCCTATCAGGTTACCATACCCTAAACCTCTTTTTGTTTTCGTAGACATAGAACTATCAACTAACTTGTTTAGGTTTTTAGATGAATCTTTCCATTTATTAAACCTACCCAAGGCATTGTCTAGTTTAGTCTGCATCTCCTGTTTTTCTAACACCAACTTAGCCTTTTGAGACTCAGAATGTTTAAGCTCATTAGTGGTGTGTTTCAAGTCCCTCTCTAAAACCTTTATCTTTTCCTCATATGCTAACTGATTCTTTTGAAACCAAACTTTTTGCTTTTCTAATGTTTTAACTGCTTTGTCATAAGCATTAACTTTAATAAAGTATTCATTATACTTAGTTTTCATTTCATTATATTCATTATTAAGCGTTGAGTACAATTCTTGACAAGCAGAATTACATCTTTGTACCTGAGATGGGAATACTAAGAAAGCATATTCTTCCAAATGTTCTTTTTCCTCATAGGTCTTATTGTGGAACAAGTTCCTAATCCTCTTTGCGCATAATTCAAAATCATCTCCTGATACTGACATTGTGAAGAGATTCAAGAGAGACACACTTCAACACTGTTTCCTTCTTTATCAGAGATCCTTACCAGGCTCTGATACCACTTGTAGGATCGAGTAGTTCGAGCTTGATTGAGCTTGGTATAATCAAGAACCTCTGCAATACAAGTGTTTATGCGGAAACTAAACAACAAGTATTATAAAGAAGAAAAACTCTAAAGGACAATGATCCTCTATGGATCAAAACTAATAAACTATAAATCGTTTATAGAATGTTAATAGATGTTCAAGGCCTCCATAAACTCATAGACGGGTTTATCTTTTATACTAACAAGATCTCCTAACCCTAACCCGTTCTACAAGAAAACGTGTAAAGAGATTAACAACAATCTCTTCTAAAAATAAATCATAACAAACATTCTAAATATACGGATAACAACTAATACTATCCGCAGCAACAACACTATCGGCAGGAACAAAATAACACTGTCGGCAGCAATGAGCTTTCAGCAGAAACCAAAGCTTTCGGCAGGAACCAACTTTACACTATCGGCAGCAACAATGAATTCTTATTTCCCAGAGATCCTAACAGTTAGGGTTTGGACAGATTCATGGGGCTGTAAAGATACGATAATATTTAATAGATGGAGATGATTTAATTGATGAATCTTGAGTCTAAATTGTAGTTCAGAGAATGTGCTTTCCAAAAAGTCCGGCCACGATTGATTTCGAGGTTGGGAAGTCAGTCTAATGATTTTTGCGAGTAAAGGTGTCAAAACAGTTAAACCGAGACAGATTTAGGTTAAAAGTATTGAGGTCAAAAGTGGTTTAAAGTGTAATTTGGGTTAGCCCTTCCGGATAAATTGAGTTCTATATTCCCTTTGACTTCCACGCGAAAATTAGCCGATAATAAGTTGTGCAAGTAGGGTTTTTGGGTCAAAACATTTTGGCGTGCGATCAGATCCGAATCTGGATAGTTTTCATGTTTGATTTTTCAAAGAGTACTTGTGTGTGTGTGTTTAATGCATGGCCTTCTGTAAGGAGCTTGTATGCTCATGAAAGACCTTGTTGAATTTTTGGTGTGAGTTGTGGAGTTTATTTTGTCGTGATATTATGTGGGTGAATGTACCCCAAAAATCTGCGTTTTCTGATAAAATGTATGCAAGGGATTTAGTGAGTGTAAGTGTTGGTAGTGGTTAGTATGGAGTCTAGGTGATCCATGGTAGTTTATATCACCCTTAGACATCAATTATATGTGTGTTACATGGACTATAGCTTTTAGCTTGGTCGCGTGTAATGTGATCTTATTTTTGTTATATAGATTTGTGATTGATAATTGGAAGCTGCGAAGTTTGAGGTGAGTTTATAGTCCCATTTTTAATTTGTTTTAACTTGGGATGGGAATGATGCTTGTGTTGAAATATTTTTGAGTTACTGTGATTATGTGGTCGTAAAATGTATGGACTTGTAAGTGTTATTATACGTGTACTGCATGTTATGAGATTTTTGTGTGGTGATTCTGTGTGGTCCATTTGGAGGGTAGCTATGCTCCCATTATCCAATTGGAAAGTAGTAATCCTACTCACTCTTATTTTGTATGGTCCGATCGGAGGGTAATGATTACCCATTATTGTGAACTTGGATCGTGGGCGCGTTCCGTCCCAAATTGATGTTGGATATTGTTATTTGGATCGTGGGCATGTTCCGTCCCGTAAGTTGGTTAGTTGGTTATGATTACATGCTAGTTGTATAATAACTACCTTTACTGTCCTGCTATGTTTTATAATCACAGTGAACTGGTTGCCTGAGATATTGTGTGTCCTAAACCTATGAACCTTACCAACATTATGTTGACGTTTTTAAGCATCATTTTCAGGTGAGCATTCTAAGGCTAAGGTAGAGGGAAGCGACTAGACGAGACTTAGTTGCATTTAAGGATGATTTATCTTTATGTTTTGATTTTAATAAATTGGATTTTGATTGTGATACTTTAATGTCATTCGACTAGTACTTTATGTTTTATTGAGGATACCTTTGGAGATTTGTTTTGGTTATTTTCTTTTGGGGTATCGTTATGACACTTTGTGTCTGTACTTTGCTCTATTTATGTGCATGTAGTAATTCTATATTTAGACACCATGTGTTGTGATGATATCCATGAAGTTACACTCGCGTTTCCGCCTTGGCGAGGTGTGACAGATTGGTATCAGAGCCTTGGTTATAGAGAAGTAGGTGGTTGAACCTAGACTATAACCTAGGAGTCCCTCATATAGTTGCATTTAGGGCTTATGTATAAGTATGGTATTTTATATGTCTATTTTTCTTGAGTTTATGAGAAGTTTTGTCGAGTTTCGGACGCCGATTGAACCCCTATACTTAGTATTATATATGTCACTTTTAGCATGGCACCTCTAGCGCGTAGCAAGTTTCGTTGGACAATCGTTGTCGCTACTGGTTGCAAGAGGATTGGTAGCTTGAGACGGGCTAACAAGAGGATCTTAGTTCCTGCTAGCATGTGTCCATGTAAGATCGAGGAGAAGATGACTTTAGTGAACGTGGATGGAAAGGAGATAGAAAGGTACGAGACAAAAGTGACCAATAAAGACGGCTACATTATTAGGTACCCTAGAAAGTGCCCCAAATTCCTAGAATATGGAAGAGAGGTTTGGGCTAAGTCTCATAATCTGTATGGGTTTGTGGACCATATAGAGGAGGAAGAAAGGAACCTCAGGAGTGGTTTTGCCAGTCGTCCACTACCACAGAACGAGGGAAACCGGAATGGATGGATAAGTGAAGAGGAAGAGTACGAAGTGGATTCAGATCTAGAGTCTACGGCAAGTAGTAGATTTAATCCGAGTTGAATGAGAGGGGCAAACGTTAGGGTGGAGCTCGAGCCGTGTGCGATTCTGTTTGGTTTAGTGTTATGTTTTGGGATGTCTTCTATTGACTTTTGATGTTTGGTATTATGTTGGATCGCGAATTCCTTTGAATTCTGGAATTTTACCCGAGTAATTAATAATAAGGCTTGAGCGAGTTTGAATATTCTTTTTGTGTGATATGTTATTAATTTTTGAGTTTGTGTATTTGTAATTGTGAGATGTTATTATTGTTAGGCGGGGTATTGGAAGCGAGTACACATGTGAAAGGATACATCTATAATTATGGGTGGCCAACATAATTATAAATGTATCACGACACATGTGGACTTATGGCCAATGCTACGTTGACCAATGATGACATGCTTACGTGTAGTAGGATTAAGTTTAACCTTGATATTTGTGTTAATTGTCCCATTTGATGGGGAGTACTTGTGTTAAGTATGAATGCGTATTCGTGAACTTAGGTCTAGCATTGTGATTGAGATAGCTAGCGGTAGGGAGGTAGAGGTTGACAAGGTTATTCGTGGGTGTACTATAGTGTTAGAGGGCATTCCGTTTATGATTGACTTGATACCTTTTGGACATGGGAGTTTTGATGTAGTGATAGGGATGAGCTGGTTGTCTAAACATAAGGCCGAGGTTGTATGCCATGAAAAGGTAGTTCGTATACCTTTAGAGAATGGTGTTATACTTCGAATACAAGGAGAATCCTTAGGGAATGATTTTAAATCCCTTAAGAATGTGAAATCCAAAGAACTTAAAATAGAAGAGATTCCTGTAGTGTGCGAGTTTCCTGGCGTTTTTCCTGAAGACTTGTCTAGGTTGCCTCCAATCTGTCAAGTTTAATTCCATATTGAGTTGATTCCTAGAGCGGCACCTGTGGCGAAATCCCCATATCATTTAGCACCCTCTGAGATGCAAGAGTTGTCCGAGCAATTGCAAGAACTTCAGGATAAGGGGTTTATCCGACCCAGTCACTCTCCGTGGGGAGCACCTGTGTTATTTGTTAAGAAGAAGGATGGTTCGTTCCAGATGTGTATTGACTATCGGGAATTGAACAAGTTAACGGTTAAGAATCGGTATCCTCTTCCTAGAATCGATGATCTCCTTGACCAGCTGCAAGGTTCTCGATTCTTTTCGAAGATAGATCTACGTTCTGGTTATCATCAGTTAAGAGTGTATGAGGAGGATATTCCGAAGACTGCTTTTAGGACTCGTTATGGACACTTTGAGTTTACGGTTATGCCATTTGGGTTGACAAATGCACCTGCGGTAT
Source organism: Artemisia tridentata subsp. tridentata (assembly GCA_021014915.2). Taxonomy (NCBI): domain Eukaryota; kingdom Viridiplantae; phylum Streptophyta; class Magnoliopsida; order Asterales; family Asteraceae; genus Artemisia; species Artemisia tridentata. The sequence continues at coordinate 103,843,957 of CP139509.1, read as the reverse complement.
TCATGGAATTGCTGAAGGAGGAAAAGTTGTACGCTAAGTTTTCAAAATGCGAGTTTTGGCTTAGAGAGGTACATTTTCTTGGTCATGTAGTTAATAGTGAAGGTATACATGTAGACCCTGGAAAGGTCGAAGCGGTCAAGAATTGGAAGGCTCCTACGACGCCGTCAGAGATACGTTCCTTTTTAGGATTGGCAGGGTATTACAGACGATTTATCGAAAAAATTTCGAAGATTGCCAAACCCCTCACATTGTTGACCCAGAAGAATAAGAAGTATGTCTGGGGAGAGGAGCAAGAGATGGCTTTTCAGACATTAAAGGATAATTTGTGCAATGCACCTATTCTGGCACTTACAGATGGACCAGATGACTTTGTGGTGTATTGTGATGCGTCGAAACAAGGTTTTGGATGTGTGCTAATGCAGAGAGGGAAGGTGATAGCTTATGCATCCCGACAACTCAAGATTCATAAGAAGAATTACACCACTCATGATTTAGAGCTTGGTGCGGTAGTGTTCGCTCTTAAGAATTGGAGATATTATCTGTATGGCACAAAAAGTGTTGTTTATACGGATCATAAGAGTCTTCAGCATATCTTCAGTCAGAAGGAGCTAAATATGCGACAGAGAAGATGGATTGAATTGTTTAGTGATTATGATTGTGAGATTCGCTATCATCCTAGAAAGGCGAATGTGGTGGCTGATGTGTTGAGTAGGAAGGAAAGGATTAACCCTAAGCGTGTGCGAGCTATGTGTATGACCCTGCAATCGGGAATTAAGAGGAAGATATTGGCAACACAAGAGGAAGCCCTCAAGGATGAAAACGCAACAGCTGAGATGTTGCGTGGGTTGGATCAACAAATGGAGAAAAAGGAGGATGGTGGATTATATTTCTTGGATCGAATATGGGTTCCGATGGTGGGAGATGTAAGAAGGTTGATCATGGACGAGGCTCATAAAATGAGATACTCAATTCATCCAGGATCTGACAAGATGTATTACGACCTTAGAGATGCTTATTGGTGGCCAGGAATGAAGAGGGAAATAGCCGAGTATGTTAGTAAGTGTCTGACTTGTTTGAAAGTTAAGGCTGAACATCAGAAGCCCTCTGGATTACTACAACAACCGCCGATCCCTGAGTGGAAATGGGAGAATATAACGATGGATTTTATTACTAAGTTGCCTCGAACAAGTAATGGACATGACACGATATGGGTCATAGTGGACAGGCTAACGAAGTCTGCACATTTTCTGGCCATTCGTGAGGATTATAAGATGGAGAAGCTGGCAAGAATTTATATCAATGAGATTGTGGCACGACATGGTGTCCCAGTGTCTATTATATCTGATCGTGACAGTAGGTTTACCTCGCGGTTCTGGCAGTCGCTACAGAAGGCATTGGATATACGTTTGGATATGAGTACAGCTTATCATCCACAGACGGATGGGCAGAGTGAACGAACGATTCAGACTTTAGAAGATTTACTTAGAGCATATGCTATTGATTTTGGAGGAAGCTGGGATACTCATTTACCTTTAGCTGAGTTTTCCTATAATAACAGTTATCATTTCAGTATTAGGTGTGCGCCATTTGAAATGTTGTATGGGAGGAAATGTAGATCACCTGTTCTATGGGCAGAGGTTGGAACAAGCCAACTAATTGGTCCTGAACTAGTGCAAGAGACTACGGATAAGGTTTTTCAGATTAAGGAAAGACTTAAGGCAGCAAGGGATCGCCAAAAGAGTTATGCGGATAACCGCCGTAAGCCTTTAGAGTTTAGTGTTGGTGATCTTGTGATGCTGAAAGTGTCCCCTTGGAAGGGTGTTGTGCGTTTCGGTAAGAAAGGCGAATTAGCACCGAGATATGTAGGACCGTTTGAGAATACGGAAAGGATTCGGCTGGTGGCATATCGATTGAAGTTACCTGATGAGTTAAGTGGTGTACATGATACGTTTCACGTATCTAATTTAAAGAAATGTTTGGCGGATACTAGTCTACATGTGCCATTAGATGAGATTAAGATTGATAACCCTTCATTTTGTCAAAGAACCTGTTGAGATTATGGACCTAGAGGTCAAGAGTTTGAAGCGTGGTAAGATAGCTTTAGTAAATGTGCGTTGGAATTCGAAGTATGGTCCTGAGTTTACTTGGAAGCGCGAGGATCAGATGAGGTCTAAGTACCCAAATTTGTTTGCTGATGTGATTGGTGAGACGAGTAGCTAAATTTCGGGACGAGATTTCCCTAAGTGGGGGATGATGTCACAACCGTGATTTTAGCAGGTTAGTCTAACTATTAGTTTCGATCTATTTAATTTTTTGCTTGGTGCGACTTAAGTGTTTTGTGTGGCATATGTGTGATAAACGTGTACCTTGGCACTAAATCCCTTTGTGTGACTCTATTGGTGTGTCTTGAGTAGTGTTGTTTTGGAACAAGTTCATTTTGTTCACTTTGGTGATGTGGAAATAACTTGTATGGTTTTATGTTTGGGGTTTTTGCGTAATGAGTTGTGTTCAAGTTTGTGAGCGTTGGTAAATTAAGTGGTGTTCGGTTTTATGGGTTATACTAATAATGAGTGCGAAATTTTATTTTTGGAAACTTTGTTTTGAAAATGATAATTTTTCCGAGTTGTCAAAAAAACGAAAGTTTATCACGTAAGATGTTAGGTTTCGGTATACGCTTTTATAAAATAACGAAAACACAAGCTTTTAAGTGTAATAATTAATATTAATAAACATATATATATATATATATTCAGCCGATTAGGGGTTTTAGGGGAAAAAGAAAACCAAATTTTAGTCCAAATACACTTACCAATTATAAGGGTTATCTATAATATTCCTAGGATTAGTATAAATACAAAATCAAAACCCCCAACCCTCCCTTTTGAGAATTTCGGCCAAACCAAGGGGGAAACAAGAAGGAAAAATTTAGGGTTTTCATTATTGTGAAGAAAACGAGCTTAAGGTATGCCTAGTAATCCCTAATTCCTTTCATTATTGATGATTCATGTAATACAAGTTATGATGGATCTAGGGTTTATGTTTAATTCTGTAAATTTATGATATAAAACATGTTGGGATCACTAATTAGTAATATTATGATGATTGGTGAAGAGATTAGGGTATAAAACATGTTAATTATTGAGTTAGGGTTTGGACAGATTCATAGGGCTGTAAAGATACGATGGTATTTAATAGATGGAGATGATTTAATTGATGAATCTTGAGTCTAAATTGTATTTCAGAGAACGTGCTTTCCAAAAAGTCCGGCCACGATTGATTTCGAGGTTGGGAAGTCAGTCTAATGATTTTTACAAGTAAAGGTGTCAAAACAGTTAAACCGAGACAGATTTAGGTTAAAAGTATTGAGATCAAAAGTGGTTTAAAAGGAGTAATTTAGATTATCCCTTCCGGAGAAATTGAGTTCTATATTCCCTTTGACTTCCACGTGAAAATTAGCCGATAATAAGTTGTGCAAGTAGGGTTTTTGGGTCAAAACATTTTGGCGTGCGTTCAGATCCGAATCTGGATAGTTTTCATGTTCGATTTTTCAAAGAGTACTTTTGTGTGTGTTTAGTGCATGGCCTTCTGGAAGGAGCTTGTATGCTCATGAAAGACCATGGTGAATTTTTGGTGTGAGTTGTGGAGTTTATTTTGTCGTGATTTTATGTGGGTGAATGTACCCCAAAAATCTGCGTTTTATGATAAAATGTATGCAAGGGATTTAGTGAGTGTAAGTGTTGGTAGTGGTTAGTATGGAGTCTAGGTGATCCATAGTGGTTTATATCACCCTTAGACATCCATCATATGTGTGTTACATGGACTATAGCTTTTAGCTTGGTCGCGTGTAATGTGATCTTATTTTTGTTATATAGATTTGTGATTGATAATTGGAAGCTGCGAAGTTTGAGGTGAGTTTATAGTCCCATTTTTACTTTGTTTTAACTTGGGATGGGAATGATGCTTGTGTTGAAATATGTTTGAGTTACTGTAATTATGTGGTCGTAAAATGCTTGGACTTGTAAGTGTTATTATACGTGTACTGCATGTTATGAGATTTTTGTGTGGTGATTCTGTGTGGTTCATTTGGTGGGTAGCTATGCTCCCATTATCCAATTGGAGAGTAGTAATCCTACTCACTATTATTCTGTGTGGTCCGATCGGAGGGTAATGATTACCCATTATTGTGAACATGGATCGTAGCGCGTTCCGTCCCAAATTGATGTTGGATATTGTTATTTGGATCGTGGGCATGTTCCGTCCCGTAAGTTGGTTAGTTGGTTATGATTACATGCTAGTTTTATAATAACTACCTTTACTGTCCTGCTATGTTTTATAATCACAGTGAACTGGTTGCCTGAGATATTGTGTGTCCTAAACCTATGAACCTCACCAACATTATGTAGACGTTTTTAAGCATCATTTTCAGGTGAACATTCTAAGGCTAAGGTAGAGGGAAGCGACTAGACGAGACTTAGTTGCATTTAAGGATGATTTATCTTTATGTTTTGATTTTAATAAATTGGATTTTGATTGTGATACTTTAATGTCATTCGACTAGTACTTTATGTTTTATTGAGGATACCTTTGGAGATTTGTTTTGGTTATTTTCTTTTGGGGTATCGTTATGACACTTTGTGTCTGTACTTTGCTCTATTTATGTGCATGTAGTAATTCTGTGTTTAGACACCATGTGTTGTGATGATATCCATGACGTTACACTCGCATTTCCGCCTTGGCGAGGTGTGACACAAATGCCATGTTCCCAGAGCTTAAACTTGAACTTCCAGACTTCTTCACTTCCTTTTCAACAATTTTAAAATTGTTGTACAGATCATTAAGGCTTATTGTGTCGATTTCTGGCTTGTTCTTTCAGACAACCACATGAGTGTACCAATCAGCAGGCAAACTTGATCCGTGCTAAATAGATATATAAATATTATGCAACGACGGATACGCGTGAATAATTACAAATCACCCCTTTGTGAAAAAGGATACTTGCAAAAACTCGCGTTTGTGTGTGTAGTGTGAAACCAGGTAAGTGATTACCCGGATCGTTTCCCAACGAGGTATGAATGGGCAAACTGTGGAAAGCTTTGGATTAGAGTGACAGATGATATGGATTTTGCTTTGATTTATATCTAATTAACAAAATGAGAAACAAACAAATATATAAAAGAAAACTAAACGCGAATTAAACTAAACAGAAAACGCGTAACGGAAAATCTAAAATTGGACGAAAAAGTGAAATAATATAAAATTAAAACCTAAAAGTGTAAAATTATTTAAAACTTATTTTAAAACTAAAATTTTATTTTTTATACTTTTTATCTAATTATTATTAATTACTTATTATTTAATTACTTTTTTTAACTATTTAAATTTATAAAAAATAATAAATGAACAAGGAAAAATCTAAAACTTTTTCTATAAATATTATTAAGTGAAAAGAAGCTAAGAAAATTATAAAAATGATAATTCCTTAATTAAAAATTTAAAAAGATAAAATCTATTAAATAGAAGCTATCACTTATTTTCTATTTTGTTTTTCTTAAGGTCTAAAAATATGTTTATATTTTTCCTATAATCTAATTAATAAAAGAAAATTATGAAAATTAGAATTATATTTTTCTGATTATTTTTCCATTTATTATGATTTAATTACTAATAGAAACTAATTAAAAAGATTAAAAATATTAAATGACTTAGGAAAAATCTGAAAAATTCAGGACAAGTCTAAAATATTATTAAAAAGCTAGGAAAATTAAAATCAAAAGTCTAATAGGCCCTGATAAGCAGATGGGCAGATAAGCAGTTGGGCTAATAAGCTAAAAATAAGCTAATAAGCTCAAAACTTAACCAAAAGCTCAGGACAAGTTTAAACAACTGTAAGAAGCTTAAAATAACTTGAAAACACAAATAAGCACAATGAAATAAGCTGAAAAGCAGATGAGCAGTTGTGAATTCAAAACAGAAAACTCAGAAAAATGGCCAATTAGCAAGGCAGATTAAGCACTTAAATAAGCAGGTAAGTTGAATAATATGGGGGCAAAAGTGAGCTAGTACTATGAGCTATTCAAAAACACAAAAAGCAGGGCCTGAGCTTATCTAGATAAGCCACAATGGAGTTGAGTTCAGCAGCTTCAGCAACTCAGTATATACTGAGTCTGCTGTGTGCAGAGTTGTGCAGAAGAGCACAAGCCAAAGGCTCCAATCCAACTCTTGTAGCTACTCTAAATGGTTCACAAAGAACTCAGAAAAGCAAAGAAAAAGGCCAAATTGAGGTCATGGCTTATAATGGCTTATTTGGTCTTTTGAGTTTCTAAAAATTCCACAAATGGCTCAAAACTACAAAACCTACAAAATGAACTTGTTAAATCTTAGAAACAGCTTATATTGACTTAAATAAGCTTAACCAAAGTTGGGCAAGTTGCAAAGTAACAGTAACAAGCTTGTTTGACTAGTTTGACTGCTCAAACCAAACACCCCTTTAAAAGGTGTCTGTTGTGGTTTAGAACTAGCACAGGCTTATTTAACTTAATATTTCTGATTATTATGGATTAGTTAACTTATTTTAACTATATTAAGCAAATTTTAAAACAGAAATAAGCAATCTAATAAGCTAAATACTAATTAGCTATTTTTGGACTTTTTTAGTGTTTTTAGAGAAAATGATACAAAAGCTATAAAAAACTGATTTAACTAATGAAATACACTTAAGAACTATAAATAAGCAAGAACTTATGGAAATAAGCTGATAATAAGCTATTCAACAGTAAAATAGTAAATAAAGCAAAAAATGAGAAAATAAGCTTACAACTGATAAGCTATAGAACAAAGGAACTAGTGATCAGAACCAATCTAGCTTGTCAGAAACAAGCTAGAAAACCCAGAAAAACCTTCCTTAATAGCTTATTGCACCCAGAACAGCTTATTGGCTTCCAGGTTGACTTTCATTGACTTTCTTGAATCTTCAGGACTGAGCATGATTTATACTAACATAAGCTTATCAAAAGCTATTCAGAGCTTATGTAAGCTTATAGGGACAGCAAATAAGCTTTTCCAAATAACATTTAACTTAGTACGTATTACAGTAAAACTTGAAATTTATAAAGAAGACTGATAATGATTAAAAGGAAGCTTGAAATTACAACAATTAAACTGTAACTGACTTGTATTAATAACTGGAATTGAAAATTACAATAAGTAAATGACTGATAAGTAAAAACGAATTAAATAAAATTAACTACTCCTTTCTAATCTATTACAAAGCCCTATATATACTAAATATTGCTGGGAAACTCCTTGTCGACATCTCTGATTAATCCTACACCCTTGGATGGTCTTGAAATCATCTCAGCCTTTGATTTTACTTTTGGCGCCAAAATTGAGATAGTGGAAAAATCCACTATCTCTGGTATGAGGTGATGGGGAAGAGGCAATTAATGCCTTTTGGCATGTTAGGTAAGGTGGGATAGGTGGAAGGTGGTGAGGTGTAGTGGTATTGCAGAGAGGCGGTGGAGATGGTGGTATGGTTTTGGCGGTTTTAAGGAGAAAGGGATAAGAGTTTGACCGAAGTCAAACTCTTGGTTTAAATATAAGGGTTGGGTCGGGTATAGTTTTAGATTGGGCTTGTGGGCTGGGGTATGTAATAAGGGTTGGGTTGGGTTATTAATAAAAGGGTTGGGTTTAGTAAATAAGGGTCCGGTTTGGTTTGTAGTTTAATCACAAGGACCACTTTTGTATTTTCTGATTTGTGAAAGGGCTAAAATGGTAAGTTTCCAAAATTATCAAAAGGACCTTTTATGTTAAGTTTCAATTCCCCAAGGACTTAAGATGTTAAATTTCAATATACAAAACCCGGGGGACTTGTTTTGCCATTTTTGAAACTTGAAGGACCAAAACTGCCATTTCTTTAAAACTTTCATCCAAGGACCAATATTGTAAAAGTTAAATAGTTTAGGGACCTTGAATGATAATTTTCCAAATTTTTAACACCAGGGACTATTTCTGCCAATTTCTGAAAGTTCAGGGACTGAAATTGACAATTATGCAAAATATGTTTGTTTTTCAACTGTTTTTAATTCTTTTGCACATGAAACACATAAAAACACAATCAAATGATATTTTCTGCATTTTGAAGCATATTTGCATATTTTTAAATGTTTTTGCAGTCTAAATGTGACAGAAATGATGAGTATTTAGACACTTATCAATCCCCCACACTAAACTATTGCTAGTCCCTAGCAATCTTTTATGAAAATTTAATGGATTTTATCTCTTTACCAAAAGCCATTACTTCTGGAGTAGCCAATGTTTTAGTATGTGATACTTTGGTACAATGATAACCAAATGATTTTGAGCAAATCATCAGCTGTCAACGGTTTTGATTTGTCTTTACCAAAAGCCGTTTGCTTCTGGACTAGCCAACTCTTAGATAAATTACAACTATTATCTTTGGTGAGCTGATTACCAATCATGGTTTTCCAATGCCTTTACCACAAGCCATAACCTTGCGGGCTAGCCAACTCTTCACTTATAAAGATATGGTGAGTCGAATACCATACAATTTTTGTCAAATTGTAAGCCATAAACGGATTTGATATATCTTTACCAAGAGCCGTTTGCTCTCGGATTAGCCAATCCTTATGTGGGTTAGACATGGCGGACTGATAACCATTTATTGCGTTCTAAGTGAGAAAAAATTTTAAAATTTTGGCCAAAATGGGGGTACTAGATGGTACATATGATCAAATTCGCTAGAATTCCCCCCCCCCCCCACACTTAGAACTGAATATTGCCCTCAATATTCAAAGTACCGGCTATTATGCCGACACTTAGAACGTAAAAAGGAAACATTACTAATAGCCCTTTTTTTTTTTTTTAGACTTATACATATTTACAACATGTGGGGCATCTCCCCCACACTAGGGTGAGACATAGGTGAAAACCCATGTTTTACTACTGTTTTTATTAACCGAGTCGCTAGCTTGACTCGACCCCGAATTCATTGGTTCATGGGGAAGTAAGTGGAAGAAACCATCTCCATCGGACTTTCCATCAAATTGTTTGGATAACCAATTGAACATAAGAAAGTTCCACACCGATGAGATAAATCTGGCATTTAAACCAATGTTAGATGGAAAATGACGGGGTCAAAGGTAATATCCTCACTCCCGAATGAGTGAAAGATAGGGGAAATCACCGGGTAGGTGAAGGGAAGAAGAGAGATCTGAATAGCAATTAAGATAAGAACTTCCTCCGCAAGAATTGTATATTCAAGTGGAGGAGGCAAGTCCTTAAACTTGATCTCCGGAAATTTATCAGTTTTCTCAACTGACTTGATTTCCTTTTTATGAAGTTCAACGGGAGGGAGAGGGGGAGAATTGTCCTGATTCAACAATTTCTCAAGAAGAAGAATATCTCCCTCCAGATCAATCTCAGCGTTATCAATTCCTTCTAGAAATGAATCACACTTGAGAAAAGCCTCGATCTCTTCCAAATTGGAATCACTTCCCTCAAACGGAGTGAGAGAAGGGGAAGAGTCGGAAATGATAGGTAGAGAAGATGTGGTGGGAACACCACTCACAGAATTATGAAAATAACCAACACTTTCTTGAGAGTACTCCTTTGAAGCAACATCAATGACATCGATTCGGTTAACCGATTTAGAGTCATAATTTTGTAGTACCTCGAAGTTTGATCATGGTTAAAGGTAACAGCTTCATTATCCACACGCAAGGTGATCTCATGCTTAAATACATCAATAAGAGCATGGCCCGTTTTTAAGAATCCTCTTCCAAGAATGAGAGGAACCTTTTGATCTGCGTCGAATTCAACAACCACAAAGTCAGCTGGAAAATGGAACTTCCCTACTTTTACAAACACATCCTCGGCAATGCCGCATGGATGAGATATGGTTCGATCTGCAAGCTCAAGAGTCATGCAGGTAGGAGTAAGAGCCGGAAGAGAAAGTTTCTTCCATACTGAATGAGGCATCAGGTTGATGCTTGCACCTAGATCGGCCAAGGCATAGCATTCAACCATTCCCGAAAATATACAAGGTAGTAGAAACTTTCTGGGATCTCCAAGCTTCTCCGGAAGCTTTTTCAAGATAACCGCTGAGCAGTTCTCATTTAATGGAGTTTTAGCCATTTCAATCAGTTTTTCCTTGTTACTTAACAAATGTTTGATTGTTGATGCAAACTTGGGCATCAGAATGATAGCATCCGCAAAACTTATGTCAAAATGTAATTCTTTAAAGATTTGAAAGAATTTGTCCATTTGTTGACTAGCCTTCTCACGGAGCTTTTGCTCATTTAAGCGCGATGGGTAAGGAATATAAGGTTTGGATTTAGGGGCAATGACTTCAGGAGTCTCAACAGATTCAAAGACAACTCCTGGTTTGGATCTCTTTTTCGGGACACCCGGAGGATGGACATGTGCTGTACTTTGTGGGCTTGGAATTTGCACTTTGTCCGTTGTATCCTCCGTCTCTTTTTCCATTTCAAACAACAGAGGAGGAATAGGACCAGAGGGTCCCTCATAAGCAGCACCACTCCGAGTGGTGATAGCTTTGACGAAAGTGGTATTTTCATCATCATCACTGTCATCAAGCACACTGATAGGAGCAGCATTGAGCATATCGGAATAAGCTCTGGCTGTTCTTTGCTCACTAAGTTTGTTTGACAAACTTTTAACCGTAAATCGTGAAAGAGTAGGATCTATTCTTGACGGTTGAGGAGCAATTGTGGGTGTAGAATTTTGGATAACCGTAGGTTGGACGTATTTAGCACTTCCATTGTTAGTGGGAAGTACCGGGTCCTTTGTCATCTTGAGTCCAACATGAGCTTTACCACTACGTGTAGTAACAGCTTTGAGTTCACCCCTTGGGTTGACAACAGTGTTACTTGGGAGACCTCCCGAGGTAGAAGGTGGATTGAGATGGTCCATGAGACTGGCAAACATATTCTTAACTTCGCTTTGAGAATGATCGATTTTGTTTGAAAGCTCAGTTCCTTGCTTGTGTATTGATGACTGAAATTCATTCTTCAAATTAGAGATTTGATTTTGCATTGCCTTCATATTGGTCTCATTAACCTTGATGTAGCTATCAAGTTCATTCGAGAGAGGTCTTTGGGAATTAGGAGCTGAATACCCTTGATTACCCCTTTGGGGTGGGTATTGATTGTTCGGGGCATGATATTGATTCTGCGTGTTTTGCCCTCTTTGCTGATTAGGATTAATCCTATTTGGATTGTTAGGAGGAGGAAATCCGGGTGGTCCATGTTGATTGCTAGCACGGTAGTTTGTTTCCACTTGAGGATAGTATTGGCTACCTCCTTGATTGGAAGATCCGGCTAAAGCTTTGACTTCAAATGCATTGCCATTGGTGGCAGTACAATTGTAGTAAGCGTGAGGACCACCACAAGTAACACAAACTTCTACCTTTTTGATTTCAGCAGTGTGAGAAGTTTGCGGAGCAGACTCTTTCTTTTGTGTGGAGAAAACCAAAGATTGAATAGCCTTCATGAGTTCAGCAAGCTGAGTATCAGTACTAGACTGACTCACGGGAGATGAAGTAGAAGGACCAGCACTAGCCTGAGAATTATATGGTCTGGCTCATGCAGTGCGGACCTTTGACTTATTTTCAATAAGTGCAATGGCTTCCCTAGTGGATTTGCTCAGAAAATTACCTCCAGCTGAGGCATTAAGAGAATCTTGGTCAGATGGGTTTAACCCATTGTAGAAAGTGTCCATTTGCATCAAATCGGTGAAACCGTGATGAGGACATTTGCGGAGCAATTCTTTGAAACGATCCCATGCCTCTCCAAATGGTTCATCAAACCTTTGAGAGAATTTCATGATTTCATTCTTGAGATACGTGGTTTTAGAAGGAGGAAAGAATTCATTCACGAACTTCTGAACCAAATCTTCCCACGTTGTTATCGATCGAGGGGGTTGTTTGTCAAGCCAAATCCGGGCTGCCCCATCGATGGAAAACGGGAAAAGAAGAAGTTTGATTGATTCCTCAGGGACATTTCTGCATTTGATGGTGGATGTGATTTTGTTAAACCATCTAATGTGATCTTGAGGATCGTCCCTGTCAAAACCATAGAATTGCCGCTGGGTTACCAGGTTTATTAACCCAGTCTTAAGCTCAAAATTCTCAGCCACGATGGCTGGAACAACAATGGCATCTCCGTACCCATTGATGGGAGCTTGGAGAAGCTCATTCATAGGACGGTCTTCTGCCATGATGACAGGGGTTTTGGGATCAGTACGTATCTCGGGTACGACTGATGGAGCAGAACGTCTACGACGTCTTCGAGGTATGTTTCCAAGCTCACGAAAAGGGCTTGTGACCTAGAAGAACGAGTGCGCATGCACTTTTAGCAAAAATTTTCAATTAAAATCAAGATCGAGAAAAAACACAAGTGAACTTAAACCAACAATCAACAAGCGTACGGTAGCTCTCTAAAAGATAAACGCACAGAGTGGCGGAGAAGCAAAGGTGGGAAATTAATGCTCCTTAAAAACCCGCTTCTTTCAGTTCGACAATTTAATGTCAAACTATCCTTAAACCTCCGTTATAGTTTGTTTATCAATCAAAGGTGAGCCGATATTCGCAAGTGATACAAAGGAAAGTTTTAAATCTGATGTTTGGGAACTTATTATGGTCGTACCCCCAGTTAGATAGTACTCTGTCTTGGTTCTCGATGGTAAATTTTATTGTTTTTATTATTAAACAAAGAAAATGGAAAATGTTTTTGGGTTTTTTATTTTTTATATGATATATATATATAAGAAAAGAAAAATATTTTTGTATTTTATATGGTTTTATGGAAATAGGAACTTCTGGAAGAAGAATCTCAAATCACTAATCGCTAAAACTTACACAATTGTCGCAACACACCTCCCCGGCAGCGGCGCCAAAATTTGATCCGTGCTAAATAGATATATAAATATTATGCAACGACGGATACGCGTGAATAATTACAAATCACCCCTTTGTGAAAAAGGATACTTGCAAAAACTCACGTTTGTGTGTGTAGTGTGAAACCAGGTAAGTGATTACCCGGATCGTTTCCCAACGAGGTATGAATGGGCAAACTGTGGAAAGCTTTGGATTAGAGTGACAGATGATATGGATTTTGCTTTGATTTATATCTAATTAACAAAATGAGAAACAAACAAATATATAAAAGAAAATTAAACGCGAATTAAACTAAACTGAAAACGCGTAACGGAAAATCTAAAATGGGACGAAAAAGTGAAATAATATAAAATTAAAACCTAAAAGTGTAAAATTATTTAAAACTTATTTTAAAACTAAAATTATATTTTTTATACTTTTTATCTAATTATTATTAATTACTTATTATTTAATTACTTTTTTAAACTATTTAAATTTATAAAAAATACTAAATGAACAAGGAAAAATCTAAAACTTTTTCTATAAATATTATTAAGTGAAAAGAAGCTAAGAAAATTATAAAAATGAAAATTCCTTAATTAAAAATTTAAAAAGATAAAATCTATTAAATAGAAGCTATCACTTATTTTATATTTTGTTTTTCTTAAGGTCTAAAAATATGTTTATATTTTTCCTATAATCTAATTAATAAAAGAAAATTATGAAAATTAGAATTATATTTTTCTGATTATTTTTCTATTTATTATGATTTAATTACTAATAGAAACTAATTAAAAAGATTAAAAATATTAAATGACTTAGGAAAAATCTGAAAAATTTAGGACAAGTCTAAAATATTATTAAAAAGCTAGGAAAATTAAAATAAAAAGTCTAATAAGCCCTGATAAGCAGATGGGCAGATAAGCAGTTGGGCTAATAAGCTAAAAATAAACTAATAAGCTCAAAACTTAACCAAAAGCTCAGGACAAGTTTAAACAACTGTAAGAAGCTTAAAATAACTTGAAAACACAAATAAGCACAATGAAATAAGCTGAAAAGCAGATGAGCAGTTGTGAATTCAAAACAGAAAACTCAGAAAAATGGCCAATTAGCAAGGCAGATTAAGCACTTAAATAAGCAGGTAAGTTGAATAATATGGGGGCAAAAGTGAGCTAGTACTATGAGCTATTCAAAAACACAAAAAGCAGGGCCTGAGCTTATCTAGATAAGCCACAATGGAGTTGAGTTCAGCAGCTTCAGCAACTCAGTATATACTGAGTCAGCTGTGTGCAGAGTTGTGCAGAAGAGCACAAGCCAAAGGCTCCAATCCAACTCTTGTAGCTACTCTAAATGGTTCACAAAGAACTCAGAAAAGCAAAGAAAAAGGCCAAATTGAGGTCATGGCTTATAATGGCTTATTTGGTCTTTTGAGTTTCTAAAAATTCCACAAATGGCTCAAAACTACAAAACCTACAAAATGAACTTGTTAAATCTTAGAAACAGCTTATATTGACTTAAATAAGCTTAACCAAAGTTGGGCAAGTTGCAAAGTAACAGTAACAAGCTTGTTTGACTAGTTTGACTGCTCAAACCAAACACCCCTTTAAAAGGTGTCTGTTGTGGTTTAGAACTAGCACAGGCTTATTTAACTTAATATTTCTGATTATTATGGATTAGTTAACTTATTTTAACTATATTAAACAAATTTTAAATCAGAAATAAGCAATCTAATAAGCTAAATACTAATTAGCTATTTTTGGACTTTTTTAGTGTTTTTAGAGAAAATGATACAAAAGCTATAAAAAACTGATTTAACCAATGAAATACACTTAAGAACTATAAATAAGCAAGAAATTATGGAAATAAGCTGATAATAAGCTATTCAACAGTAAAATAGTAAATAAAGCAAAAAATGAGAAAATAAGCTTACAACTGATAAGCTATAGAACAAAGGAACTAGTGATCAGAACCAATCTAGCTTGTCAGAAACAAGCAAAAAAAACCCAAAAAACCTTCCTTAATAGCTTATTGCACCCAGAACAGCTTATTGGCTTCCAGGTTGACTTTCATTGACTTTCTTGAATCTTCAGGACTGAGCATGATTTATACTAACATAAGCTTATCAAAAGCTATTCAGAGCTTATGTAAGCTTATAGGGACAGCAAATAAGCTTTTCCAAATAACATTTAACTTAGTACGTATTACAGTAAAACTTGAAATTTATAAAGAAGACTGATAATGATTAAAAGGAAGCTTGAAATTACAACAATTAAACTGTAACTGACTTGTATTAATAACTGGAATTGAAAATTACAATAAGTAAATGACTGATAAGTAAAAACGAATTAAATAAAATTAACTACTCCTTTCTAATCTATTACAAAGCCCTATATATACTAAATATTGCTGGGAAACTCCTTGTCGACATCTCTGATTAATCCTACACCCTTGGATGGTCTTGAAATCATCTCAGCCTTTGATTTTACTTTTGGCGCCAAAATTGAGATAGTGGAAAAATCCACTATCTCTGGTATGAGGTGATGGGGAAGAGGCAATTAATGCCTTTTGGCATGTTAGGTAAGGTGGGATAGGTGGAAGGTGGTGAGGTGTAGTGGTATTGCAGAGAGGCGGTGGAGATGGTGGTATGGTTTTGGCGGTTTTAAGGAGAAAGGGATAAGAGTTTGACCGAAGTCAAACTCTTGGTTTAAATATAAGGGTTGGGTCGGGTATAGTTTTAGATTGGGCTTGTGGGCTGGGGTATGTAATAAGGGTTGGGTTGGGTTATTAATAAAAGGGTTGGGTTTAGTAAATAAGGGTCCGGTTTGGTTTGTAGTTTAATCACAAGGACCACGTTTGTATTTTTTGATTTGTGAAAGGGCTGAAATGGTAAGTTTCCAAAATTATCAAAAGGACCTTTTATGTTAAGTTTCAATTCCCCAAGGACTTAAGATGTTAAATTTCAATATACAAAACCCGGGGGACTTGTTTTGCCATTTTTGAAACATGAAGGACCAAAACTGCCATTTCTTTAAAACTTTCATCCAAGGACCAATATTGTAAAAGTTAAATAGTTTAGGGACCTTGAATGATAATTTTCCAAATTTTTAACACCAGGGACTATTTCTGCCAATTTCTGAAAGTTCAGGGACTGAAATTGACAATTATGCAAAATATGTTTGTTTTTCAACTGTTTTTAATTCTTTTGCACATGAAACACATAAAAACACAATCAAATGATATTTTCTGCATTTTGAAGCATATTTGCATGTTTTTAAATGTTTTTGCAGTCTAAATATGACATAAATGATGAGTATTTAGACACTCATCAAAACTCCTTAAGAATTTGGAATTCGGGTCTTCTTGAGGGATCTCAACTCCTAATACAGCCAGTTGGCTGATTATCTTCTGCAACCTGTTAAACATGTGATCAAGAGACTCATTGCTTGTAGCATTGAAATTCTCAAAACTCTGCTTCAGCAAGGTTTTCTGAGTCTTTTGGGTGGCCTCATTACCACCAAACCTTGTAGTTATTGGTTCAAACAAGGATTTGGCATCCTTGTATTTGCTGAATGTCAGGAGTTGATCATTGGGGATGGTCATCAGCAACAAGCGCCTTGCTTTAACATCATTCTTCTTCTGCAGCTTTTCCTCTGCAGTAACAGGAGAAGTGTTCACAGTTGTCTTTGTCTGACCATCAACTGTTGTTTCAGTTGTTGATGGTTTTAAGGAGTTCCCATCTTTTATGATTTCCCAAAGTGCATAATCCTGCACTTGGAAGTACTACTCTATCCTCAGCCTCCACATCTCGAAATCATTCTGTTTAAGCATAGACAACTTTGCAGCAGTGTTGGTCTGTGTAGTCTCCATGTCCATCGTCTTTGTAGGGAATAAAGAGTTCTTCAGAAAAGTATCTTCTAAATCAAAGTATCAGAAACCTGGCTCTGATACCACTTGAGAGGATCTAAACACACTTAGAATTGTGTTGAGGATACTTTGAGTGTATATCAAATAGTATGTGGAATCTACTATATGACACTTAGAAGATTTGTGCAATGTAACAGTAATGAATGAACAGTTTTGTATGAACAATGAATATCACCAAACGCTTTATTATTAGATATAATACAAGTGATCTTGCTTATCACTAGGGTTTTCAAAAACCTTGAAGCTTAACAAAACATATATCTAAACATCTAACCTAGGACCTCCTTTTATAATACAAGGAGTCCTTTACAAGACAAGTATTGATATTCTAAGCATGCAGAATATCAGTATAATTCTAACTATATAAGATATACATGAAATCTATTCTATACTTATCCTTCTACACGTCATCATGAGCAGTACTAATCTTCAGTCTTTAAGCAGTCCAGCAGTATCATCTTCTATACTAGCAGTACTAACTCAGCAGTTAGTACTGTTAGTTATATCTTCAACAGTCTTCAACTTACACTAGTAGTACTAACTCCATTAGTATTGTTAGTGTTATTCTTAAGCAGTACTAATACAAAACCAATGTCTTGATGTTAGGAATTATTAGAAATAATATTTATTTCATTGCTGCTGTTAGTGTTAATGGTTCCTGCTGGCAGGTATGTAGTTCCTGCTGGTAGTTGTTCCTGCTGGTAGTACATTTTGTTTCTGCTGTTAGTTGCCATTGCTGCGGTTATTAGTTCTGTATTATTAGATAGAATGGATATGCATGAGATATATTAGGAATAGATTTGCATATCTTTTATACGTTTTCTTAGTAATGCTGCATTAGGGTTTCTTGTAGTATAGAAGAAACATGCGGCTATGAGTTTTGTGATCAATCAATCGATTGAAACATTATTAGTTAATAAAAAAACCCATAGAGGATCAAAGTTTATTAGTTACTTCTTCTTCTTTATTAGTTTATATTCAGAGATTCTCTTGTAGCGTCACTACTAGAAAAATAGCCTTTAATGACTCCTAAATTATGACACACACATTTTATTGACAAGCAAAAGTGTGAGTCATAAAAAAACTGTCATAACTTGTACAATTTAAAGGACATATGACATGCAATTATTAGAGTCATAAAAACTAAAACACGGGATACACTTTTTGTTTCCCGCTATTGACAAAACCCCACAAAAAACCTAAGTCCTTCAAAATCCCAAAAAAAAAAAACCCAATTAAGTTTACTAGGGTTAGCTATTCTTCTCTCCCAATCCAGCCGCCCACCTTCACCACATTTTTCCGGCCATATTTCTCCGGAATTGTTATAACAACCTATCCAAACGCTATTGATAAAGCTGTCTCACAACTCATCTCCCTCACAATTTTTATAACAATCTCAACTCCCATCTCCTCTCTCTCTCTATATTGATACCAGCTCCATCTCCTTCCTCTCTCTAAACGAACCAACACCACCTCTGCCGTAGCCACACCTCCCCCACCACTGGCCACCGTGACACACCGCCACCACCAGAATGCTCAGCTTCACCTCCCCCATCACCTATGCTAAGCCACGCGCTCTGGCGACACACCACGGCCATCCTCGTTAACCCACGCGCCGTCAAGAATTCGTCATCACCACTTCTCGACACTCACCGAGTGTTAATCGATAGAATATGAGGTATGACGCGCGAGTTGACTCGTATACGAGTCAACTCGGCTTAATATTGATCTTTTCGGGTTTAATAATGAACGGGTTTTAAAGTTTTTATTAAATAAAAATGATTAATAACGGATTTGGTATCGATAGTGGGTTTTGTATGTCGAGTTTGAACTCACCGTTTGGTTGATGTTCTTGAGGTTGTTGTTGTTTTATTCTTGTTTTGTTCGGTTTGAATTTTATTGATATCGTTTGAGTTATAGTCGTGGACTAAGATTTGATCATGGGTTTAGTCTGGATTTTTAGACCGAGAGTTAGGATTTGTTTTGGGTTGGTTTTGAATTGTGGCCGTGCTAGTTATTGTTGTGGTCGTTGTTGTTTATTGGATTTGGATTGGAGCCGTGGGCTAGGATTTTGGGTTTTGGATTTGATTTTAGGCCTAACGGTGTTGTTGATTGATGATGAACGGCTGTGGAGAAAGCCGAGACCACTAGGGTCTCGGCCGTGTAATTATTTGGCTATTGTTGATTTGGGTTGGCAATGTTCTTGCTGCTGTTGATGTTTTTGCCGTTGTTGTTTATATGTTGATGGTGAACTGCTGGGGGAGCAAGCCGAGACCACTAGGGTCTCGGCCGTGTGCTTAATTGATTTATCATTGTTGTTTATCCGGTGGGGTTTTGGATTATGAGCCGAGGGATTAAGGATTAGGATTGAAGGGTGTTTTGGAGTTTGGATTATCTGGTCGAAGTTGTTATTATCGGGGTTGATATTGAATTTGGATTATTCACGGTTAAGGGTGGTCGAACCATAGAATGTAGGAACGATAACCATTTTGGACATAACTTTCCTAATTGAATACGATTGTTATAAAAATTGTTATAAAAATTGTGGCGCAGGAGTGTTTGGATAGGTTGGCTATTGCGTTAGGTGGGAATACGATTGTTCCTGTTGCGTCTGAGAAGTTGCCGGCTTATTTGGCTACTCCTGAGTGGCAGAAACATCATGCTGCGCTTATCGCTCTTGCACAAATAGCTGAGGGTTGCTCAAAGGTATAAATATTGTTCAAATATATTATTCTTGTTTTGTCGACAAACAGATGTTAGTTGCATATTGTTCTATGTGGTTGTCTTAGAAATGATAATGATTACGTTTTATGGATGATTGTGATGACCTAGGTGATGATAAAAAATTTGGAACAAGTGGTGACCATGGTTTTGAATTCATTCCAAGATCCTCACCCACGTGCGAGATGGGCTGCTATTAATGCAATTGGGCAATTGGCAACAGATTTAGGTCCAGACTTGCAAGTTCAGCTCCACCAAAGAGTGTTGCCAGCTCTAGCTGGTGCCATGGATGACTTTAATAATCTACGAGTTCAGGTTAGTAGTGTTATTTCAGCATATATGTTAGTCTGTTGTTAGTTATAAAACCATGTTTATAGATGATAAACATCACATATAGATGTAGGTACGGTGTTGTATTTTCATATTGGGTGCAAATTCTATATGTCGTGCTTGCCTTTCGGAGTATAAGCACAATGTTATGAATTTTGCTTGCAGCTACACTGTATAGTAAGATTGAGTCATTTTTCTTCTTTGATTAGATATGTCGAGTTAGCTAGAGAGGCACATGTGACTTCATGGGCAAACTTTTTAATAAATGTTGATGATCCAACAAAAAATGCATATTTGCTATGTACAGCGTCTTAAATGAGGAATTTAATTGTTTTTTAAATTTGTTATTGTATTGACTAGTTTTGTTCTATTCCGTTGAGAAATGCTCCTGGCGTACTACGGCAGGATCATGCTGTTTTGGTTCGGTGGTTTTCGCATAGTAATGGTTCCGTCACTAGCAGAGGGAATGGTATGTGCCTAAGCAGCTTATTGTCTTACATGTTATTCAAATAGTGTGACAATGTGATATCTCTGGTATTATTTGCAATTTTTTGTTATTTATTTTTGTTTTTTGGAAGTAACCCACGTTATATGACTGTTAGAATAACAAATACATAAAATTCTTTGGTCATTGCAGTTGCTCACCATGCTTCTGGGGACAATACTTGCTTATGTAAGTCTTGCATTGGATCCGCATCAAGTACGTCCATGTTCACTCGAAGTTATAGGGCAGTGAATACCACGAAGGTATGTGAAATCTATTAAGATTGCACCTCGTCAGGCTTGTTTGCCGTTTCATTGTTCTGTAGACTGGATATAAAGTAACGTACGTGCTCTTAATTAAAACTTATCGGCTGCTTTGTGTTCATAGGGGCAAAATGGACTTGCTGCTAAAGCAGACCAGACTTCAGTTAGTGGCATCTTACTTGAAGTACTCCAAGGCTAGATATGATGAAATTGTTAAGGAAGTTTCATCTTACTTGAAGAAGGTTGGCTGTTGCTCCTTGATGCCAAATAGCAAACACATTCTATGTAGCTATATATGTTCTACACATTACCTGTATATCACCCATATATGTTTCTACAATTTTGGAATTTGAAAATAACTTGTTGTTGTATGAAACGCATTGTTTTGATATATATGAAATGCGCTTTTTTGCTATTTGTGTATTTATTTGTATTATGAGATTATCTGTTATTTAATGTGGGGATATTATTAATTTTATAAAAATTATTTTTTTTTTAAAAAATTTGACCCATGACACGCAAAAAAGGGGTCATAAAATAGTGTCATAAAAGTTTGTCGTAAAAGGGTGTCATAAAAGCGTGTCATAAATTCATGACGCGCGAAATGCGTGTCATAAAGCTTTATGACGGGTCGATCAATGACACCAAAAAGCGCGTCATCTGACCCCTTTTATGACACGCAATGCGCGTCATTAAAGGCCTTTTTTCTAGTAGTGCGTGCTTGTGATTACATAGGCATTCTACCGATCCACAAAGGCTCAAAGATCTATCAAGGAGGCCTAGATCCAACAAGTGGTATCAGAGCCTGGTGAGGATCTCTGTCGAAGAAGAAAACTTCTCTAAACAAATCTCTTGAACCCTTACACAATGTCTTCATCAGAAGATAAATATGAAATGTGGGCCATGAAGATTAAAGCCTTGCTACCTTTTAATTCTATGGTAAATTGGACAGGACATGATGAAGCTGATAAAGAAAGCGTCAATGAAACAGTCAGTATGGTTGATGAAGCAAAGGATGATGTGGAAGAATTTGCCTTAATGGGATGTTCATCTCAGGTACAAAATTGTCCTTTTGGCTGTCATGAAATGTACTCTATCCTTAAGAAAGAGTTTGATGACATAGAGCCTCAATATAAAGAATTGTTTGTTAAAGTTCAAGCTTATGAAAAAGCTCTTAAAACTTTAGAAAAACAAAAAGCTTGGTACTAAGCAAATCAGATAGCATATGAAGAGAAAATTAGGGTTTTGGAAAGAGACTTAGAAAACACTACTAACTTGCTAAAATATTCCGAAAGAGAAAATGAAAAGGTAAATTTAGAAAAACAGAATGTGCAGGCTAAGTTAGATAGTGAAGTGGCTAGGTTTAATTCCTGGCAAAAATCATCTAAAGATGTAAAAGAAATAAATGAGAACACTCAGTCTGGGAGGTCAAAGAAAGGTTTAGGGTATCATAAAATTGATGACACTATTGAGCCAAAATGGTTTGACCCTACCCCTAAGGAGGTTAATTACCAAATCCCTGTAACGTTTGTAAAAGAAGGAGGAATGAATGCAGTTCCTCCACCTATCAGAGGAGTTTTTAAACTTGTCCCTATCCACTCAGACCTTGACATAGACTTAGATGAATCACACCTATCCTATGGGAAGAAGTCCAATGACTTGCCTACTTCAGACAATGAATCTACTGACTTTGTCTCTTGTGTTAACAGCGACAAGTCCTCTGAATCCAAGTCTGATGACTATACCTCATGTGATTCAAGTGATAAGTCTGTCACACACAGGGCTGATGATTTATCCACAAGAGTGGCTGATGATGAATCTATTTCTAAAACAGCTTCTTTTGACAATAGTTCTCTTAATTCTGTTAAAATCAATTCTCCTTCAAGTATTGGTTGTGATACTTTTGTGTGTAATAAAAGAAGACATGAAAAGAACAAAGTTTTTAAAAGGAAATCATGTTTTGTTTGTGGTAGTTACTCTCACCTCATTAAAGATTGTAATTTTTATGAGAGTAAAATGCATGTTTGTGTTGAACAACAGCAACCTAGATCAGTGTGGAAAGATGTAGAGAATATACCCCCATTTGTCCCTAGAGCAAATGCATTTCCTGCTGGTAATGCAAAACAACCAGCACCTGTTGCTGCTGGTAGGCATTTCAGACCTGCAGCTATTCCTGCTGGTACATCCAATTCTGCTGGTTGGAAAAGGAATGCTGCAAGACCCTACATCAGACCTACAAGCAGTTACCTTCAAAATGATTATTGGCCTGTTTGTGATAACCCAATGTATATGGGAGGGACAAGATGGGAAACTGATCTTCAGTACTCAAAAGGTTGTTCTTGGAGACACAATGGTCATTATTTGAGAAAGGGATCCAAGAGAAATGGTGGATCCCATCATTGATGTGTTTGAGGGGAGGCATAAGCCTAAGGGGAGGCTTATGCTTGTATATTGTGTATTATCTAATTATTTCATTTCACTAACTTTGTCTTGCAGATGGTATTTCTTTGTATATTGTGTCTTCTAACCTTTTTGCAGGTAGTTAATTCAAGTTCAAATAATATGCCTACAATTTCATATAAAACAAGTAAAATAAAGTTTATTCATCATTCAGAAAGTGAAGTTTACAGACACATCATCTATTCAGATCATAAGCAACCAGACAAACATCCTTCAGACACCAGACAACAACAACAAACAAAAACATCTAACACCTACTCCTCAGAACCTCATCACTGACCCAGCCACCTACTCCAGCTTTCCTTTACCCTTGCCCTTGACATCTGGCATGGTTTTGTGGATTCCTCTTCCTTCAATGGCCTCACTCATCCTCTTGCACACAAGTCCCAGTACCTGTTGCCTTGGCTGTGGGAGTGGTTGATTTTTTGAAGGAACTGGAATTTGGCTCATGGCTGCCACAGCCTTCTCCATCTCTCGTGTAAGCATGGCTAAAAGTGGATGATGTGGTGGATCTGTTTCCCAAGAACCTTGATAGTAGGTCAGAGACTTTGGCCAGGATGAGGGCTCATCATCTGAGGATTCAGATGATGGAGGAGTTGGAAGGTCTTCAGGGAAACCTCCTCAGCCTTTTCCTTGCCTTTTTGGTTACTACTGGCCTGAGAGGAGTAGTTAGGAGGAAAGTAGTTTGCCCAACCTGAGGATTCAGATGATGAATCAGAGGAACTATCTACCATTATTGGTTTTGAGGAGCTCATAATGGGTGGATAGGTTGATTTGGGGTTTTGATGTATGTAATGTGTTATGGTAATTCGTTGAGTCCTTTTATAGACCTGTTGAAGATTAAGGAAATTAAATGTTGAGTTGGTTTTGGAATTAATTATGTGATGGAAAGAATTTAATTATGTTGCCTTTTGAGGATTTGACCGAATTTGATGCATATTTAAGAGTTTTAGTCAAAACCACTTCATTCCTGCTGGTTGACCAACTGTTCCAGCTGTTTGACCAGTGGTTCCTGTTGGTTTCGTTATAATTGGGGAAGTTATTTTAGGATTGCATTAAAGTCAAATTGGTCAAAGATACGTTCGCGAGATACTTGCAATTTAAATTGCTAAGTTTGGTAACCATATAACTGACCTAAATTGTTCATCCCATTCTCCAAATCATCATTTTCCTCTAACACTCATTTCATCACTTCTCATTCACCCAACTCATTAATCGATTCATCACTATGGCGGCATTACAGTACAAAGATGATCACAACAAAGTGGGGTATCTTGAAATCTCTAAACAAAGTACAGGGTATGATGAGGTACTTACCTTCCTGAGTGGGTCCTTTATTCAGTTTGCACTAACTCGTTGTCCGTCGGTGGTGTATGACTCATTGGTGAGACAATTTTGGGCTACTGCTGCTGTACGAACGGTTGTGGGTAGACCTCAGGAGATAGTAGCAACAATTGATGGGCATGAATTCATCGTTACAGAAGGGTCCATTCGCACTCATCTTCAACTGAATGATGAGGAAGGGTTGTCTAATTTCATAGAGCAAGAAATTCTAGATGGAATGGCGGCCATTGGATATCCAGTCACTGGTACTTTTACCTTTTATAAGAATAAATTTCTCCTCAATTGAGGTTTCTCATTCACACCCTTTTACAATGCATTAGTATCAAGTCAGGAGGTTGGGATCAATTCTCAAGTCCTCTTGCCTCTGGTCTTATTTGTTTGTCTGATGGGAGGATGTATAACTGGTCTAAGTATATATTTGAGGGGATGGTTGGGAACATAGTACATGCTAAACACAAATTCCTTATGTACCCTAGATTCTTGCAAATTGTCTTAGGTATTCAGACCACTGACCCCACACCTAGGATCATGGCTAGGTTGACTGGTAAACTGTTTGCTACCATGAAGTTTAGATTTGAGGGGGAACATCAACCTCTATTGACAGCCATGCTGCCAAGGGGCAATGTTTCTGCTGGTACAGCTGATGCTGCTGGTGGTAACATACCACCTATTGCTGCTGGTGTTGGAACTTCTAATGCTACTGGTGCAAGTGCATCAGTTGCTGCTGATGCCCAACAACCACCCTCTCCTAGGCCCAATACCCCAGTTGCCCCTAGTAGTGAGCCAGTAAGCAATTTTGAACCTACTGTTGACCAAGCCACCACTGTTGAACAAAATGTTGACCCATCTATTGACCAACGATCAACTGCAGTTGAGTCTTCTATTGCTATGCCCACATCCTCAAGGCTATCCACTCCTAGTCCATCTAGGCAGCCTTTTGGCTTTGACACCAACATTGGGGGAGATTTTTCTGTCTCTCCACCCAGATCTAATTAGGCTCCTAACACCACAGGTATTCCTGCTGGTGGAGCTGAGGATCCTGATGCTCTCACTCCTATGTCCACTTTACTTGACAGGTATATGAAGAAAGTTGAAGCATTGGAGTCTGAACTAAAGGAAACTAAAAAGTATTTTGGTGAGAAGGTAGAATCCTTGGAAACAGAGCTAAAAGAAACAAAAGAGACTTTGGGTGGGACTATCCAAAAGCTAAATGAAAGAGTCAACACTTTGGAAGCTCAACTTCAGCAAAAGAAAAGAAGGGTTGTGCTCTCTGATTCAGAAGCTGATCAGACTGATATGGAATTTGATGGACTCAATGTATTGGCTTCTGCTTCCATGGATAGTGCAAATATTGAAGTACCTACCTTTTCTGAGCCTTCTACAACTACCCTGTCTCGAGCTTTCAGTAGGAGAAGGAACAAGCAGTTTCCAGGAATATCAGCTTTTGAAAATTTCCAATCCACTGTTGCTGCTGACAGCAAAGCAGATGAAGATGTTCCAGGAGACATTCCTGCTGCTACAGATGTTTCTGCTGGAGGTGAAGATGTTTCAGCTGACTCTAAGTCTCAGGGTGATCCTGCTGGTGGCTCATCCCTTGCTACTGATAGTGGCACCATTGCCCCTGACAGTGTTCCTGCTAATACAGCTGTTCCTGATGTTTCTAAGCCTGCTGCTATTCCCTCTGGTAATGATGGTCAAGTTCAGTCTGATGAGCATGTTCATTCTGGTGAAGGAGTTCATTCTGCTGCAACAAAGAGAAAAGGAAAGGAGATTCTCATTGAAACTCCTCCATCAAAGAAGTCAAAGGAACAACAAAGACAAGATGAAGCATCCTTGGCTGAGATAGCAAGGATACAAGCACAGGAAAAGGCTGAGATAGAAAGGAAAGAGAAACAGGAACGACAAGATGAGATGTATGCAAGGGGCTTAGCAGAAGAGTCTAATGATCCAGTTATGTCATTCATTAATGTTGATTCTGAGCTGAGAGCAAAGTTTGAGGAAATTAAAAATATTCCAGGTTTGACTGCAGCAGAGAGAGCAGACCAACTATTAGAATTCTTAAATGCTAGAAGAGATGAAGACACTTTAGGGGATTTTATGTCTTTGGTGCGAAAGAGGAGTCAGGCTGCTGCAAAAAAGAAAGCAAAGGAGAACAGAGATAAACCTCCTACACAGGCACAACAAAGAAATTATATGATGAATGTTGTCAAGAATCAGAGTTCTGCACTCTATACTATTGGGTGGAGCATGGCTCAAGTGAAGAAATTGTCAGATGAAGAACTCAAGATACACTATGACAGGATCATGAAACAAATTTTAGCCCGAACTGAACCTACATTGGAAGATCCTTCTTCTAAGAGGGTTAAGCTTACTGGTTCTGCTGAGCATACTCGTGATGCCTCTGCTCTTGAGACTTCCCCACAATCACTTAAGGAGTCCTCTATTCCTGCTGATCCACCAACTTCCATTTCTTCTGAAGCTTCTCAGGGAACAACTTCCATTTCTACTGAAGTTCCACCTTCTCCAACCTCTACTGTTGTTGCTCCTGGTGTAACAAAAGAGGTTTCTATTCCTGAGGTGACACCTTCTACAGTTCACTCATCTTCTTCCACTCCAAGAATCAGGAAGAAGAGTTATGTTAAGAAGTCTTCATCACAGCCTCTTGCAGACATGGATGATCAGGAATTACTTCAGTTTGATTCTGAAAGTGACTCTGAAGATGATTCTCCTCACCCTTGGTCTCATATTGCTGCTTGGGAGGTTCTTCCTATTCCCCAAGGAGAAATCCATGCCTTGTACATACTTGATGGGAAAACCAAATATTTTACATTTCTTAGGGAGATTTTGAATCGGGTGGACAAGCAAGACTTGATAAACCTATATGGTATGGTGGTGAAGTATTATGAAACCCATGAGGCTACTGGGATTGGTCTTATTCTCTGGGGGGGATTTGAAAGTGTTGATGGATTCTTTTGAGGGAGGAGATGCTTATAATGTGTGGGCTAATCAACAGTCATGGAGAGTACACAGTTGGAGATTATATACTTCTTCAAATGTTCATGTCTTAGAGACTATTTCTGAGCAGGTGTTATATATGTTTGTGGATGTTCCATATCCTTTATCAGTAGAGCTTATGGAAAGGATGCTAAAGCATAAGTTGAAGATTGGCAAAATGGTCGTGGGAAATGACTTGACCACAGCTGGGCAATTAGTCAGGTTTATCCGGAATCAACTTGCTGCAGCCAAAGCATCTTCTGCTTGATCATGGTACTCTTTATCCACTGTCAACAATACCTACATCATGTGTACCTACATTTAATTCCTAACACAGTTTACTATTCATTTTCTTTTTGACTTCCTATCACCACCACCTTCCACCACCACCACCCTCTACCACCACACGACCACCACCATTCACGTAAATAGTATGTTAATATTCATCTGCACATTTTAGATGATCATTCGAGTGTAGTTCCATATATATATAATAGAAATAACTTAACATAAAGGTTCATTTGTTTAGATATTCAATGAAACGGTGGACCACATATTTGTTTATGTTTAACATACTACTCCTTATCGAGTGGACCACATATTTGTGGACCAGATATTCAATGAAATGGTGGACCACATATTTGTTATCCAGTTTTGTGCAAAATGTGTAACTTTGTAAGAATCTAAGGAATCAAGCACCTAACAAATTTTTTTTTATAGAATACAATATTTTGTTTCACTCTTCATTTTCACATAACCCTTTCCACTTCCTCTCCCTCCCAACTACCTCCACCAGACGGCGACTGCCACCACCAAACACTAATTCCGGAAACCAAACCTCATCCGCCACCACCAGATGCCACCCACCATCTAGTCCACCGTACTCTAGATCTGGAAATCCTCTCAGATCCGAGATATATTTTAGTACAATACTGTTGACTCGTTGAGGATCATATATTGTGAAATTTTCATTTTTATTTTCTTCAAATTATTCTGTTAGTGCAAACGTTACGACGTTTAATCTATACAGTGTCTTCATGTTTTAATGATGACAAACATTTAACTTGTAATACATAACGTAAAGTGCACAAGTTACTCATTTACACAAATCATCAATGCCGGAACGCATCAACATCTCTCGACGGCTCAAGTATACATCACTTAAGGTATGAACAAACTCTATACCAATTTTGTTAAGTGATCAAAGAAAATATTTTTGTCCTTAAACCTCACATTTTTATAAATGTGACAAAACATTTTTACAAAAATATACTAGACAAATTATTTTTGTATTTATAAAGAAATGTTTTAAAGAAAAACAAATTTGAATTTGAAATTTGAATTTCAAATTCCCAACAGCTATTTTTTCCGCCTAAATCAGATAAATTTTCACCACTAAAGGACAAAAAGAGGAGCGTCTGTCGGGACGGTCTCGTAAATAGGTGACGGTCCCTTATATATAAGGGACCGTTGTAACACCCCGGAAAAAATATAGGTTTTTGCAGCGGAATAAAAATATAATTTGCAGCGGAAAATAAAGGCTTGGGGGTTACTTCACAATAAGACAGCCACAATCATAGAAACGAACTCATAAGAGACGTTTTAAAATAAATATCATTCAATTCATAGCAAAACACCAACGTCAAAAAGTTCCCAATAGTGCAAAGCACTCAAAGGAAATAAGTAGTTTAAAGGTTTTTCGAATGGTAGTTATTAAAGAAAAAGAAAGTAGATAGCCATCAATAGTCTTCACGCCACTCCAATGCCAGAAAAGCAATACTTCAAATACCTGAGATAAACATGCTAAAAAGTCAACACAAAGGTTGAGTGAAATTCATAGGTTTAAAGTAAATAGTTGAACACAAGATTTATAAAGTCTGGATGACATTTGTAACAAATACAAATATCGGGTAAGCGTCGTATAATTTGCTAAGCTCATGACACGCAAACATTAACCGGCATCAATAACATCGATTTAATAATGATAATATCTCAAACTTTGCCCTCAAGTAGGTAATTCGAATATAGCACACACATGTTGCCTATCTGGTCAACAGAGTGGGGTGCGTCAGTCTTATAGGCCTATACACTATATTCGCGTTCACTCGCAAGTGATTAATGGTTCATGATAAAGGGACTTGCTGGCGGCAATAACGGTACTTAGCATAATCATCATAATCAGGAAAGCATACGTTTAAACAATTGTGTTCATAAAAGTAAGTAGCATGTATCTCCCCCACGGGTTTATAAAGCAATTTAAAAGTAAAGAGTGGGGCTATGAATCACACCTTAGAAGTAGAAGAACAAGATATCTCAATATGATCAGACAGTAGAGCACAGCACATAAGCCTCAGCACAACCTAGTTATTTAGATAATATGTCTCAGAAATGATACTCGAAAAGTAATATATAATAATAACGTTTCGTGGAATACTCATGTTGTTATATAAAAGATTTTGTTTCTAGTGTGGTTTTTAGAAAATATAGTTCGAGAGCGAAATACACAAGACGATGGAAGTCGACGGAAAACAATCAAACACACAGAAAGAATCAAGAAACGAAAAGAAAAGACAAACGAATAGGAATAAGAGAAGAAAGAAAAGATAAAAAGTGAAATAGGAAATAAAACATCAACATGTTCTTTCAATGTTTTACCCGGTAACCCAAATAGTTTGAGAAAACGTTATGGTTTAGTAAAGAATCGTTTAGTTAATAAAAGGTTCATGATGTTAGCAATCATAATCGTTTTAAATTATAAAAATCCGTTTATATCATATTTACCAAGTCGTTACGACTTATTGAATAAAAATTTATAATATACTAAACTATTACAAATTTATACAAGTTAAATACAAATTACAAGTTTTACAAATTAAATACAATTATCACAAATTTTACAAGTTTCATATAATTATCCGTCGTTATCATTCGCGTAAATATTAGTGTCGGGTTTATCGGCCATTTTGTACTGGTGGTACAAAATCGTCCATAAGTCCTTCGGCTAATACCGTAAATCCAATAACGAACATCCATTTCATCCAAATCTTAGGTAATAGTGATAATTATTCCAAATCCCATATCGGTATCCAAGTACTCCCAAATAGCATCCAAAACATCATCGACAAAACAACAAAATAATGAATTAAGTTCGTATATGTTAAATGAAATAAATAATGACAAATGTAAAACATAACCAACACACGCTATTGGGCTTTAGGACCAATGTCACCATAAGACTCAAATTACATTAACGGGCTCCTTAGCCCATTAACCAACCTAAAGATAACCCAATGCCAGTTTTAGTTTTTAAAAACAATACTTTTTGGTACTAACGTGTACGACCAAGTCAAGGTTACCAAAACCTCGATAATGACCCAAAAATCATTTTGTTTGAGACTAAAAGCATATTCCAAGTCCCCGCGACACTTTAGGTGTCATGGTACACATAACGTCACTCGCCGTGAGTGCCATTAACCAATATCTCCACAACAATAACTACGGTAAAAATTAATAACCAACTAATAATTATATTTACCAAAAATACTTTATGACACCACGGCCTCGGCTATAAGCCTCGGTTAACCAAACTAGTGGTCGCGACTCCCCGTGAGTCACGGATCACACTAACGAGCCAATAACATACCACGACAGAAAAAATAAATAACTCCAACATCAAAAATAATCACAACCAAACCACGGCTCATCAATATCGACCACCAAATAATTACTAAACCCTCGAATAAATTCAAATCGACCACAAAAACATTTAAACCAAACTAATGCTTGGCCGTGACTCCCTTGAGTCATGGCTAAGCCCCATTCGAGCTATGTGCTCCTTGGCTAAAACAAAACCCAAGCCAAATCCATCACACAACTTAAACAAACAAACTAATACTTGGATGTGACTCCCTTGAGTCACGGCTAAGCCCTACTCAAGGCATATGGCTCTCGGCTAACCCAAACACAACCAAAAACTATTCCAAACTCAAAACAAATCCATACCACAACAAATACAAGCCGAAATAACAATAATAACATCAAATATACACGACTCGGGTCCGAGTTAGCTCAACTAGTGAGTTGACTCGGACGAGTCACACGACTCGTTGGCGAGTCAAAGCGGGTTGAGTGTCAAATAAATAGATCCACATGATTTCTTTAATAAAACATTAAGTTTTGTTAAGATTTTTGAAATACAAATGTTTTTATTAATTTTGAAGGGTTAGGGTTTTTAATAAAATGAAGAAATAAGGAAGGTGGGTGGCTCATGGCTTACCGAACGAGGGAAAGGGAGGGAGGAGGTGGCGGCGTGGTGGCGACGGCGGTGTGGCTTTAAAACTACTAAACGGACCTCTTTTAGTCTTCAAAAGAGTTAGAAATGAGGTGGGGAGGAAGAGGTGGGCGGCGGTAAGTGTTTTGGTGATGGCCGGAATTTGGCCGGAAGTTGGGTGCGGTGCCGGAATATTATTTTTCGGTGAGGGGTGTTATCATAGGGGAAACCCTAATGAGGGGGTTTATATATTTGGTGAGGAGGGGCTAAACTCGGTCAAAAACAAAGATGGGGGCAGGCGGTGTAACTATTAGGCGGGGGTAGAAATAGTAACTTTAGTTATTCTTTTAATAAAACTGTTGTGGGCCCCATTTAGTGTATCAAACTTCCATTATAATTTACGAGACTTGCGCCATTGAGTCCGAAATAATTTTTCTGATAAAATTGAGTATTCACACGTATATCATTCTCGGTTTCAATTTATTCAACAAATCAATTTGTTTAGTGCATTTTAGGTTGTATTGGCTAAAATAACAAATAACGCTCACGTTTAAACAGATAACCTCTGTTTTCAAGCTCAAATAAGTTCAGAGAAGTATAAAAGCTAAGGGATATCGAAAATAAATATTTCGGCTAATAAAATAAGTTTGGGAAAATTACCGGATGTTTCAACCGTCCAAGGTTTAAGGGACCGTCCCCGCTCCTCCTGGTGCCTATAAATACTGCACTGTTTTCTCAGAAAAACCAGACCTCTTTGCACAAAAATATTATGTTCTTTCTTCCTCCTTCTTTGATCACTATAACTCTTTGGTATGTGTTTATAAGTGATCCCGTCATCCTCTATCTCAAGTGCAAGAGAAGAACACTCGAAGTCGTCAAGAATCGAAGTGTTATAATGTAGTCCACACACACACACACGTAACTTGTGTTACAATTCTCTTCTTCCTCCAAACTCTCTCATTTGTATATTAGTATATCCGACTTGTGTGTGAGTCGTGAATAGTTGTGTTAGTTTAGATTAGGACAAAGTGTGTAGTCCTTGTAATAGTTTGTTAGGATGGGGTGATCGTCCGTGTGAAGATTGGGACGGGGTGATCGTCCTTGTGAAGACTAGGACCGGGTGAAGGTCTGTGAAGACTTGGATTGGGTGATGATTTAAGTGGACGGGGTGATCGTCCGTGTGAAGATTTGGACGGGGTGATCGTCCGTGTGAAGACTTGGATTGTGTGTAAATCCAAGTGGACAAGAGTGCTTGTTCGTGTAGCCACGTGGGCTTTGTGTAGATTGGTTCTAGCTAGGATTAGGACTCGACATTCCGATTAGTGTCGTTAAATTGGTGTAAACTTTGGTGTACGGTTTGTTTCGCCTAAAGGGAGCATGTTGACTAGTGAAGTAACTCTCGAGTTGGGTACTCGGGGAGTGGAGTAGGGCGAAGAGGTGCTTCATGCCGAACCACTATAAATCATCGTGTCCGATTTGCGTTTTCTCTTCTCATCTCTTTACTTTCTATTCTTACATTTATCTTTACATTTATACTTGCATTACATTTAGGTTTGTGTGGCTTGTTGCGTGTATTGTGATCATGCTTGTGATATTAGCTAGTTAACTTAAAAATGCAAAACATATAAAAACTTCATCACATGTCATAAGCTCGCCACTGACAGCGGTCCCTTAATTAGGGTGGCGGTCCCAAATATATATGGGACCGTCCGTACATATTAAGGACCGTCCACAGTGTAATCAGAAATAGTATAACTCTTTCAACCTTATGTTGTGCTTATGTTTATGTGATTACTTGTATTTATGATACGTGAGTCATGACTTGGTAAACATACTTGTAATTACGTGACATATATAATTGTTATGAGTGACAAAATCACTATTCATATTTAGTCACACTTGATCACGAATTCGATAAAAAAACATTTAAGATTTTAAACAGGAACGTATTCACCCCCCCCCCCATACGTTTCTATAATTGGTATTAAAATAGATTACGATCCACGTATCAAATTTCTCATTAAGAAGGATTAAATATGAAACGTGTTTAGTTGTTATATTTGTGCTAAAGTGCTTTGTTGCTTAATTCGTACTAGTTTTGTCGGTTAAATGCACTTCGTATACTAGCTTGAAGGAAATGAATTTATACACGAAAAACGTGTTTTTGTTTACTGGTGACGGTCCCAAATATATGGACAGTCCCTTAAATATTTATGAGACCGTCAGCATTTAAGGGACCTTCACCAGAATAGTGTCAATTTTGAAAATTCATATAAAATCAACCGTAAGTCCGTAGGAGTCGTGCCACCCGCCATTTTAAAGGTAATTGAGTCCATTTTCATTTAAAAATACTTTCAAGTATTGATTCTAAACTTTATTAAGTTATAAATGCAAATTGCTACATAGTAGTCAAAACCATATGTCACGTTTTAACGTAAAACTAGCTTTTTGCTATTTCTCTCGAGTCGGACATCTTTAGTAAATGAATTTTGAAAAATGGTGTCTTTGTCTTTTCAAAATATCGATCTTAATTAATTTTTGAAATAGGGAGGATAATTCTTTTCGAAACAAAATCATGCAAGTATACATTGTTTTATCTAATATACAAAACGATTACGAATATCTTTATGTGTGCTATGCTAAATGATTATGTGTTTGCATATGTTATAATGTTTTAGTAACTCATTTAGATATGTAGACTAAGTTGATTAATCATGTATGACGAAAACAATTGTCTTACACAATTATCTTTTCAAAGGTTCAAGTGTTAAAATGTGTCACCTTAAAATATTTAACACTTCTTCAACATGATTTCTAAAATATTACATGCACTTATCTTGGTTGGCCATAGTTTGTTTAATCAAGAGAAATGTTTATAATAATACATTAGTATTTAAGTAAAAGAAAATGTATTTTTGAACCTTGCATATATTTGAACACACACTAATTGTTTCAAACATGTAGTTATAAAACAATTTTTACATAAGTTGTGTATTGTATAAAAATGGTTAGGATAATTATTTTTATACTTATTAAATGTCAAAAACTATGCATATTATACGTAATAATAAATAGTCTTCGCACACAAAAATAAATGAAAATCTTGAATAATTAAGTTAACATGTCATTATTATTAACCTCACACATACAACAAGTATTAAATATAATGGAGCACATTCCATAAATCCTTATTTATTTTCTTTATTAAAAAGAGTGGTCGTGAGAGTCAAGAAAGACTTCGAGCATATATCGATTCATTATTCAAATTAGGATTGATATCATTATCGAATCTAATTGACAAGTTTTTTAGTGTGGACATGAAATTGGAGTCATTATTTGTCTAGCTTCAAGATATAACAAAACGTATCATCTTGAACCTACATACTCAATCACACTCAATTGTTATGAAAATAATGACGTCCTTCTCAAGACAAAAAGAATATGCATCGGATCATAACTCACACTTGTATTGAGGATGTCATATTGAGTCTTCTTGTCCAATGTTTGTGTTCTAAATGTTAAACTAATATGTTTAAAAGATACTTAAAATACACAACGAAGTAGGATTGACGACTTGAATGTTTCATCCGAAATATTCAAGCAATTTACGTTGCAACGCAATTTGTAAATGTGTCATTTTCGAAAAACCAAACACGAGCAAACAAACAACATATGTGAACTTTGCTCATGAACGACTCAACACTCAAAATCACATGTATTTCTCATATCAAAAGATTGACAAAGGATAATTTATATCCTATGCATTTCATTCTCTTTGTGACATGAATGGTTATGTTACAAGAAAATATATTATATCTTGTTTAAAAAATATAGGTTATTAGATTTTCAAAGTAACCTAATACAACGTGTGTCATTTCAAAAACAAGTAAAATTTGTTCATGTTATCTACACTAAAATACTTGTTTTCCTAAAAGTAATAATCTTTGTTCTTTTAGATAATCATAATTGTTGAAAAATACAAAATGTCTTGTCTCAATGACACATCGTAAAACACTAACAAGATCAATTGAGGTAAGTAACCTTAATTAGACTTCTTTTCTCAAGATATACTAAGGAGTATTCTTGAAACTCTTTCTTTCCTCTAGAAAACTAAAACATGTTACAATAATAACTCAACAAACAAAGATATCATCCATGAGATCATATAATGCATCATCTAAATCAAACAACCTCTAAATCTCAAATGCATGATTAAAATACCGCACTTACCTTTGTTAGGATCTTGTGTAAGACATGTCGTTTTCAGTAACCGGCTTTTAAAATATCACTAGTTGAGTTATATTAGGACATGTTCTAGCGGATTCGGCCAATATCATCTTTGGTAAACCTCAATGGGAAAATATAGGAATTCTATTTTTTCTAATATGACAATGGCTACTGGAGAACCTATTGCACTAGAAATTCAATTTGACCTAACGGTTGAATTGCTTCCAGGAGAGAAGTTGGGTTTGTGGTAAACCCGTAAAAATAGTCGTGTTTAGCCTTAATTGAGCACCGCTAGTAATAGTCTCATATCCATTCTCTAACTTGAAAATTTTCCATTCCTACATTTGACTAAAGATGTTTTACATCGATGATCTTTTTCTCCCATTAGGATTGCATTTTAAACAAGTTATAAGTAGGATTCTTCCTAGCAAACCTAGACTTCTTGCATCTCACATATGTGTTTTTGATGTTTCAAAATGACCATTTGCTCTTGTGAGATATGATTATAAGTCTTCATGCCTTCTTAAATGCTAGATGATTACTTGCTTAATTATTGAATACATGTTCATTAGAAAGGTCTTGCTCGGGATTAGCTTTTCTAATGTTATATTTCTTGATATATGTCTATGATACATGCTCTTATATGCTAAATGTCAACATGTTTTACTTAATGCTTGCATTTATAGTAATCATGCTTTGTATGCATCTCTTTACATGACTTATGTGTTATTTGTGCACCCACACTATGTCGATTTAATATATAACGGACTAGGTATGCCTATTTTGATAACTTCTTAGATGTCATATAGTCTTACTCGTTAATATCTTTGATTATTATGTGATGCCTGCTTAAATGACTTACATTTTCTTAATCACCATCTCGCTCTCTTCAAAATAATCCACTCTTTTGTTTAGGAAATATTACTTCCACACAATCCCAACATTCCTATAAACATTCTTTACCAAATCCTTAAATCATTCCTTAATCATTATTGCCCAATTCTTTTCTTCCTTAATGGCAATATGATTTTCTCATAATCAATCCTTTGATTACTCTTATCATCATCATCATTGTTGCCAAATTCTTTTCTTTCTTAATGGCAATATGATTCTCACATAATCAATCCTTTGATTATTCCTATCCTTGCATCTAGGAAAAACAGAGAAAACTAGAAAGACTCTGCACCTCACTGGCGACGGTCCCAAAAACATATGGGCAGTCCTTTATATGTACGGGACCGTCCCTTATTTACAGGACCGTCCCCAGTAAAGGTGTCATGAACTGGTTCACTGTTTTTCTTTTTCTGCATCCTTGTATCACCACTCTCTAGACATGTTTCTTTCTCTTTAAACAATACTTTGAATCATCCTACACCATGCCTTTTCCAAAATAACAACCATTTTTATCATCTTAACACTTATCCCTTCACTCTCCTTCATTCTCTTCTTTCTAAGACTTATACATACAATTGGTACCACCCATGAGAATCCCTTCAAAAACTTCTTCTTCACTCTCTAGACCATATTCATAGTCCATTGTACCATCCCTCTTCTTGTTCTCACATCTACCTCTTCTTGAAAAAGTACCCAACAAAACTAGGATAGTATATACCTTGTTTGAAGTCTCCCATCTTCCTCGCCTCTTTTCATCCTCACTCATTGTAAGTGCAAACGGTCCTTTCATTGTCTCCCCACACACATCTATTCTCATCCTATTCAACATAAGCCTAAATTGAACCACCAACTTCAAATATGAAGTCTCCTATCTTCCTCATTTTTTCTCATCTTCACATCATCCTTGCCAATCTTGGCTTAAAACCTTCTTTCTTCATTTCGGTTCATCTTTCCCCACTTTCTCACTTTAAAGTGCCGTATTCATTCTCATCTATGAGCTTATCATCTTCACCCTATATCACCTAGACATTAGACACTTATCTTGGAAGAAGTTAGTGAATGGTGTGTCACTATAGAATCAATAATTGTATATGTTTAGTTTAAATTCCTTACGTGCCATACTTTAGAATACTCATATTTGTGTCATGCATGTATTAATCTCCGATAATGTCTTGCTATATATATATATATATATATATATATATATATATATATATATATATATATATATATATATATATATATATATATATATATATATATATATATATTGTCTACTAACTCTGTTTTGTAGCATTACTTCATCGCTAAATTCTTTAGTAGCCAAAACAAGGGGGAGCATACACCAACGGGGAGCATTTGCAAATGTCAAACTCGGCCGCAAATCGTTGACGCATCTACACATTTCTTGCTATGTGTAGTCCACCTCTATAATGCTACTCATATCCTTTTACATACTTTGTTGCTTGAAACTAACCCTTGATGTAGGTTAAGCATTTGCAACATATTTGATTCATGGATACACTAAAGTCAATAGGGATGCAATGAGCTAGGGGGAGCTCGGAAGTAGTTGGGTACATGGTTCGGAGTTGGTTAAACCATGACGATAGGAGCAAGGCTTCACTAGGATGATGCAAGCTCACCTCTTTGAATGATGAGATTCAGGAAAGTCTAATACATTCGGGGATCATCCTTCAACCTATATGCTCAAGTTGTCTTCTCAAGTCTTCCTCTCAAGTTATCTTCTCAAGTCTCTTCTCAAGTTGTCTTCTCAAGTTATCTTCGTCTACATGGTCAAGTCTTCTTCATTTCTCTTAAGTCTTCTTCTAAAGTCTACCTCTCAAGTTCTCGCCGATCTTCTTTCTACCTCTACATTGGCGACACCTTTTTGCTTCGACAAAAGGGGGATAGGGAGTGTAAACAAGTAACTTCTACACTTTGCTATGAGTTACAGTTTACGTATTTGTCATCATCAAAAAGGGGGAGATTGTTAGTGTAAACGTTACGACATTTAATCTATACATTGTCTTCATGTTTTAATGATAACAAACATGTAACTTGTAATACATAACGTAAAGTGCATAAGTTACTCGTTTACACAAATCATCAATGCCGGAACGCATCAACATCTCTCGACGGCTCAAGTCTACATCACTTAAGGTATGAACAAACTCTATACCAATTTTGTTAAGTGATCAAAGAAAATATTTTTGTCCTTAAACCTCACATTTTTATAAATGTGACAAAACATTTTTATAAAAATAAACAAGACAAATTATTTTTGTATTTATAAATAAATGTTTTAAAGAAAAATAAATTTGAATTTGAAATTTGAATTTCAAATTCCCAACAGCTATTTTTCCCGCTTATATTAGATAAATTTTCACCAGATAAATTTTCACCATTAAAGGACAAAAAGAGGAGCGTCTGTCGGGACGGTCCCGTAAATAGGTGACGGTCCCTTATATATAAGGGACCGTCCAAGGTTTAAGGGATCGTCCCCGCTCCTCCTGTTGCCTATAAATACTGCACTGTTTTCTCAGAAAAACCAAACCTCTTTGCACAAAAATATTCTGTTCTTTCTTCCTCCTTCTTTGATCACTATAACTCTTTGGTGTGTGTTTATAAGTGATCCCGTCATCCTGTATCTCAAGTGCAAGAGAAGAACACTCGAAGTCGTCAAGAATCGAAGTGTTATAATGTAGTCCACACACACACACGTAACTTGTGTTATGATTCTCTTCTTCTTCCAAACTCTCTCATTTGTATATTAGTATATCCGACTTGTGTGTGAGTCGTGAATAGTTGTGTTAGTTTAGATTAGGACAAAGTGTGTAGTCCTTGTAATAGTTTGTTATGATGGGGTGATCGTCCATGTGAAGATTTGGACGGGGTGATCGTCCTTGTGAAGACTAGGACCGGGTGAAGGTCCGTGAAGACTTGGATTGGGTGATGATTCAAGTGGACGGGGTGATCGTCCGTGTGAAAATTTGGACGGGGTGATTGTCCGTGTGAAGACTTGGATTGTGTGTAAATCCAAGTGGACAAGAGTGCTTGTTCGTGTAGCCACATGGGCTTTGTGTAGATTGGTTCTAGCTAGGATTAAGACTCGACATTCCGCTTGGTGTCGTTAAATTGGTGTAAGCTTTGGTGTACGGTTTGTTCCGCCTAAAGGGAGCGTGTTGACTAGTGATCAAGTAACTCTCGAGTTGAGTACTCGGGGAGTGGAGTAGGGCGAAGAGATGTTTCGTGCCGAACCACTATTAATCATCGTATCCGGTTTTCGTTTTCTCTTCTCATCTCTTTACTTGCATTTATCTTTACATTTATACTTGCATTACATTTAGGTTTGTGTGGCTTGTTGCGTGTATTGT
This sequence comes from Artemisia tridentata subsp. tridentata, assembly GCA_021014915.2. Lineage (NCBI taxonomy): Eukaryota > Viridiplantae > Streptophyta > Magnoliopsida > Asterales > Asteraceae > Artemisia > Artemisia tridentata. The sequence continues at coordinate 103,803,759 of CP139509.1, read as the reverse complement.
GATCATGTTTGTGATATTAACTAGTTAACTTAAAAATGCAAAACATATAAAAACTTCATAACATGTCATAAGCTCACCACTGACGGCGGTCCCTTAATTAGGGTGGCGGTCCCAAATATATATGGGACCGTCCGTACATATTAAGGACTGTCCACAGTGTAATCAGAAATAGCATAACTCTTTCAACCTTGTGTTGTGCTTATGTTTATGTGATTACTTGTATTGATGATACGTGAGTCATGACTTGGTAAACATACTTGTAATTACGTGACATATATAATTGTTATGAGTGACAAAATCACTATTCATATTTAGTCACACTTGATTGGGAATTTGATACGAAACATTTAAGATTTTAAACAAGAACGTATTCAACACCCCCCCCCCCCCCTCTACGTTTCTACATATTCTTTTTTCTTTTATTCTGAAAAGTTTTCATGGTTTTGAAAAGCTCAGTTTTCATGGAACAAGAAATGAAAAGCTCAGTCTTACCCAAAAATTGAAACGTGAGATGAGAGACCAATGTGGTGGTGTTGGCGGTGAAGGGTTGCGGCGTTGGTGGTGTTTGGGTCAGAAGGTGGGTGATTTGGGTGGTTGTGGAGGTGGTGGTGGTGGTGGTTGTGGTGGTGGATGTGGTGGGGATGGCGAAGATGGCGGTGGTACAAATCCATGGACGTATCGAGGAGATGAGAGACCAACAACAAGAAGTTCAAAAACTTGGGTTCGAAAATTGGTACAACGCCTAAATAACATTTGATTGTTGGTGTTTAAAGATAAGACGATCAATTGATTTTCTTCCATTGATAAGTCGTAACTTCTACTTGGTGTATCAAACAAGACATTATCCATGGACGTATAGTCCATCTCATGTCCATATCATTTTCTCAGTAACATGATCCTAGCGGATATATAAAAATGTGCTATCAAATTGGATTATGTTATATTTTTTTTTTTGGAAGTGAAATAGGTAAACGAAATTGGAGATTAAGAATATATTAAAAAAAGTATAATAATAATTAAAAAAAAAAAAAAAGTAGTCAGAATATTGGTTTGTTCACCGGAGAAGATGAAGGTGAAGAATAAAGTGTGGCGGTGGTGGTGGTGATATAATTGGCAACTAGTATACAGAGACAGAAATAGAGAAGAAGAAAAAAGAGAGTGATGGTGGTTCTTGCAAAAAATGTCTAAAATAGTCATTTCACACGTCACTAACGTGAAAAATTAACGAGCGTTAGGCAAAAAGACATTTTTTGCAGCTACAGTAACTCTTCAAAGACATATTTTGCAATTTTTTTTCGATGACATCTTTCGTAATTTTTGAAAAGTTTAAGGACATTTTTTACAGTTTACTCTTATATTTATAAATGGCAACTTGTTTTACCCGTAATATAGTTTATATTTATTATAAATGGCAACTTGCTTTACCCGTAATATAAAATTATAAGGGTGCTACCAACCTTACCCTTTCTATGCATGGGACTCGCCTACTTTTAATAAAATGTACAATTTGATAAAGCAAACAGTACAAACGGCGGCAGCGGTACAAAATCAACACCCTCCCTACACGGAGGGTTTGGATATACTGACCCAATTATAAATGTTAATCCCGAGTGTATTTAGCATTTGCCGACAAAGTCTATGTTTTTTGTCCTGTTTATAAAATTTTTGATGGGAGCACAAGTAGTTTGGCCCCATGTGTTTAACGCGTTGACTCAAACTCCAATAGTGGAGCTCAAACCAGAGTATTAGAATCTAAAGAAAACTTGTATTTGCAAATCATCAAGCTCATATCCAATCCCCCCAATACCATATTCATTTTTAGCAGCAAGAAAGATGTCTATAGATGTATTTTCGGAACCCATTTCAAGACTAAGTGATGCAGTAATACATGTACTAAAAACAACAGCCAATTTCAAACCCCAACTAAAAAAACTGAAAACCACTCTAGACAGAATAAACCCAATCATTGAAGAAATCCATATACTTAATCGCCAACTTGATCGTTCGCGTTCAGAGTCCTTAATGTTCGCTGATGAAATAGAAGAAGCTAAGAAACTTGTATACAAATGCTTGAAAATAAAATGGAACCTTTTCAAAAGATTTACTCACTCACTAAAACTCAAAGATGTTGATGCCAATTTGTTAAGATTCTTTCAGCTTGATGTTCAAGCTGATCAGAGCCGTGACATTAAAAGGACACTGGTCACAGTGAATAAATTTGGTGAACAAATAGGTCAAGTTCATGACAGCCTAAGGTGTTTAACAATTGATGTGAAGAATTTTGAACAGACGTATAGTAGTAGTTCGATGTCTGTTTCTACGGGACGAGGAGATGCGGGTTTTGAACGAGAAAGTTTGGGTTGGTCGGTTCCAAGGCTTCCTAGAGGTATCGTTGCGTTTAAGGAGCCACTAGAGAAGCTTAAGGCTAAGGTTCTTGCTAATATTGATAATGATGATAATGATGATGGAAGTAAAATGGAAGTGGATGATACTTTTGATGTTAGTAAGGTTGTCATTGTTTCGGCGGCTGGTGGATGTGGGAAAACTACTTTGGTGAAAATGCTATGTCATGATTCTGATATTCAAGGTAATTCATGACAATCATTATCAATTGTATTGTTTGGATATAATAGTTTCTATTCTAGCATAATAGCAACTTCCTATATTGATGATTTTAGCTTTGATTACAAATGAGGATTATGTCGAACTTGCTCATAATATATTGTATGGAACTTCATTTATAAATGCTTTCTGTCCCTAATATTATTGTCTTTGCTGCTAGTGAATAAAGTTATTTTGATTGGATTACCAGCATTTGAACTTTAGACATGATTGGAAGGTTTTTCGTTTCTTGCTAGCCAAAGTTGCAATACCACGCACCATCTGATTAGCTTTCATATTATGCATTGGTATTGTTCCACTAATCTTACTCATGTGCAAAATGATCTGATGGAGCATCTTAACACATCATGCTATATTTCAGTACTTGAATAAACTTTGCCCATTTTATAACCGTTGTTTGTCCCATAAATATGATCAAGACCATCATGTTTAATTCCCTTTGGTGAGAAAATGTATTTTAGGGATTTTTAACAAACCTCACTTACTCAGAATTTTTGAACGAAAACAATAATTGCTTTAAGGAGGCTTTCTATTTTAAATATAATTATTCGTTAATTGAAGATCAGGTCTTCATCTTATAAGGTTTGATACTGACTTCTCTTACTCTCGGACAGAAAAATTTGGAAGGAATGTTTTCTTTGTAACGGTTTCAGAAACACCCAACTTCATGGTGATAGTGGATAATCTCTTTAATCCAAATTCCTTCAGTCAGCAAGTTCCATTTCAAAGCAGTGAAGATGCACAGAATAAGTTGGAGAGCTTTTTCCAAACAGTATCAGGTCCTATACTTCTGGTATTGGATGATGTTTGGTCTGAATCGTTTTATTAAAAACTTTGAATTTGAAATTAAAAGTTACAGAGTTGTAGTCACGTCTAGGATGGTCATTACAAGATATAATATTTTTCAATTTGACCCATTGAGTGATGAAGATGCCAAGACTCTCTTTTGCCGTTCTGCGAAACCTAGTCCTTCTATTAACGACAATCTTGTGAATCAGGTAACATTTTGTTCTGCTTAACATATATTAAATTCTTTTACTTATTGTCATACAGTGACTCTTAAGATTTTGACTAATCGGTTTCTACCCCTTGTATGTAGATGGTAAAATGTTGTAAGAAACACCCTCTCACCCTTTCAGTGGTTGGCGGGTCCTTAGATGGGAAAGACGGGTCGGTCTGGAGACATATGATAAGAAAATTGTCTAAGGGTCATTCGGTTCTGGATCTAAATGAGGAAGTACTTGAGCGCCTAGAAACAAGCTTTAAGGCCTTGGAAGAGAGCTTAAAAGAATGTTACTTGGACTTTGGTTTATTTCTAGAGGATCAAAGGATCCCAGCTAGTGCTCTCTTGAATATGTGGGTGCATTTGTACGACCATGATGACGAGGGCATTGATACACTCGCGAAGATCTGTGAACTTTCCTACCGAAATCTTGTCAGTACAACAACCACAGAGTATGTGAAGTTTCAGTATTAATCACTTTGAATAAGTAAATGTACACTTTGACTTGCCACGCTTCAAATCAATTTGGAACTTCTAAGTTTCATGAAACTTTTTAATAACATTAAATTCTACAAATTTGAACTAACAAGTTGTCCCATTGAATTCAAAATTGTTTCAACTTTTGCAAAATAGGAGGGACATCAGTGCAATTGTCACAATCTTTTAGTCCTAATTCTCTAATATTTTGTGCAGTTTTAAGAAAGAGGTAACTCCAATTGTAGACTTTTGTGAGCAGCAATTTGTGACACAGCACGATTTGCTGAGGCAGCTTGCTATTAACCTGAATAGTAAACTGCCGATAGCACAGAGACTGAGATTGCTAATAAGTGCGCAAGAAGACTTATTGACTACAAATGTACTAGGAAAGGACCTGCCTGTGTCAGTTGAAAGTGTGAAAGAACCAATGCAAGCCCGCATTTTGTCTATTTCAACAGGTTTTGTTTCAATTTCTCAAACAAAACCTATTCATATTGTTTTAAAACTGAGGAGCTACATTTTGATTTTTGGGTCGTTTATATTATCTTTTGACTTTTGCTGATGAATAAAAGGGCGGACTATTTGTTTAGGTTCAAAAATATGAATTCTATTTTTTGGGAACAAAGGGGTGATAATGAATTTATGAATGGTGCATTATGTTTTACACTACTTTGTAATTGAGTACAATGTTGATTGCAGGAGAGTCATTCTCTTCCAGATGGTGTGACATGAAAGTCCCTGAGGTTGAAGTTCTGGTATTGAACTTAATGTCAAAGACCTACACTCTACCCCACTTCTTGAAGGAGATGCAAAAAATGACTGTTCTAAATGTCACAAACTATGGTCTATACCCAACAATTTTTGAAAATCTCAACGTTCTTGGCTGTTTATCAAATCTAACTAGGATTAGGCTTGAGCGTGTTACAGTCTCATCCTTGAGTAGGTCCACTTTAGCACTGCGAAACATTCAGAAAGTGTCATTTATAATGTGCAAAGTAGGAAATGCTTTTGAGGAACTCTGCAGCGACAACCTCAATGTCTGGCCAAAATTAGCTGAAATTGAGATGGATTATTGCCAAGATTTAGTGGATTTTCCATCGGTTTTGTGTAGCAGTGTCTACCTTAAGAAGGTGAGCATCACCAACTGCAATGAGATGAGTGAAATTTCGGAAGAATTTGGTAAGCTGACTAGTTTGGAAGTACTAAGTCTTCGATCTTGTACGAAACTGGAAAAGCTGCCTGAATCAATTACAAATATTCAAAAGCTAAGCATTCTCGACATTTCAGACTGTTTAAGCTTGAGCGAGTTGCCAGAAGAGTTTGGAAATTTAGTTGGTCTACGAACAATTTACATGAAAGGTTGTTCAGGAATTCATGAGCTACCTTACTCTGTAGAGGGCCTGTCGAACATCCAAGTGACCTGCAATGAAGAAATTTCATACCACTGGAAGGACTTTCCTAATGTCGAGATAAATGTGGTGGAAGAAGATAGATTAGAAACCCTTATGAGAATTATCTGATATTCAGACTTCCAATTATCATCAGTATCTATCTGTTACGCCGTTCTTTAAAGGGTCATTGAGTAACATCTTGATTTTTTGTATAAATGGGACAACGGAGGATTGATGTATGTTTTCTAAAAATTGCTTTTGATATTAATATGAACTATTCAAGTTATAAAGAGCTCGTTAGTTGAAGTTAAGTTAAACTGTTACAGGTGGTTATTTGTTGTACATGGTTAAAATGGGTAAACTCTTACTGGCATGAAAACATGTGTGGTTTATTTACAAGATTTCAAATTAATTAAATGGATAATGCATCACATATGATTACAAAAAAAAAAAAAAAAAAAAAAAAAAAAAAAAAAAAAAAAAAAAACATTATTGCAATCATAAATCAAATCATTTAGGGTGAGTTTGGTTTGAGGTTTTTATACTGTACGCATAGTATCAAACCAAAAAGTATTTGTTTGGTTAAAAAAAAGTAGGCCCAGGTATCATTCGATTGCTAAATGTTGATTCAAGTACAAATTGATATCTTTCACTCAACTATCTGACACAACCTACCAACTTTTTATATTTGCACCAATCAAATGTTGAATACCACCATCAAACCGTGGACCCCATTTCCTTTTCATCTCACAAGTTTAATTTTTTTTATTATAATATAATATTTAAATATAATATAAAATTAATAAATTATATATAATAATATATATAATAATATATTTTCTCTCTCCTACTTTTTTCTCAAACCTTTCCCAATCTTTCAAACATTTCTCAAATCCAAATCCGATTCCAATCCCACTTGCGAACCAAACACACCCTTAGAGTTATATTGATTTTAGCCATTTGGTTCTTCAGAAGCATTAAGTGCAACACATATTGTGACCATGTGTTGATGCTTTTGACCCGTGAATCTAGTCCTATTGTACAGTACCGTTCAGTTGAATTTTCTTTCAACTATTTTTTAAGTGAACCTTGGTGGTCTGCTAAATGCATCTGGTGTTGAGATAAATTAACTACGGATTTGAAAGCGCATTTCCCCCAAATCCAATTGACATAGAGTATCCCTCCGCTACTACACCATATCTGTGGGATAATAATCTCGACATTGCTTCTACTTATAAACTCGAAGGACCAAAGATGTTAATATAAAAGATTATAACCGAATAGCAGTTAAGTTAGTTAATGGTTATGTTAGTTAAATAAGTTAGTTACAAATATTTGAAAGGGTGTGTCGTTTGGATGAGACCCATTCGAATGAACACAATGGTTCATGGCAACCATTCGTGTAGTATAAATACTTGAACATATGTAATGTTACAATGGTTAGACAATTTAGTTATTCAGTTTATCATATTACAATTTCATCATTCGACTAACAAACATTTGGGACCAACATTTGACATCAGAGCCACCCTCGTTACAAACATTCAAAACCAGAAAATTATCAACGAGACACAAGGAGACCAAAGAAGGCAGAACACGTTTGAAACCTTTGTTTCAAAGAAGAAGACGCAACATTGAAACGTTGCCTGGATAACTAGGACGCAAGGAAAGTAGTGCACGACCATACTTGTGTGGAAATTGCAAACGAAAGACACCAAAAGAAGCGCTGGTGAATTGTTGTTCGTTTGTTGTGATCATTTATTCGAACAAGAACAAGCAGAAAGTATAAAAAACTTTCTGTGGGAAACAAATATCACACGACAACAACAAAGTAGACCCATTGTTGTATTCTAACGAAACAACTTGGAAGAGAACAACGTCAAGAGCAAAAGAGACCCATCGTTGCAAACTCTAACGCAACAGATTGGAAGTAAAGAAAAAGGTTTCTTGGACAATTTGAAGAAAGGTATACCGAAGAGAAAAAAACAATCCTAGATTGTTTGGGAAGAACGCTAGCAATACAGAAGATAACAACAACGAAGAAAAACAAACTGATCATTTGTTTTTGATAAGATACCGACGGGTATCTCCAAAAAAGGAAGAGTGTGTTGTGAATACGGTGTGGAACAAAAGAGAAGAGAAGAAAAGGTATTGTGGAACGCGTTTGGAAACACAAGCAACAAGAACAAAGACAACAAAACAAGTCGTTTTGTTTAGAAGACGTACTACCGTAGTAGTATTAGTGAAGAAAAAACAAACAAGCGTTTGTTTTTGGATTAGAATACCGTAGGGTATTTGCAAAACTTCTCAAATTTGGAAGACTTGAAAAAAACTAACAAGTAACAAACTTGTTACTTTTGCCGAGAACATTTGGAGTACTTTTGAAAAAAAAAAAAAAAAGCCGAGACCAAGAAGGATCTAGGGCACATATTATTTCAAGGTCGAGACCAAAAGGAAGAAGGAACAGCAACGTGGTTGAAAGTGTGGTGAAAAACAAAAGGCAATTCGACAACAATTGATACACGAGTTGTTTTGGCAAACAAGGGAGAAGAAAAGGCGTGATTGGAATTACTCAACACTACTACAAAATGAGCCTAAGGCAACATTTTTGAAGCAACACTTGTAAAATGTGTTGCTTTTTTTACAACCTTGGTTGTAATGCAACATTTTTCATATAAGTGTTGCATTTATATATCTAATGCCATACTTTTTTAGAAGTGTTGCAAATTTTACATGCTTGTGCAACATTTTTTAGCAGTGTTGCATAACAAAAAACTTGAAGGCACTAAAAATTCACCAAAATAGTTTTAGCGGGATAAAACTTTTGGTTTGCCGCTTCACAAAAATTTAGACACACATTTCCCCCAAAAATTCACCATGGTAAAGAGATGAATTTTCAGGCCTTGTAGTAAAGAGATTTTCTATGTACTTGACAATGTATGTTATTATACATTGGATAAATTTATTAATGTACGTGATGATATTATTTATCGTATTTTATTATTTCTATGATCTAAATGAAAATATGTATTAATGTATAAGAAATTATTTCATCGAACATACTCTCCTCTGGATGCGGGAATAGCGACATAACATTGTGTTGCATGAAACAAAGGTGTTACATATTTACTAAAAAAGTGTTGCACATGTATATGGTTAAAAACAACGAAAATGTCGCACTTAATACATTAAAGTGTTGCAAACTTAGTGATGTTAAATGAAAAAGTGATGCAATTCAATGCAAAAAGTGTTGTGTTTTGAATCTAAAAGTGTTGCACTTTGTGTTAAAAATGTTGCATGTGGGTATATAAGTGTTGCATTGGAGTTTAAGAAGTGTTGCATTTGTGTTTAAAAGTGTTGCAAATCAAAGTATTTCAATTGCTAATCATAGGCAACACTTTCAAAAAGAGTCGCATAATCCAATATGAGTGTTGCATATACCTAAGGCAACGTTACATAAAGGAGCACTTGATAAAGTGTCACATTAGGCATAATGCAACGTTTATAAGACATAATACAACACTTTGGGAGTGTCGCATTAACTTCATTTTGTTGTAGTGCAAGTACCAAACACACAAAAAGGGGAATACGGTTGTGTTTTGACACAACAACGAGGTCACAAAATTCGAACTTTGGATTTCATTTCACATTTACATAGTATAGATACTTGTTTATACTATTAGGAAATCCCGAGAACTTTATATATTGATCCCGTACTATTAGGATTCCCGGATAACTATTTCTATTCCCGTAGAAGTAGGAAATACCACATTAGTTAGAATTCCCATACGATTAGAAAGTGAAAATTATAAACACCTTTAGGATGTCGGGTGACGATGTAAACGGTACTACGCCACCAAAACCCCCTACAACACCAATTGCACAATATCAATGCCCAAAATTAAAAACCACAAATTACACTGTTTGGGCTATACAAATTAAGGTCATATTAGAAGCACATGGTTTATGGGAAGCGATAGAACCTAAGGAGAACACACAAGTAGACTATAAGAAGGATAAGGCAACAACGGCCTTCCTATATCAAGCATTGACCGAAGACGTAATTTTACAAGTAGCAAGTTGTAAAACGTCAAAGGAATTATGGGAATCGTTAAAAAGGAGACACGTTGGAGAAGAAAGGGTGCAACAAGCACGGTTACAATCATTGATGATTGGATTTCAGACCCTTCAGATGAAGGAAGATGACATGGTGGATGCATTTACAGCCAAACTGAACGGCTATGCCACGAAGGCAAAAGAATTAGGAAAAAAGTTGGATGAATCACTTTTAGTACGAAAACTGCTAGATTCCACACCAGACAGATTCATTCAAATAGTAGCATCCATAGAACAGACAAATGATCTCGACGATATTACTTTAGATGAGATCGCTGGAAAACTTAAGGCATTCGAGGAAAGGATAAAACTTCAAAAAGGAGGACAAGTAGAAGGCCAGGATAATTTACTATTCGCACAAGGCGAACACTCTAGAAATGGAAAACGTTTTACCAAATATAGAGGTAGATCAAACTACTCACGAGGAAACTGGCAAAATAATAGAAACAGAGACAACTCGAATGGAGAAAACTCAACTCACAAAGATAAGTCAAATAAGAATAAACGTGAGTGGGATATAAGAAAGGTAAAATGTTTCAATTGTGGGAAACATGGACATATAAAGAAAGACTGCAGGAAACCATCAACAACCCAGGAACAATCAAACCTTATCTTAGAAGACGATGAACCATCACTATTGATGACTACACACGAAGAAGTTTTGTTGAACGAAGGACAAATACAACCCGAAAAGTATGCTACAACAGATGCTAGCATATGGTATTTAGATAATGGTGCAAGTAACCATATGACGGGAAACAAGAGTCATTTTAAGGACATTGATGAAAGTATCACTGGACGCGTTCGTTTTGGAGATGGATCATATGTGGAGATAAAGGGTAGAGGTTCAATACTATTAGGATGTAGAAACCAACAACAAAAGATAGTTTCGGATGTTTACTACATTCCAAACCTCAAAAGCAACATACTTAGTCTAGGACAACTTACAGAAATAGGTTGTAAGATCATCATGGATGGAAACAAACTGACTTTGTATGACAAGAACAAGAAATTGTTGATGAAAGTAGAAAGATCTAAGAATCGACTTTACAGTATAAGACTACGAATAGAAGCACCTATATGTCTCTTAGCAAATATAGATAACCAAGCATGGTTATGGCACGCTAGATTAGGTCATTTGAACTTTGACCACATCAACAAGATGACAAGAAAGGGTCTAGTGAAAGGAATACCAAGAATAAATCATGCAGGACAAATCTGTGATGCATGTTTATTAGGAAAACATAGTAGAACTCCATTTCCAAATCAAGCTAAATTCAGATCAAAGAACCCATTGGACTTAGTATATGGAGATCTTTGTGGTCCCATAAGTCCAGCCACACAATCTGGAAAGAAACTCATCTTCTTATTAGTAGATGACTGTACACGTTTCATGTGGGCCTACTTTCTAACATCAAAAGATGAGGCATTTAACACATTTAAGGAATTTAGACAAAAGATTGAAATGGAGTTGAGATTAAAGTTAAGAATGCTAAGAACTGATAGAGGAAGTGAATTTACATCAAAAGAATTCACCAAATACTGTAAGGAAAATGGAATAGCACGACAGTTGACAGCACCATACTCACCACAACAAAATGGAGTAGTGGAGAGAAGAAATAGAACAGTGTTATCAACTACGAGAAGTATGATGAAAGCGATGAAGTTACCTTTAACTTTTTGGGCGGAAGCAGTCAGACACGCCATTTACATACTCAATAGGGTACCTACAAAAGCCCTGGAAGATAAAACACCATATGAAGCACTCTACAACAGAAAACCAAATCTAGAAAACCTAATAATATTCGGATGCATAACTTATGCCAAGATAACTATACCTCATTTGAAGAAGCTGGATGACAGAAGCATACCAATGATTTACTTAGGAGTAGAGGAAGGATCAAAAGCATGTAGGTTATATGACCCTATAGGAAAGAAGAAACACGTTAGTAGGGATGTAAAGTTTATGGAAACGAAACCGTGGGATTGGGATAAGAATGAAGAAGAAAAATGAACATAAGACTCATTTTGGGGAATCTTTGTGGAAGAAGTAGTTGACAATGAAAAACCTATACCAGTCAACACAGAGAACATTGATAATATGTATCAGGAACCGGATCAAATACTAGGTCCAGGCTCACCAATCACACCACCAACATACAATTACAACCCTAACTCTGAAGATGAAGAAGAAGCTACTTTTAGTTCAGAAGGCGACTCAGACAATAGAATTGATGATACACCAGTACGAGGTTATAGAAATATATCAGAAGTATATAGGGATGCACCTGGAGTTGAAACTACCAGTTTATTATTTACGGAAGAAGAACAACGTAACTACAAGGAAGCATCTACAGATAAAAAATGGATTGAGGCCATGGAGATTGAACTGGATTCAATCAACAAGAATAACACATGGACTCTTACTGATTTACCTGAAAATTAGAAGGTAATAGGACTCAAATGGGTTTATAAGACCAAAAGAGATGCACAAGGAAAAATCATCAAATATAAGGCAAGATTAGTAGCAAAAGGTTATGTACAAGAACAAGGGATATACTTCGATGAAGTATTCGCACCAGTTGCTAAGATAGAGACAGTTCGATTGATATTAGCACTAGAAGCATATCATGGATGGCAAGTACACCACTTAGATGTAAAATCAGCATTTTTACATGGAGACTTGAAGGAAGAAATCTATGTTACACAACTTGAAGGATTTATTCAACAAGGAAACTCAGAAAAGGACTACAAGCTAACTAAAGCTTTGTACGGCTTGCGACAAGCACCGAGAGCTTGGAATGTGAAGCTTGATCAAACCTTGAAGTCATTAGACTTTAAGAAATGTAATCTCGAACAAGCGGTTTATACGAAGAGAAACAAGAATTCTACACTTATAGTTGGAGTTTATGTAGATGATTTGATAATCACTGGCACTCCAAAGAAGGAAATAGACTTGTTTAAATCCCAGATGAAAGACAAATTTGAAATGAGCGACTTAGGGTTGCTAGCTTATTACCTTGGGATAGAAGTTACACAGATAGGAGGAGAGATTACAATCAAGCAAACAGGATATATTAACAAGATCTTAAAAGAAACAAGTACGACGGACAGTAATGATACAAAGATACCAATGGATCCTGGTACTAAGTTGGTCAAGGCGGAAGATGGAAACTCAGTTGACGCAACTTACTACCGAAGTTTAATAGGAAGTCTCAGATACTTACTACATACAAGACCAGATCTTAGTTACTCTGTCGGACTACTCAGCAGATTTATGCAAGACCCGAAGGATCATCACCTGAAAGCAGTGAAACAAGTAATTCGATATATCAAAGGAACAAAGGAGCATGGAATAATATACAAGAAAGAAGGCGGCTGCAAGATTACAGGTTACAGTGACAGTAGTTACGGAATCAACACCGATCGAGGAAAAGGAACTACTGGAATAGTATTTTATTTTGGAGAGTCACCTATTACTTGGTGTACTCAGAAACAACCAACAGTGGCACTCTCATCATGTGAATCAGAATTCATGGCGGCTACTGGAGCAGCATGTCAAGCTTTATGGTTAAAACGACTACTTAGTGAATTAACTGGATGGCAAGAAGAAAGGATAACGCTGAAAGTTGACAACATATCAGCAATAGCACTAGTAAAGAACCCAGTTTTTCATGGAAGAAGCAAGCACATAGACATTCGCTATCATTTCATTCGTGAATGCGTAGAGAATGGTCATATCAATGTGGAGCACGTCAGTGGAGAACTACAAAGAGCAGATATCTTAACAAAAGCTTTACCAAGACTAAAGTTCGTAACTATGCGACAGATGCTCGGAGTTCAAGACTTAGGACGAAGCAACGATCAAGATTAAGGAGGAGAATGTGGGATAATAATCTCGACATTGCTTCTACTTCTAAAATTGAAGGACCAAAGATGTTAATATAAAAGATTATAACCGAATAGCGGTTAAGTTAGTTAATGGTTATGTTAGTTAAATAAGTTAGTTACAAATATTTGAAAGGGTGTGTCGTTTGGATGAGATCCATTCGAATGAACACAATGGTTCATGGCAACCATTCGTGTAGTATAAATACTTGAACATATGTAATGTTACAATGGTTAGATAATTTAGTTATTCAGTTTATCATATTGCAATTTCATCATTCGACTAACAAACATTTGGGACCAACAATATCTTCATCAAGTTGCAAACTGTTTATAGCAAATGCTTTACAACCTCAGCAGAGAATGCTAACCGCATGAATCAACATTAAGACCAGAACCTTCATACTTTAGTTGCTGTTTTTTCAGGCATTGAATTTATCAAAACCCAAAGAGAACAAGTACAAAGCAGCAAGTTTAATGCACAAGTACAAAGCATATTTAACAAGACATTAAAATGAAAGTACCACTTAAAAACAAACGTAGATGAACCGCACAACACACTTACCTACATAAATCATCTGTATGCAGATTGCGATCAACCGAAGTTATGTATCGCTTCTGTGGACACATTTTTGGCCACAGATATGTAATCCCACTCCCACAAAGTACTGAATCTCACATTACTTGCTAAAAGCAGGAGTTCCATTTATGTAACTAGTTCCTTCCCTCAAATATCATAATTTAATTTTAAACAATACTACTACAAATTTGATGACTTGCCAGTTTTTTATAAATTAACATTTCCAGAATGCATATAGTTACAAGAGATCATTGAAGTTATGTTGATCCCATATGAGCTTAACGATCTTGTCAATTATCTTAGATATAAACTCCAAGACAATTAGTATAGAAACTGTTCTTGAACAATTTATTAAATATTATGCGGAAACTAATATTTAATCTTAAGAAGAATAATGAACACACGTGAATTCTCAAATAACACTTCAATATATTAATATGGTTACTCAAAAGTAACAGGGTTACAAAAACCTTGAAGTGATCGAATTACACAAAGATATGTATTCTAATCCTAACCCTAGATCCTCCTTTTATACTCTAAGGAGTCCTAGTCGGTTACAAAACTTTCTATACAAGATAATATCAAATCATATCTTTTCCTAAAATATCTTAACAAACTATACATTATCTTATAAGCAGTAGTATCATTATTCTAGCAGCATTATCATCGAAAGCTAGCAGTAGTATGATACTTAGTTAATTTCTTCAGACATCAGCAGCATTATGAATACACTAGCAGTAGTATGAATTTGCCTAGCAGCACTATCATACTTGGTGTATTTTCTTCTAAGTACTCTGAGCAGTATTATGAACTTCAAGCAGCAGTATCTTTAAAACCCAACAATCCTCCCCTAAACTTGATATTTTCTTCTAAAAATCATCAAGTTTCTTCTAAGAACAGATCAACACCAGGAGGATGCTTCCAAACACTACTTCTGCTTTGAAGTCTTTGATTTTAGCACCTTTCTATACTTCTCTACTAACTCATAGGATTGATGATCTGAAAGAAATGGTCTCTGTAACCTTAACCTTCCTGGTTGTAGCATCTGAGTGATAACAGCAGTATTATTGGTGAAGGGGTAATCTTTTTCCACCAGCATATATACACTAACACCTCTACCGACTAATTCATGTACTCCACATGACTGATATAGATACCATTTATGAACCTTGGTAGAACTTAACAAATCCTTCCATTCAATATCTCTCTCATCTGGGTCAAACATATTCCTCAAGTAGTAATAGTGTAGCCTTTCATATATTATCTCTGGTCTTTTCTCCCCATACCATTTCTTGTACAGCCTCCAAAGTTGTACCAAGTCATCCCTATCCATGAAATGTAACATCTGTGAGAATCTGATAAACTTCTGACACATTCCATTTGATCTCTTGATTTCCCACCATGGTTCACTTCCATCTTGCACATCATGAGTATAAGAGATGATTGGGTATCTTGTTGTCAAAGGAACTGCATTGTTTATCTTAGGTTCAGATTATGGTTTATGTTCTGTAAACCCCATAATCTTTTTCATGTCATCTGCAGTCACTTCTTTAGAACTATCTTCAGAATCACTCCATTTCATTGGTGTAGTTCTCTTTCTCTTCTTAGCATAACTCTTCCTTCTTTTTCCTGTTCTTTTTACCCCAATAGTGGACTCAGATTTCTCCTTAGTTACTTCTTTCTTCTTTTCCTCAACCACATCTTTCTCCTTCTCAACTTCATCAACAATCTCTTTCTCACTTGCTACCTTTTCTGGTACAACTTCTGATACTTTAGACTTTTGAACACTTGACTCAGAATTCATGTAAGCATTTGGTGCCACTTTCATTCTTGTAACCTCTTTAACCTCAGCATCAGTCATAGGCTCAATTGGTCTGTTGAGTCTTGCATGAGTCTCAAAGTAAGATTTTGCAACAGCAGCTCTAGTCATCCCTCTGAATGCACTAGGTTTCCAATAAGCTTGGTTTCTCAGATACATTTTCATATAATTATACTCATCAGTTTTTGAAGGTGTCTTCTTTTGATTTTGCTTCTTTCTAAATTGCACAAGCAAATCATCTATAGCATCCTGTCTCTCTTCAGAAGTATACATTTCTCTTTCCTCCTTCTGAGTTTGCTTTGCTATCTCCCAATCTTCCTCTTCTATCCTTTTTCTCTCCAACTCATCTGTGGGAAACTAGAAGGGGGGGGGGGGTTTATAATTTACCGGTTTTAAGTTCTTTTAAAAATCTTGTTTTAAAAGTTAGCTATTGGAAACTTTGATTCGAACTTTATGTGTAATCAATCAACACCAATATGAACCACACACTAAACTAACTAATGCTAAATAATAAAAGTAAAGAGTAGAGTTGGAAAGATCAAACCGAGACAAAGGATTTATAGTGGTTCGGCTATGAAGCTCTTCTTCGCCCTACTCCACTCCCCAAGTACCACACTCGAGAGTTTCAAGCACTATGTCAACAACCTCCCTTCAGGCGGAGAAAACCGTACACGTCGCTTATCCTATTACCGAAACTAAGCTAGATGTCGAGTGCTAATCTTAGCTAGCACCAATCTACCAAGGTCCACGTGACCAATCACTCAAGCCCAATGGCTACAAGAGATCACCAAGATCTCAACACGATCACAAAGATCAACTCTTATTTCACTCTACTCAATCTAACTACTCTAGATCCTTTGATCACTCACACACAAGCCCAATGGCTTTAAGAGATCTTCACTATCTCTTAAGATCACAATGATCTTCACTCACACTCTCACAAAAGAAAGATAATCTTGATGTATGCTAAGATACAACAAGGATGTAACAAGTGTTACAAAAACCTAAAAACTACAACTCTTGTATCTTCTTGAATACTTTGAGTTCTTCTCTTGCTAATGAAGAGGAATGATAACACCTTGTATCAACTTGGATACTTGTGTTCTTCTCTTGTTAGTGAAGAGGAATGAAGAGGATCACTTGGAGGATGATTGGATCACTCTTGAACAAAAGAAAAAACTAATCTAAATGATCAAAGAAAGAAAATGTGAAGAGAGTATTCAACTCAGAAAGTTTTGTGTGTGTAAGGATGCCTAAAAACTGTGAATGGGGTTGGTTTTTATAGGCAAGAAAAATCTGAACGTTACAGAAAATTTTGTACAGACGGCTCCACTAAATGCACCACGGCTCCACTAAATTTAGTGGAACCGTGGAGCCGTCCCAGACAAGGACGCTCCAAATTTTTTCTTTTCTGGTGAAAACTTATTTGAGGAAGTTTGGAGCTGATTTTGAGGGGGAAAATAGCTGTTGTGATTTTCAAACTTATTTTTCCATTAAAACATTTCTTAATAACTCAAAAATAATTTGTCATATGTATTTTTGAAAAAAATGTTTTGTCACATTATAATGTGAAGTCTTAAAACACAAATTCACTTCTTTGATCATTTGTCAAGTTGTAAATTTGTTCTAGAGTGATTTGCGTAGAAACGGGATCTTCCGATTAAAAACTTGTTTACGTTAATTTTAACGTAATGTGATTTCACATTTTGTCATCCTCAAAACGTAAAGTAATCGAAAGATATAAATAACGTTTTTAGAACATTACTTGCATCAACAATCTTCCCCTTTTTGATGATGACAAAATATAAACTCATTTTAAGTTAAAATTAGTTTTAACAAGTTTTTAATGAGTTTACTCCCATTTCTCCCCCTTTTTGTCGAATCAAAAAGGTGACAAAGGCTCCCCCTTGATGTATACTCCCCCTCATTTGGAGAATACCAAGGAATCGAGCAATGGTGTATGCTACAAAACAAAGTTAGATAACACATGTACAATATCTAACAAGTAGCACTTAAGACAAATATCCAAACATTAAAAAAAAAATAGCTAAGTAGCTAAAAATAAAAGATAAAAAGAGATAACCCTCATAAAAGCCCATTCATTCATAGAAAGAAAAGAAATGTCATACATAGGTATGACTTCATGATAAACATAAAAGAGACAATGATAAGCATAAATCCCTAATGACTAGAGGCAAGCTTCATTTCTCGGAAGGGTCCTAAAGAGTTATTGTTGAAACACTAAACAAAGTCATGTTTAGTTGTTTGGGTTAGGAGGTGGTGGAGATTGTGGCATCATTTGGGGTGGTGGTGGTGTTAAGAGATGTTCTATAAAGGAGAACATGAAATGAATCTCGTCTCTTAAGAAGAAGATGTGATTACGGTTATGGAGACAACATAGTCAATTAGCACTATGCAAATCAAAGGGATGAGGTTAAATGGGTTATGCCATGATAGGAGAGGGTGATTGTGGTGAGTTTGTTGGAGATGGAGTTGGCATGGCATAGTCCAATGGAGTTATGGGGGATAGTGTGTACTCCATTGATGATGTGGTGTGGAAGGATGATGAAGATGTTGTATAGGAAGAGGATGTTTTAGAGGGTGCGTTAGGTGGTGATGGTGAGTATGGAGTGGCTTGGGAAGGTGGTGTCATTGCTTCATCATCTTTTGTAAGATCTACAAAGAGTGGTTTTGAAGGTGGTTTCACGGTGATTCTAGGTTTCTTGGAAATGTGAGAGGTGGATCCTTGGGTGGAAGCCATGGATGTGTGTGAAGGGAGGTTGAAGATGAAGTGCAAGATAAGCTTGCAAGGTGAGGCTTTATATAGGCAAGATGGGTGAGATTTGAATTAAAGTTGATGGGAGTGTCCTATGGTGTAGCAAGGGAATCTTAGGGTGTGTGTGAGGTTGCAAAATTTGCAGGTTTGAGGTTAGGGTTGCAAGGTTTTTAGGAGGAACAGTAAAAATCCGTCAAACAGGGACACGGTTCCTCTAAATGACCCACGGTACCGTTAAATTTAACGGTACCGTCCCTATTTAGTGGTACCGTGACACTGTTGTCACGAAAATTTCTGTGCAAGCTAGTTCTGGGCAGCTAGGGGGATGTTTTCTAGGGGAACTAGTTCCTGAAAATGATAGTGCCTCAACTCACTAGGTATTTATTTACCTAAAATGTCCCATATTAAGCTAAA
Organism: Artemisia tridentata subsp. tridentata; assembly: GCA_021014915.2. Taxonomy (NCBI): domain Eukaryota; kingdom Viridiplantae; phylum Streptophyta; class Magnoliopsida; order Asterales; family Asteraceae; genus Artemisia; species Artemisia tridentata. Next base: position 103,784,673 of record CP139509.1, on the reverse strand, counting down.
ACTAGCATATAAAGATTATCATGTAGTTTCCTAAGATAATCATAAGCATGCAATTATAAGAGACAAAATAATCTATCATCCAAATATCACATAGATTAATTATGAAAAGAGATAGTTAAGCATGCAAGAAAACAATTAGCATTGATTCATAGATAAATCCTATTAAGAGATGTAAATCTCTTCAAGACTACTTATGACTTGAGCATTCCCCCATTGTTGGCACACTCTTGTCTTGAGCGTGTGTCTCATTGTCATGATTTGGATCAGCAAAGGGTGCATAATGGGTGGAGGATTCAGAAATGAGGATTGATGAGACATGTGACTCATTTATGGGTTTCATGATGGGTTTGACAAGTGAGTATTGAGGGCCGTTAAGGAAAGGGTGTAGGTTCATGAAATGGTAATAGAGACGGGTTAGGAACATCCCATAGGGTATCAATTTATTCTTGTTACCCTTGAGATGAACAATTCGCTTAGCGAAGAAGTAAGCGAGATTGTATGGTTGTTGGGTTAGGAGACAATAAATCATATGAGCACAACACGTCGGGAGTTGCTCACGATTTCCTGTGAGACTTAGAACATTTTCTCGCAGGATGACTGCCCGAGAAAGTAGTTCATGACGAACCTCTTCCAAACGAATTTTCATTGGATTAGGGTAATAGGGGTACTTATAAGTACGGATGAGTTTGGTTAGTTCGGTTGGAGGGGGTATGTAACACCCCAACCCGGCAAGGGTAGAAGTGTCACGATTATGGTGACATATCAAAGGCAAGCATAACACACGACTTACATAATACAAATGGTTTACAATGTTACAAAGGAAAATATACCAAATCTACGTAGTCATACATAAATGAATACTAAAACTAAGGTATCGTCTTCATAAGCTAATCTCTCATCCCAAAGCAAACCCAAGCTCCTGGCTTCCTACTAAAACCTGCCGCAGGAAAAGAAATGCGGCTGAGCTTAAAAAGCCCAGTGAACAGATATATAATAAACGGAAACAAAATCAAATGGAAAGGAACAGACATATCATAATGAATAAGATATAGGAAAAAGGAAATAAAGAGTAAGGTTTAGGACAGTCATCCACCACGAGCCCATAACATATCACATATCATATCATATCATATCTTCATAATCATATAGAGGGGAGACCTCTCAGTTAATCAGATAATATGAGGGGTGTCCTCATTCTTCAAATGGAGTAGCTAGCTCCCAGGGGTGTGAAAGGAGTGGATTGCACCCAGCCCCAGTCACCATATCATATCAAAACGAACTGTCCACGAACACGGACTCGAACCTAGGATGCATCCATTCGCCCCCCGAACAAATTCATATAGGCCATAATAAATCATATAGTGCGCATGCATATCATAATCAAAATGGGGACGGTGTAACCAAATCACTAGGGCTACACGCTAGTCATGCCAGTGGTGCATCACAGACACGGCCATGTTACCTTCATGGCTAGGAAACGAACTTGGCTCGGGTATCAAACTGGGGTCAAATGTCAAAGTCCAAATCAAAGCAAAGGTCCATGTAGTCATAGTCCCAATATCAAAGTCCAAATCACAGGGTTCATATCAAAAGGTTCATATGCCAAAGGTTCAAATGTCAAAGGTTCATAGCAAAGGTCAGGGTCACATCATATCAGAGTTCAAGAAACTGAAGGCACCTTATTAAAAAGGGCAGAATATCTGTACCTGATCACGAATGCAAACACGAATACGAAATAGAAGTCACAGATGCGGATCAAAACCTCCTCCTTCACACCTAAAGGAGTAGAAGAGAATTACTACTGATTCTTAATTATTCATTTTACTTGACTTTCTATTTTAAGTAACTTTCTATTTTTAGCAGGTTTCCATTCTTAGAAAGATTGTGTCATATAATTTAATTAAATCATTATTAAATGGAAATAGGGTATACTTGATCATATTTACACATTTGGTCCTCACGGTTTCATAATTTACAAATTTCACCCTTTATTTTATTAAGTTACACTTTAAACCTTTTTATATCCATAAGTACATATTAAACCCTTAATTAATCAAATTTACACAATGAGTACTTATTTTCACATGTTATACGAATGTACCCTTAAATATTCATCATTTACACATCAAGTCCCTCAAGTTATCAAAGTTACATATTAAGCCCTTTAATTTACAATTTCAACTTTTAATTATTAGTAATTACATATTAAGCCATTAAATCCTCAAATTTACACAATGTACCCTCAACATGATTTAATATACGAATACACCTTAACTTTCCAGAAATTACATTTTTAGTCCCTCTACTTATTTAATTTACAAATCGAATTACAATATACTTAATTAACCATTTAAACCCTTTTAAATACAAGATTTACACATGAGCCCTTCATTTTACATTTTATACGAATTTTACCAGGTCCAAATAATATTCTAAAAATAACCCACAAGTTTCATAATTTACAAAACACACCCTTAACTATTTTAAAAGCCAATCGTATAACATTTTATTAACACAACTTAAGCCCTAAATTCACACATCATTATTCCATCATTGCAACAACCTTAACATGCATTTAATGTTCAGATCTAAGCCAAAGAAACCCTAACTCTAACTCCTTTCTCTTTATTTTTATTTTTCTTTTTTATTTTCTTAAGACCTGGTTACAAAATAATTATACCAAAAATTATATAGGCTTCCATAATTCGAATGGTTATTTTTCTGAGATCATATGGATCATAAAGAGTTCACGAAAAATAGGTTTCATCCCCAGAAAAATCGTATAGAATTATTTAGAGTTTTATCACGTTTTTAAGATTAAATTCACATATAAATTATAGATATTGCATGATTCGACTATAGCATTTTATTTGAGGTTCATATGATGTAAGATTCATAGGAAAAATACCAAACCAATTATAGGACGTGTAGAAAAGCGTGATGGATTTCTTTCTTCCAATCGAGCGCAACGACACCACAAAATCCTCACGAACACACGAATGATCCCAAAACCTTTTAGCCATTTTTAACAGAGTATATACATCATAAGGAGTATGAGAAAAATGATGAACGAATTTTATAGGGCTCGAATGATTTATTTGAGAATATACCTCACGAATTGACAATAAATTCTCCACAAGCGAATCGAGCAAGACACGACCCCAAAACTATTTTTCACAGATCATATATGATGTGAGGGACATGGGAAAAATAACAAAAGAATTTTATGAAGGTCGAATAGATCAAAACGAATTATACCTCAAAAATGGCATTCGACAAGGAAAGATTTTACACCGATCGAATCAGGCCAAGAGAAACTCCAAACTTATTTTTATAGGCTTCTATGGATGCTAAAGATCACAGGAAAAATAGCCTTGAAGCTCCAAAAATTCGGATGGATAGGTGGTGAATTTAGTTAGGGTTTTAGGGTTATTCGGTTTTGTTTTGGAAGGAAGAAAAGATATAACTAATTAAATAGAGATATGGCCGAGTATTAGGAGGGGGATGACAGATTTTTCGGCCCAAGATCATGACTAAATCAATCCTTTAATTTCTTGACATACTTTCCCATTATAATTTGTTATTATCTATATATTATACTTTTAAACATTAAAATAAATATTATGTATGAAATTCGGTCCATGTGACTTAGTAATGTGTTACAAATATTCTTGGTGGCTTGCACAAATATTATTTGATGCCTCATAATTATTTCATATCGTGTATGGTTTAGTTACATAGGTTTTGTGATTTAATTTGGCACTTATATAAGCTTTAATTGAATTTCAAAGTTGTAGGGGCATTTTGGTCTATTTACATGTTTTGAATTTTAGTGTTTTACAACTCTTCCCCTCTAACAGAAAATTTTCGTCCTCAAAATTTGCAAAGAATCAGAAATGAAAGGATCGAAAACAAAATAGGGACGTACCAGATCAGAATACAAAATGCGGATAACTAGCTCGTATTAATTCCTCGGTTTCCCAGGTAGCCTCCCGCTCTGGGTGGTTCTTCCAAAGAATCTTTACGAACGAAAATGAAAAATCCCAACGATCGAAAATGAAACGAAACAGAAGACACAACAGACAGCGAACGGAAATGTAAAAGACTTGTTTCTCATGACTCTTCGTTGTCGATCTAAGATAGCTTCGGGTTTCTCAGAAAGACATACTATACTGAATTTCAGATTGCAAAGATCATATCCAACATGACAAATGATTATCGCGTTCTTTCGGAAGAGATACAAAGAATACATAGGATTTTGACGGATATGCCGTCCATAGAATTTGATTAAGCAAATCACATGAGATCGTACAGAACATAGATTGTTGGTGACATCAAATGGCAGAAAACTTCACAGCAGATCTTAAGATTCTTGTCAGAAGTATAGGGATCAACAAATGCTTGTCAAAAATCGAACGTATCAGATCGTATAACGGCGAACAGATTAAGCGTATAGGTGGAATGAACCTAAATCTTACAGATGCAAAAATTCTCACATCTCCTATCAAAATTATAAGGTTTCTAAAGTACTCCTCGAAATATCCTATGAACACAATAAGGGTACGTCATATGACGTAAGTATTATCGCGTTAGCTACTCGTCATAATACCAGCATCATATGAGTATACCATCATGATGGTCATACTTTATCTCAAGTCGCGAACAGAACTACTTATCTTAACCACCTATCAGTCTTTCTACCTCCTAAGGTTGGTCCAAAACAAACATCACTACGGATTCTAAATCGGAGGAATTTGAACGTACAAATAGCGTAACGGAATGTGTACATCTCAAAATGAAACTCGTCGTCGAAACGTTAGGTCTTCCACAATTCACCATCCTTCTCAAAACGAAACCATCATCCAAACAAATGCATAACGAACACAGAACGGAAATAGGGTAAGGCTCATTCAAAAGATCCTATCGAGAGGTAACGGAAACTTAAGTGGTCTAAGAGGAAATGAATTACATCTTCAATATCTTCATCCTTACAACAATCAAGTCTTCCAAATCCAAACGTTTACTACAAAATTTCATCCATTCAATTTCATGATCTTGAATCTTTTCAAGTTCCAAGTAGTCAGTCTCTTGTCTAATCATATTCTCATTGGGTGAAAAGGAATCATAAACTTGAGTCTGGTTCCTCAAGCCTTCGGTACCTCTTCTGGACATTGTGGTGCGGTAGCGTGAATCCATGACGTGATCACTGTGCATTCCTCCATTTGCGAGTCTGCTTCAGCTCTCAATTCATCTTAGTACAACTAAAATGACTAGAGAACTAAGGTTGCATGTCTCCTACAGGTCTTCTAGCATGATTCAAAATTCACCAACTCAAACTGCTGTGGACTTCCTGGTTTATGTGCTGAAAGCTCATCTTCTACGGTCTGGTTGTCTTGATGCTCAATTGAAATCTCCCCGTGCTACTTGAGGTGTAATCGAGTTTCATCTCAATCTGTCTTCTCCTCTCATGCTTCTCTCTTGGTAACGCCGGTCACGAACATCTTCTACCAATCTTCTACAAGGTTTCTAACTCTAACCATGGTCTTCAGTCTTGGTCCTGTCTGTGGAAGCTCTGTCGTCGTCGGATACCTGGTGGTGTTGTCTGCTGCAATCTCTGAACGCAAATCAAAACTATTCTTCCAGAACAAAGGGCCGGTTCACAAAATACAAACAAATGGTCTACGAGTTCTTCGTTCGTTCTCTGAACATAAACACACTGTCATACTATGACAATTGTCCAGCTACTTGCGAAAATATGCTTCTTCCAGCCAATACAATTGACATCATTCAAACTCATAGTGGTCACACGAGTACTAAAACAGCTTCAAGAAATCTTCTTAGGGAAAAACTTCTTATCACAACTCTTTCTCTTCGCAATTAAAATTGCAATGCTTTGCGGAATTTAGTCTCAACTAATCAACTTCCTTCTCAGATGTTCTTGTGGTTGCTTCTTCAGTCTTTCGAACTCAAATGAGGTCGTCTGCTATGGAGTTTCAAAGGTAGAACGAATCAAATATTGATACGCGGAAATGGAATAACGATTACGGTTAAATTCACGATGGTCGGTGCGCCGCCGCACACTTCTCTCTTTCCTCTTCATAAACAAACAGGAGCATTCAAGGAGATCACTAAAGTGAACAAACTCATATCCCATCAGTTCTTAACTTCTTCAGTATCGTGGTTCCGCCAATTCAGATCAGTTCAATGCAAGCTTTACTTCCCAAACGGATTTCAAAAGGTTCGTCGGAAACACCAGAAATTCGTACAACAAAACTTTCAAATGTCGGAGCTTTCCAAGAGTGGATATTAACAGGCGTTAGGAGAAAATTGGGAATCAAAGAGATCGGAGTATGTGCTTCATAGCACAATAATCATAACAGATTCAAATGATTGAGAATATCATATCAAAATATGGTGAAGCAGATTGTGAAAGGTCACGTTCCAAATATTGTAGTCTACGGTAGCTTCACGAAAGCCACCCATCCAAAATCAAAAGACCTCAAAGTCAAATACATCCAAGGTAAACGGATTCTCAGAACGAATGTGGTTGTCAAATCATACGGATAGTTCACATATCAAAATTAGGTACATGGTTCAACAAAGTGTAGGATAGAAGAGTGAACAGTTCCAAGGATCGGAATTTTGTTTAGCTTATAGCATAGGAATGGTAGGGTGTGCACCGATAGTAATACGAACATCGTTTAACTGTCAGAGTTGAGATGTATGGAATATCAGTTATTAGCATCAGCATGCTTAGATAACAATTCCGTACTGGACAAATATCAACATCAAATTCTTCCAAAGGAAATTGGTTAACATACAAAGTTCATCATTCAAATGACGGAAGGTAAAACTTCCTCGTCTTCTGCGACAAACGTTCCTATAAGGCATGACTAAAGGCAAGGCAAGATTCAGAGTGATGCGGAAGCAAATACTACTCACATGGATGTCCTAGACTACCCATTCCTCACCGGTTATGACTTATGTTCCTATGGGAAAATCCTACGCAACATCGCAAAGGTTATCCTACGAGCGCCTACATTGGAAACTTAGGGGTCCTAACTTACACAGGCCAAGGGTAGATGTACTACAAGTGGTAAACCTGGCTCTGATACCATAATTGTAACACCCCAACCCGGCAAGGGTAGAAGTGTCACGATTATGATGACATATCAAAGGCAAGCATAACACACGACTTACATAATACAAATGGTTTACAATGTTACAAAGGAAAATATACCAAATCTACGTAGTCATACATAAATGAATACTAAAACTAAGGTATCGTCTTCATAAGCTAATCTCTCATACCAAAGCAAACCCAAGCTCCTGGCTTCCTACTAAAACCTGCCGCAGGAAAAGAAATGCGGCTAAGCTTAAAAAGCCCAGTGAACAGATATATAATAAACGGAAACAAAATCAAATGGAAAGGAACAGACATATCATAATGAATGAGATATAGGAAAAAGGAAATAAAGAGTAAGGTTTAGGACAGTCATCCACCACGAGCCCATAACATATCACATATCATATCATGTCATATCTTCATAATCATATAGAGGGGAGACCTCTCAGTTAATAAGATAATATGAGGGGTGTCCTCATTCTTCAAATGGAGTAGCTAGCTCCTAGGGGTGTGAAAGGAGTGGATTTCACCCAGCCCCAGTCACCATATCATATCAAAACGAACTGTCCACGAACACAGACTCGAACCTAGGATGCATCCATTCGCCCCCCGAACAAAATCATATAGGCCATAATAAATCATATAGTGTGCATGCATATCATAATCAAAATGGGGACGGTGTAACCAAATCACTAAGGCTACACGCTAGTCATGCCAGTGGTGCATCACAGACACGGCCATGTTACCTTCATGGCTAGGAAACGAACTTGGCTCGGGTATCAAACTGGGGTCAAATGTCAAAGTTCAAATCAAAGCAAAGGTCCATGTAGTCATAGTCCCAATATCAAAGTCCAAATCACAGGGTTCATATCAAAAGGTTCATATGCCAAAGGTTCAAATGTCAAAGGTTCATAGCAAAGGTCAGGGTCACATCATATCAGAGTTCAAGAAACTGAAGGCACCTTATTAAAAAGGGCAGAATATCTGTACCTGATCACGAATGCAAACACGAATACGAAATAGAAGTCACAGATGCGGATCAAAACCTCCTCCTTCACACCTAAAGGAGTAGAAGAGAATTACTACTGATTCTTAATTATTCATTTTACTTGACTTTCTATTTTAAGTAACTTTCTATTTTTAGCAGGTTTCCATTCTTAGAAAGATTGTGTCATATAATTTAATTAAATCATTATTAAATGGAAATAGGGTATACTTGATCATATTTACACATTTGGTCCTCACGGTTTCATAATTTACAAATTTCACCCTTTATTTTATTAAGTTACACTTTAAACCTTTTTATATCCATAAGTACATATTAAACCCTTAATTAATCAAATTTACACAATGAGTACTTATTTTCACATGTTATACGAATGTACCCTTAAATATTCATCATTTACACATCAAGTCCCTCAAGTTATCAAAGTTACATATTAAGCCCTTTAATTTACAATTTCAACTTTTAATTATTAGTAATTACATATTAAGCCATTAAATCCTCAAATTTACACAATGTACCCTCAACATGATTTAATATACGAATACACCTTAACTTTCCAGAAATTACATTTTTAGTCCCTCTACTTATTTAATTTACAAATCGAATTACAATATACTTAATTAACCATTTAAACCCTTTTAAATACAAGATTTACACATGAGCCCTTCATTTTACATTTTATACGAATTTTACCAGGTCCAAATAATATTCTAAAAATAACCCACAAGTTTCATAATTTACAAAACACACCCTTAACTATTTTAAAAGCCAATCGTATAACATTTTATTAACACAACTTAAGCCCTGAATTCACACATCATTATTCCATCATTGCAACAACCTTAACATGCATTTAATGTTCAGATCTAAGCCAAAGAAACCCTAACTCTAACTCCTTTCTCTTTATTTTTATTTCTTTCTTTATTTTTCTTAAGACCCGGTTACAAAATAATTATACCAAAAATTATATAGGCTTCCATAATTCGAATGGTTATTTTTCTGAGATCATATGGATCATAAAGAGTTCACAAAAAATAGGTTTCATTCTCAGAAAAATCGTATAGAATTATTTAGAGTTTTATCACTTTTTTAAGATTAAATTCACATATAAATTATAGATCTTGCATGATTCGACTATAGCATTTTATTTGAGATTCATATGATGTAAGATTCATAGGAAAAATACCAAACCAATTATAGGACGTGTAGAAAAGCGTGATGGATTTCTTTCTTCCAATCGAGCGCAACGACACCACAAAATCCTCACGAGCACACGAATGATCCCACAACCTTGTAGCCATTTTTAACAGAGTATATACATCATAAGGAGTATGAGAAAAATGATGAACGAATTTTATAGGGCTCGAATGATTTATTTGAGAATATACCTCACGAATTGACAATAAATTCTCCACAAGCGAATCGAGCAAGACACGACTCCAAAACTATTTTTCACAGATCATATATGATGTGAGGGACATGGGAAAAATAACAAAAGAATTTTATGAAGGTCGAATAGATCAAAACGAATTATACCTCAAAAATGGCATTCGACAAGGAAAGATTTTACACCGATCGAATCAGGCCAAGAGAAACTCCAAACTTATTTTTCTAGACTTCTATGGATGCTAAATATCACAGGAAAAATAGCCTTGAAGCTCCAAAAATTCGGATGGATAGGTGGTGAATTTAGTTAGGGTTTTAGGGTTATTCGGTTTTGTTTTGGAAGGAAGAAAAGATATAACTAATTAAATAGAGATATGGCCGAGTATTAGGAGGGGGATGACAGAATTTTTGGCCCAAGATCATGACTAAATCAATCCTTTAATTTCTTGACATACTTTCCCATTATAATTTGTTATTATCCATATATTATACTTTTAAACATTAAAATAAATATTATGTATGAAATTCGGTCCATGTGACTTAGTAATGTGTTACAAATATTCTTGGTGGCTTGCACAAATATTATTTGATGCCTCATAATTATTTCATATCGTGTATGGTTTAGTTACATAGGTTTTGTGATTTAATTTGGCACTTATATAAGCTTTAATTGAATTTCAAAGTTGTAGGGGCATTTTGGTCTTTTTACATGTTTTGGATTTTAGGGTTTTACAGGGTATGTATGAACAGTACGGACTATTCTCCTCATGATAGTGAAAGAGAGACTCAAGGCACCAATATTCAGTATAGGCACATTGCCCATGATTGGGTATTCGGAGGATTTGAGCAAATTGCTCAAGAGTTAGGACGAATTTGAAATTTTTGACCCAAAACCAAAGTGACAAGGATTGATCCTCGTTACGTACGAGTTCAACTTGTCGAAAGAATTCCAACACAAAACGAGGAAAAATGTGCTCGTTGATGTGGAGTAAACAATCGAATCCTATAGCTCTAAAGAAAGTGTTGATGTCCCGATGGTAAACTAGGGACGGATCAACAACACGGCCTTCATGAAACCGACGGGTTTCAAGATTGACATAGGCACGAATGTGGTTACCGGGTGTTGTGGGTTCACGAGAGATTTCGGGTGTGTAGGTATTGGTTAGGATATGATCAAAATCATATTCATGAGACATTTTTGTTTCCTATATAAAAAGAAATTTGTAGGAAAAATTAGAGCAAAGAATAGTTGCTTTAAACAGATGCCTAGTGTGTGCCTATATGCAAACTATGTGGAGGTGAGGTGATCTCGACTCGAAAGAAAATAATGAGATTACCCAAACACTCCTAATTTTACTTTTGCTCACACAAATATGTCGAAAAATACATATTGATTATGTAATTCGATCAGTATTCGTGAGATCATGTATGCATGAAAATGTGTTTTTAGTTTTCATCAACAATGCACGAAAAACATTTCATGGTCCTAATTTCATGAAATTTTGAAAATACTAGAATTGGGGTGTTTGGTGACTTCAATGTCTTTGACACCAAAGATTTTCAAAAGTCTTAGTGTTGATGACTTCAATTTGAAAGTTTATTTGAAAAGCCCCAATTCATGTTTCATCAATGAGCAAACCCTAGACTCAAAATTAAAGAAAATTAGAGTAAGATAACTTACACTTTATGTTGAAAGGGTAGAGGTGATTGATAATCTTGAAAATCAATGTCTTGAATATGATCTTGAAGAAGTGTAGTGGAGTTTTGGATTGTGAGGTTAGGTTACAACAGCAGTTGCAGAGGTTGATGATGTTTGAAATAAGTGATGTGGGAAAAGGTGACTGAAATACGTGATGTACCAGATGCACAGTTCCACGATACCGTTAAATTTAACGGTGTCGTGCCACATTTAGTGGAGCCGTGATCTGTTGGGACTGTTTTCTGTCCCATTTTGATTTTTGACAAATAAGTCTCGTTGTTTTAGTGAGACCTATTGACACGAGGAAAGAATTTGTACCTAACAAATTCTTTTGACTAAGGAAACCTAAACTAGAATAACCGAGACATGCGAGATGACTTCAAGAGTCATGAGATTTATGGAATATGTTCCATCATTCCTAGACCCAGACGGAGGTAGTTAAAGGATTCTCATTTGAGAGGTTTGGTTAAGATGTCTGCGATATTGTCCTGAGAAAGAACTTTCTCAATAGAAATATTTCCTTTCTGAACATTATCGCGAAGAAAGTGGTGGTGAATTTCAATGTGTTTAGTACGGGAGTGTTGAACGGGGTTTTTGCTCAAGTCAATAGCACCTTTATTATCACACATAATGGGGACGTCATCTAAATGGATGTCATAGTCTATAAGAGCTTGTTTCATCCATAGTGCTTGTTGACATGCCTTTCCGGCGCTTACATACTCGGCTTCGGTCATGGAGATAGCAAGAGCCGTTTGTTTCTTGGAGAACCAAGAAGTTATGCAACAACCCATGAAGGTACAAACGCCACTCGTACTTTTTCGATCCACATAATCTCCCGCATGATCAGAGTCGGCATAGACAACAGTTTCTACACCGGTCCCCTTGGGATAGAATAATCCCAAGTGTATAGTGCCTTTAATGTATCGGAAGATACGCTTAACCGCTTCAAGGTGAGAGGTTTTGGGATCCTCTTGGAAGCGAGCACAAAGGCAGACACTAAACATGATGCCGGGCCTACTTGCCGTGAGGTATAGTAAACTTCCTATCATACCTCTATACTTAGTGCTATCCACTGACTCACCTTCTTCATCTTTCGTGAGTTTTATTTTAGTGGACATGGGAGTTTTCATAGGCTTAGACTCTTCTAAACTAAACTTCTTAAGCATCTCTTTACTATACTTAGCTTGATTAAAGAAGATGCCATCTTTCATTTGTTTAATTTGTAGACCAACGAAGAAATTTAATTCGCCCATCATGCTCATCTCAAACTCGTCATGCATGATCTTAGAGAAATCATCGCACATCTCTGGACAAGTAGATCCGAATATAATGTCGTCGACATATATTTGAACAATGATGAGATGTGAATCTCTTTTCTTTGTAAAGAGTGTGTTATCAACCTTCCCCATGGTGTATTCATGTTCAATCAAGAAAGCTTTCAGTCTGTCATACCAAGCTTTAGGAGCTTGCTTAAGACAATAGAGTGCTTTCTTGAGTTTATAAACATGATTCGGATATTCGAAATCAATGAATCCCGGAGGTTGTGCAACATACACCTCCTCGTTGATATAACCATTAAGGAACGCACTCTTCATGTCCATTTGGTATAGTTTAAAGTCTAAGGCACAAGCATAGGCAAGGAGTATTCTAATTGATTCTAATCTAGCTATGGGTGCATAGGTTTCATCATAATCTATTCCCTCTTGTTGGTTATAGCCTTGTGCTACCAACCTTGCCTTATTCCTAACTACGACGCCATTTTCGTCGAGTTTATTCCTAAACACCCACTTAGTTCCTATGATTGTTTGATTTTTAGGAAGAGGTACTAAATCCCAAACTTGGTTTGTGGTGAATTGATTAAGTTCTTCTTGCATGGTAACTATCCAACTTTCATCCTTAATTGCTTCACCTACATTCTTAGGTTCTACAGTTGATATGAAACAAAAGAAATTACTTTTGTTTTGTGCTTGTGACCTAAGGGTTCTTTGGTTTAGGTTACCTATGACATTTCAATAGGATGGTTTTTGGATTCCTTAATGTTGACAATTTTGTCAACTTCAACTATTTCATCCTCAATGTCATCTTCTAAGGTTTTCTTGCCATTAACCTTAATGGCTTCGTCCTCATCTAAGTCATCATCCACCAATGGTGATATCTTAGTTTGTGGAGGACTTTCATCGAATGTCACATTGAGTGATTCTTTGACTTTCATGGTTTCTCTATTTAGGACAACATAGGCTTTACTATTTTGGGAGTAACCTAGGAATACACCTTCGTAAGACTTTGGGTCAAACTTGGTGAGATAATCTTTAGTGTTTAGTATGAAGCACTTGCTTCCAAACACTCTAAAGTAATCAAGAGTAGGTTTTCTACCTTTCATGATTTCATATGGGGTTTTTCCTAAGATAGGTCTAATTAGAATCCTATTAAAATGTAAGTTGAGGTGTCCACCACGTTACACCAAAACTTTTGCGGAATTGATTGTTCATTCAACATCGTTCTACTCATTTCTTGTAGAGTATGATTTTTCCGCTCAACTACCCCATTTGATTGAGGAGTGCGTGGAGCTGAGAAATTGTGAGTAATACCATTAGCATCACAATATGCTCCGAATTGCACTTCATTATCAAATTCCTGACCATGATCCGTCCTAATAGAAACTATTGTACATCCTAGTTGATTTTGAACTTTCTTACTAAAGATTTCAAATTCCTCAATAGCTTATGTCTTATTCTTAAGAAACCTAGTCCAAGTATACCTAGAATAGTCATCAACTATTACTAAGATGTAGTGATTTCCTCCGTAGCTCCGTACGGCGGATGGACCGAATAAGTCCATGTGAAGAAGTTCTAGGCATCTAGAGGTTGAGACCATATTCTTAGCTTTGTGACTAGAATGAGCTTGTTTTCCAACTTTACAAGCGTCACAAAAATGTTTGTCAAACTTAATCTTAGGTAAGTTTCTAACTAGTTCCTTAGATGCCAATGATTGTATTAAACGCATATTGGCATGACCTAGTCTCCTATGCCACAAAGTGGTATTATCATCTATGGTTGCTAGACAAATCTTATCTTGAGGCTTATTTCCTAACTTCATGACAAATAAGCCATTTTTCCTAACTCCTTTGTCTATGGTTTTGCCATTCTTAATAATCTCACTACCCTCTTCGGAGAATATAACTCTACACTTATTATCTACCATTTGACTAATGCTAAGTAAGTTAAATCCTAAATTATCTACGTGCTCAACATTTCTAATAGTGAGAGAGTCTTGAGTAATCGTACCTTTGCCTATAATGTCGCCCTTAAGTTTGCTACCGAAAGTGACATTACCTCCGTTGTATGCCTTGTATGATGAGAATAGGCTTCGGTTTCCCGTCATGTGGTTAGTACATCCACTATCCTTGACCCATTCGTCAGGCTCCAAGTTAATTCCCAAGCATATCTATTGCATAAGACAAACATTCAAACATTTGGTCCCCAATATCTCATGGGTCCAAAGTGGTTAGCATTAAACATCCCATGCATTACTTGCATGTGGTTAGGATGTTGGAACGGAGGGCAAATTTCCCATGGCAAGTAACTTTGTAGTTGACGGTCATTCCAAGTTACGGGATAGTTACTTGAAAAAATTTGTCTTCTAGAGTTACGTCTCAGTAGAGGAGTTCTTGACCGAGGTTTGGGAGTGTGTTTTTCTAGGTGGAGGAGTCTTAGACCTAGTGTTGGGTTTTACAAATCCAGGTCTGGGGTTTGACATAGGTTTGTAAAATCTTTTGACTTCCTTTATACTAGCAATAGAGACCTTTGTACCATTTACAACTACGTGAGTTGGTTTAGGACCTGATTTGTTCTTGAAATTTGACTCAGTTCTGTCTCCAGTGTCAGACAGTACTGATTCGTTAAAATCAACACATAAATATGTCCAAGGAATACAAGGCAAGTTGTAATCCCGGGTCGTTTTCCCAACGAAGGATTGAATGGAATTTGTGATCTCGATTCGTGAAACGTGTTTGAATAGTGAAAATGGAGAGATTTTGGATATTAAAAGAAATTAAATAACCTAAAACTACGGGAAGCATAAATAGGCTAAGGAAAACTTAATAAGCATAAAATACAAGACTATAAAGCATAAATAAACAAAAACGCGAAATAAATAAAAACGTAATTAAAAACGGGAAAAGACACGAACCTAAAAACGTCAAAATAATGAAATATTAACTCTACAGGTACAAATCTATTTTTCCTAAGTCCTAAACAATAAAAGAAAATTTAAAAAAAAAAGAATTATATTTTCTGATAATTATTTTATTTAATATGAATTAAAAACTGATTTAAAAAGAAAAATACATAAAAAATACTAAAACTATTCTAAAAATTCTGAAACTTTTTCTAAAATTACTTTATATAATAACAATCCTAGGAAAAATATAAACAAAGACCCAGCTTATTCTAATAAGCTGAAAATAAGCTAAATGATTCGTATAAGCTAAATAGAAAACATGTGTTAAATATTAAATTTTACAAACTAAACCCAGAGAAGTCCCAAGGGCAGTTGGTAAGCGTGTTGGTGTGTGAGCAAGAGGTCCCAGGTTCGAACCTGAGAAACCTCTTTTTACTAAAACTATTTTTTTTTTTTTTGATTTTTTTCTTTTTACAAACTAATAAGCACTACAAAATAAGCTCTTTCAATAAAGACAACTAATATTAAAAACTTGAAATAAGCTATAAATAAGCAGAACAGTCACTATATAAGGCTAAAATGGAATTAAATGACTAATAAGCTAATCTAAAAGCTAAAAAGGAACTGAAATAAGCTAAGGTACCTAAGGGGAGAGTAAATAAGCTGAGGGAATCAAAATAAGCAGTTGGGGAGAGCAAATAAGCACAGAGATCAAGGCAACTAAGCCGATGAGCTGCTGATGCACTTAGGGTGCAGGGCAAAATCAGGCCTTTTCAAGCCAATAAAAAGCTAGGAAAAGCTAATAGAAAAAGTTCACCAAAAATACAAACATCTAGATAAGTCACTGAATATCAACTATGCCAAATTTGAGCTTATAACAACTTATATCTAAGGAATTAAAAACCAAGGAAAACTGTTGAAAATGGCAAAAAACAAAAAATTGCAGTCTGCTATAAATACTTGGGCTAATTTTTGCAATTCACTAACCAAGGCTTAAGAGGCTTAACCAAGTACTGAGATTTGACTTAATGTACTATTTAGGACCTAGAAAGAGCAAAAATTGGAACCACAACTGCTTATCTCAATGATAAGCAGATGTGAGCAGTGAAATTTATAAAAAATAGGAAATCCAATCCTTGACATGAAGAACCTTTCAAATCAGGTTAGCACAGCCTACAAACAACTTAATTAACTTATTTAAGCTAAATCAAACTTCAAAAAAAATGGAAAATGAACAGTAATAGGCTAGTTTGACCCGTTTGACTCCTTAAACCAAACACCCCTTTCCTTGGCTGTTTGAGAGCTTAAGGCCTCTAAGTTCTGATTTAAGCTACAGAGTTGAAAGAAACACCTATTCTAAGTTGAAATAAGTTCTAAAAACAAGTTTTGACTGAAAATAAGCTCCTAAATAAGCTACTCTAGAATAAGCTAAATATTTGGTTTTTTTAATGTTTTTAAGCAAAAACTAGTATAAGTAATACCTACCTATCAAACTAGCACACATTAACATCACATGGAACAAATAAGCATAGAAAAGCAGAATAAGCACAAAAAAAAGGGCAAATGAACAGTACCTTTGACCAATGTTGACTTTTTGGATTTCTTGGAATCAAACTGATTTTAAAACTAATATAAGCTTACAAAAGCTATGAAGAGCTTATATAGGCTTATAGAAAGGGTAAGGAAGCTTGTGATTGGTTTTTAACAACTAAATTGCTAAATTCGAATTAATAAAATTAACTTGAAATTGCATTAAACTTGGAAATGGAACAATGTTGGTAAAATAAAGTTCAAACAGGCTTAAACACACTAGAATTGATACAAGAAATTTTAAATGGCTACTGATTACATACTACAACTAAAAAACGACTATCTAAATTATTCTACTCCTAATTACTTCTTCTCTGTGAGTGGGGAGGAGTTTTATATCTCTCCAAAAGCTTCCATGGGTCCCTCTGAGTAAATCCCAGTCGTCCAAATAAGCTCAATCAATCCCAACCGTCTGTTTGTGTTTTGGCGGGAAAATGGGTGAGGGGCAATAATACCTTTTCAGAGCATGTGGGAAGTGGGTAGCATGTGAGGAGGGGGGAGGATGGAGTGTAGAAGGGATAAGTGGAGTGGGTGGTTTGTCAGGGGAGGACATGGTGGTTTTGGTTTTTTTGGCGGGCGAGTTGTTTTGGGAAGGAAGGTTTTGACCTTTTGTTTGACTGGTTTTAGTTAAATAAAAGGGAATGGGTAGGGTTGGATAGTTTAATGGATTGGGTGGTGGATGTTGATTGGGCTGGGTTTAGTGAATGGGCTGGAAGGGTTGAGGTAGTTGTTTTGGATTTAGGTTATAGGTTTAGTTTTAGTTTTTTTTAGGATTAAGCTAAAGGACCAATTTTGCCATTTCTGAAAATCCAGGGACCAAATTTGTCATTTGTGCAAAAAATAATTCCAAGGGCCAATCTTGACAACTTGATATTCCTTAAGGTTGATTCTGACATCTTGAACATAAATGTGGTCCAAACTCGTAAATTTCTTCCTCGTCCTCAGCTTTTCACGATTTTCCAATCTTGTGCTCGGTTTTGTCCGTTTTTGCCCCGTTTTCAATCCTTTTGTACCTGAAACACATAAAAACACAAACCACGAATATTTGCAACAATATTTGATCTATTTAGGTGTTTTTGGTCATTTTTTGTGTCTTTTATGGTTATAAAATGATGAGTATTTACACACTCATCAGGTACCACGGTTCCGTTAAATTTAATGGTACCGTTGGTACCTTTAGTGGTGCCGTCTGGGGATTTGTCAGACTTCGTGGGTTTGACAGATTTTACTTGATTTGTTTTATTTGTCGAAGCATTTTGATGAAGCGAAAAGTGTACCGCTTTTAAGGGGTCATTTAAGCCCTAAATCGTATTTATTTGATCAAATATTGCCCTAAATCGTTCCTTTTGTCATTTTAGGTACTTTTGAGGAGAAATCTGGAAAAGGAGGCATTTTGGACATTTTTGGAGCATAAAAGTGAAGAAAACGACAAAGTCTCAAAAATCGGCTAAAAGTTACCTTTGACGGCGTCAGATTTTACTCTGGACGGCGTCATGGCTTGGCAAGAAAAGGTGGATGTGAAATTTACTCATGATAAGCCAGTGAAAATTGCATGTAAATTCTGACGGCGTCACGCTTTAACCTGATCAAGGGCGTCACGGCTTAATTCAAAGAGGGACGGCGTCACGTTCAAGAGCTGACGGCGTCAAGCCTTGATAAGCCAGAACGGATTTTGGAGAGCTAAAGAGGGACGGCGTCAAGAAGGTCATCCGGGAACCCTAAAAGCGGCGAGGTGACGGCGTCACACTCCATAAGGTGACGCCGTCAGATGTAAAAATCTATATATAGTTTTGCAATTCTTTGTCATTAGAGAGAGAGCTTAGTGTGGAATTTTTGGGAGAAAACCCTAAGACGATTTTAGCATCTTTTTCAAGGCTTTTTGCCTTGAGATCTTCCATGTTACATTGAAAGATAAGTTATCAATTAATCATTCAATATGTCTATGTGTTGTTTGATTCTATCTTGTTCTTGTCTTTTGTTTAACATGTTAGGCTAGATTTATCTTGTGTTTGCTTAGATCTAATGAAACCTAGCTATTGATTATTGGTTATTAGTGTGTTATTAGTTGTATTGGATGATTGTTTATCTATGTTAGGCTTAAGAAAACTGGCTAACTTCCTATTCGGTAACTTGCTTGAACGTCTTAAGAAACATGAACCAAATGCGTACTAAAGGTTTTTATGGTTGTATTTAATGCACAAGCGAATTCTAGTGATCCCATGTTAGGAGCTTCCTAGCCGGCTCGACATAGGAGTGAAGTAGGAGCTTGTAGAGTTGGGGAAGTACGTACGCCACCCCACGATTGGTATTAAGGAATACACCCGTCATCCACGCAACTAATACACACTAATCAACCGGTAAAAGATAGTTAGGGAGTAAGGAAATCTAAGTGAACACATTTCTCTACACTTAAGTTCTCACCAACTTTTTATTTTCAGTTATTTATTTTATTTGCATTCGTAGTAATTTGGGTTAGTTGACTAGCAACTAATTCCGCCCACTCTTTCAAACCCGAGATTTTACTTGCTTTCATAAAAATATAAAAACACTAAAAAGAATCTTCCTCAACCCTTAGACCTATTAGAGTAGTTTTTCATACCTAACGAACACTATTCCCTGTGGAGAACGATCAATCCCCCGTACTTACCACTACACTATACTACATTGGTCAGGTACACTGCCTGGTGGGGTTGTAAGCCTCTTGAGATCCCTCGAGAGGTAAAACCTGTTGTAAGGTTGCAAAACCACGCATCAAGTTTTTGGCGCCGCTGCCGGGGAATAGTTATTGTTTAGGTTGAATTTTTATTTTATAGGTCTACTCACTAGATTCCTTTCTAGTGAGATTTTTGTTTTCTTTTTCTAGGTTTTCTTTAGTCTATCTTGTTTCTTTGTACTTTTGTTTGTGATACCTTCCACTTACCTCATGAGTAACATTGGTCATTTGATCCCTGTTATTCGTGTTTTTCGCCGTGCAAACTTTCAACTACCCGTTCCCGCCCCCATCATAGAAAACAACAACCTTTCACCCGACCATCACTTTGGTAACAATTCTGAGATGGAGGAGTCTGACCATGAGAATGACTATGTTAGTCCGTTTTACTACTCAGACTCCGATGAGGATGCCGGTAATGGAGAAGTAGTTAACGAGGAATGGGGAAAAGAGGAAATTGATCCCTTTAAGTATGTTGACCCTAGGACTAAGATCGAAAAGGATAGCCTCTTTAACATGCAATTTCCGTGTAAGATTGGTTATCATGATTTTTATGCTTATCTTAACTCATCTTTACCTATGAACATTATCTCTCGCGCTAATTATAATAAAATCATGGTAGATGAGCTAGAATATCAAGGTAATAACATCGTTGCTAGGACTAAGCCACTACACGTATTCGTTGGAAGTTTTGTGTATTTGGTGGATTTTATGGTTATGGAGAGCTTAGGAGAATTCATTGATAACAAATTAACCCAAGTCATTTTTGGAGAACCCTTCAAAAGGTTGACCAACCTTGACGAAAAACTTGTGGACGGGTTAATTACATTCTCGGATGGGGATGAAGATTTTGTCTATCAAATGCCCCGAGCACATCCTAGGTTTAAGAACTACCCCATTGAATCTTGCAATAGAATTATGCCTATCGACTTGTTAAGTGAGAATGATAAGGGGAAGGGGCTCAATTATCCACATGAGAAAAATAAGAGATATTATCATGGATGTTTGGAGCTAAATGATGAATACAAGAAAGATGAGGCAACAATTAGATGGCTCACACTTGGGTACGTGAGCATAAGCGACACTAGATAGATGGACTTTGAGTCTAGCTACAAGACTCGTTAATAAAGAAAAGCGCTTCTTGGGAGGCAACCCAATATTTATTTGCTTTGTGTGTTTATTTATTTGTTTGTTTGATTTTATTTGCTTCCGTATGTATGTTTAATTTTTATTATTATTGATTCATGTTCAAAACTAAAATTGTAAAAATGCTTTATTTTGTTTTTAACTTCGTCTTAACTACATTTAAAGGTATTTTGCAAAAGATAAGTGTAAGGGAAAGTCAAATCGGTTTATTAGAACAAATGAACATGAATCATAATAATATTAAATTAACATACATATTAGTATTTGTTTGAGTCAAATGCTTGTATCGAGTCATAATGATGTTTTGCAGGATTTCCAGGAAGTAAGGTAAAGGTTTTTCCAGAAATTTTTCGGAAACTTAAAATGAGAATTTTTGTCAGGTCATTTCTGACGGCGTCAGGGTTTATAACCTGACGGCGTCAGATTTAATTTTCAGAAATTTTTGAAAGTTTTGTTTTCATAAAAAGTTTTTATTAAAATCTCCACCTTATAATCTCCAGGAATCTGCAAAGTTATCATTCCACAAGCATTATATCCTTATATATAGATTTTATCCCGCCGATGTTATGCAGGTTTTCGTGTTTGTTTTCTCAGGTTTAACAGGTTATTTTGGACAAGGAAATGTTTTGAATCAAGCTTATGGCAATGCATTAGTCATGGAGCTTCAATATTACTTTGGAAGAAGATTTAACCGTGTTACTTCATTATCCACCGAGCGAATCAGGGGAGTATTTGATTTCATTCTTTTACTTTATGCTTTTACATTTGTTATTTGAACATTGGGGACAATGTTCATCTTAAGTGTAAGGGGAGGGTAAAAGTACGATTTTAGAGAATGCTATTACGCTTGATTTTTGTTTGTTTAATAGTAGATGTGTAATAAAACTGAGAGAAATACTTGTTAAGGTAATTTTAGTGCCAAATTTAAAATTTTTTACAACATATAGGAGTGAAACTTTGATCTTGATGAGCGTCTCATGGATAGGAAGTTATATGACTAGCACAAAACCGTACCACTAAAAAATTTTCCACCCCCAAATATGTGAGGTTCGCCCCTAGAATTGGTAGGAAAAGCATTTATGCTATTATGTGTGTACCGGTAGCACTTAGATTCTAGAACTTGCGTTAGGACCATTCCGAGGCCACAAGTGAGACTACGTTCGTGTAGTTAGATTTACTACATGATAAGAGGCATTAGGATTAACCCATTGTTTTACACCTGTGTTTTTGTTATAATTACGTTGGCTACATTGGTCAAGTAATTCTCCCACACCCTTTGCGTTGTACTCATTTTTAGTACACGATACCCCTAGTACACCCCTCAGAGCCTATCTTTTCGTTTCGACCTTTAAGCATTTTACTTAAAGGAAGAATTTGTTTACACCCCACTTAAATGTACACCCAAATCGCCTTAGCCTACCTTGTATGCACTCATTTTTAGTGCATTATTGTGACAACATTTGTTTAAACCCAAGTTAATTATCTAATTGATTACATGATTGCTAAGTCGAGTCATATCCTCGTACATATTGTTTTGGGACGATTGGGACTCATGGGTAAAGTACTAGTGTAATGGAGTAATGGGGAAGAATATCATTTATTACCCCCATATGTGCTAAATATTTTAAAAGTACTCCAAGTTTTTCAATTATCTTAATTCGAGTCATTAGAATAGTAATTTGTAAAGTTATGTAAAAGTTCAAGTGTAAGGGGAATGCAACGCCCCTATGATGTATTATTTTGGATGGTAGGGCAAGAGTGTATGCAAAAAAAAAAAAAAAAAAAAAAAAAAAAAAAAAAAAAAAAAAAAAAAAAAACGAAAAAATCAAGAAAAATACAAAAAAATGAGAAAAGGAAAAGTAGAAAAAAACATACGGACTACCATCCCGTTTCATTTTATGTTTATTTTTATGTTTTTGTTATTTTGTTATTTTGTTTCTAGCTTAAGATTGAGTCGAGTCTTGGCTTAGCAACATTGTATAGTACATGTAATTGATCAAGATCTTTAACTCGCCACCAGTAAAATATCCTTTATCCAACAAAACCGTGTTCTCCTTTTCCCTACACCTAACGTTATAACCCATGTAAAAGCCCTCTTTGATAGTTTATCTTAGGTGCTTACGCCTAATGGAGGATGTTTTCGATCCTTTCCCAAGCCTATGGTAATCTATTTGCTATGACAGGTAGTGAGAGATATTATCCGTTTTCATTTATGAGATTTATTTTGATGACACTTGAGAGATGTGAGTATCTAAACACTACTTGTGAGGTGCTAGTTTATAATCTCCGTGCTTATTATGATTGAAGTGGAACGATTATTTGTTGTAATTACTTTTATGTTTGCATTAAATGACCCCTAACCTGTATTTTGATTAGAATAAAAGCGCATTTGCTTGAGGACAAGCAAATCTCAAGTGTAAGGGTATTTGATGAAGCGAAAAGTGTACCGCTTTTAAGGAGTCATTTAAGCCCTAAATCGTATTTATTTGATCAAATATTGCCCTAAATCGTTCCTTTTGTCATTTTAGGTACTTTTGAGGAGAAATCTGGAAAAGGAGGCATTTTGGACGTTTTTGGAGCATAAAAGTGAAGAAAACGACAAAGTCTCAAAAATCGGCTAAAAGTTACCTTTGACGGCGTCAGATTTTACTCTGGACGGCGTCATGGCTTAGCAAGAAAAGGTGGATGTGAAATTTACTCATGATAAGCCAGTGAAAATTGCATGTAAATTCTGACGGCGTCACGCTTTAACCTGATCAAGGGCGTCACGGCTTAATTCAAAGAGGGACGGTGTCACGTTCAAGAGCTGGCGGCGTCAAGCCTTGATAAGCCAGAACGGATTTTGGAGAGCTAAAGAGGGACGGCGTCAAGAAGGTCATCCGAGAACCCTAAAAGCGGCGAGGTGACGGCGTCACACTCCATAAGGTGACGCCGTCAGATGTAAAAATCTATATATAGTTTTGCAATTCTTTGTCATTAGAGAGAGAGCTTAGTGTGGAATTTTTGGGAGAAAACCCTAAGACGATTTTAGCATCTTTTTCAAGGCTTTTTGCCTTGAGATCTTCCATGTTACATTGAAAGATAAGTTATCAATTAATCATTCAATATGTCTATGTGTTGTTTGATTCTATCTTGTTCTTGTCTTTTGTTTAACATGTTAGGCTAGATTTATCTTGTGTTTGCTTAGATCTAATGAAACCTAGCTATTGATTATTGGTTATTAGTGTGTTATTAGTTGTATTGGATGATTGTTTATCTATGTTAGGCTTAAGAAAACTGGCTAACTTCCTATTCGGTAACTTGCTTGAACGTCTTAAGAAACATGAACCAAATGCGTACTAAAGGTTTTTATGGTTGTATTTAATGCACAAGCGAATTCTAGTGATCCCATGTTAGGAGCTTCCTAGCCGGCTCGACATAGGAGTGAAGTAGGAGCTTGTAGAGTTGGGGAAGTACGTACGCCACCCCACGATTGGTATCAAGGAATACACCCGTCATCCACGCAACTAATACACACTAATCAACCGGTAAAAGATAGTTAGGGAGTAAGGAAATCTAAGTGAACACATTTCTCTACACTTAAGTTCTCACCAACTTTTTATTTTCAGTTATTTATTTTATTTGCATTCGTAGTAATTTGGGTTAGTTGACTAGCAACTAATTCCGCCCACTCTTTCAAACCCGAGATTTTACTTGCTTTCATAAAAATATAAAAACACTAAAAAGAATCTTCCTCAACCCTTAGACCTATTAGAGTAGTTTTTCATACCTAACGAACACTATTCCCTGTGGAGAACGATCAATCCCCCGTACTTACCACTACACTATACTACATCGGTCAGGTACACTGCCTGGTGGGGTTGTAAGCCTCTTGAGATCCCTCGAGAGGTAAAACCTGTTGTAAGGTTGCAAAACCACGCATCACATTTTCTGTTTCCTTTTTAAACCTAATGATCCTAATTGCATTTTCCTTGAGCTTTTCATTTTCTACTCGAAGATTTATACATGATTCACAATCTATGTCTACTTCTTTATTTCTTTCAAGTCTTTTGACTTGTTCCTTTAGTTCTAAAATTTCTACTTCAAGTTCATGCAATTTTGATTTTAGTGATTTGTTTCTACTTAACATTTTTGAAACAATTTTGCATAGATTATTATGTTCGTCATTTAGTATGTTATCATCTATTGACGAGTTGTCATCTATAAAATCAGGGTAGTCGTAACGTACCTCATTAGAAGCATGAGCCATTAGACATGTTTCGTCCTTGGGCTTCTTTTCTTCATCGTCACCGCTATCACTCCAGGAGCCTCCTATGAAAGCTCGTTGGTTGTTGAATTTCGGTGGTTTGGGACACTCTCCTATGAGGTGATTAGGATCTCCGCATCTAAAGCATTTCCTATCACTTGTCCCTTTCTTTTCAACATGGTTCTTTTGTGATGTCTTCTTCTCATCACGAGGTTGCCTAACGAACCTACCTCTTCTCCTAAAAAACTTTTTAAAGTCCCTAACCGCTAATGCATATTCCTCATCTTCACTATTGGAACTCGAACATTCCTCATCACTAGACTCCTTCTTGGCTTTCAATGCTAGAGATCTAACTCTCACTCTTTTGCCTTTGACTATATCGGAGTCTTTCTTAATTATCATCTCGTGAACTTGGTCTTTCTTAATTATCATCTCGTGAACTTTCAAGTTTCATATGAGTTCATCGAGTGACAACGTCGCCAAGTCCTTTGACTCTTCTATGGCGGTAACCTTTGCTCTCCATTTAGGATGTAGAGCCCTAAGAAACTTCCTAACATAATTCTTGCTAGAGTAACCTTCATCAAGAGCTTTAAGATTAGTAATAATATTATTGAATCTAGCAAAAGCATTATCTATTGACTCATCTTCCATAATGGAAAATTGTTCATATTGTTGAACATGAAGATCTATCTTGTTCTCTTTGACTTGGTTATTACCTTGGTGAGTGACTAACAAAGTTTTCCAAATATCTTTTGCCGTATTACACATGAAAATTCTTTCAAATTCCTTTTTAGGCAAAGCATTATAAATCATCATTTTAGCCTCATTATTTTTGGCTAATTTCCTTTTAAGTTCATCACTTTGTTTATCATAAGAAACTATTTCATCCTTTTTAGTTTCCGGATTCTTTTGAATAGGTTGAAAGTCACCCTCGGTAATAACATGCCAAAGATCAATGTCTTTTGATTTCACATACGTTTCGAATCTTGTTTTCCAATAAATAAAACAATCGATTTCGAAAAGTGGTGGTCTTTGCATAGATTGCCCTTCTAGATATTTGTCTGAATCCATTGATAGATTCAAGTTTTAAAATACAATATACTTTAAAATCTTGACTGACGTGGATCCTGATACCAATTGTGGTAAACTAGAAGGGGGGTTGAATAGTTTGCCGGTTTTAAGTTCTTTTAAAAATCTTGTTTTAAAAGTTAGCTATTGGAAACTTTGATTCGAACTTTATGTGTAATCAATCAACACCAATATGAACCACACACTAAACTAACTAATGCTAAATAATAAAAGTAAAGAGTAGAGTTGGAAAGATCAAACCGATACAAAGGATTTATAGTGGTTCGGCTACGAAGCTCTTCTTCGCCCTACTCCACTCGCCGAGTACCACACTCGAGAGTTTCAAGCACTATGTCAACAACCTCCCTTCTGGCGGAGAAAACCGTACACGTCGCTTATCCTATTACCGACACTAAGCTAGATGTCGAGTGCTAATCTTAGCTAGCACCAATCTACCAAGGTCCACGTGACCAATCACTCAAGCCCAATGGCTACAAGAGATCACCAAGATCTCAACACGATCACAAAGATCAACTCTCACTTCACTCTACTCAATCTAACTACTCTAGATCCTTTGATCACTCACACACAAGCCCAATGGCTTTAAGAGATCTTCACTATCTCTTAAGATCACAATGATCTTCACTCACACTCTCACAAAAGAAAGATAATCTTGATGTATGCTAAGATACAACAAGGATGTAACAAGTGTTACAAAAACCTAACAACTACAACTCTTGTATCTTGAATACTTTTTGTTCTTCTCTTGCTAATGAAGAGGAATGATAACACCTTGTATCAACTTGGATACTTGTGTTCTTCTCTTGCTAGTGAAGAGGAATGAAGAGGATCACTTGGAGGATGATTGGATCACTCTTGAACAAAAGAAAAAACTAATCTAAATGATCAAAGAAAGAAAATGTGAAGAGAGTATTCAACTCAGAAAGTTTTGTGTGTGTAAGGATGCCTAAAAACTGTGAATGGGGTTGGTTTTTATAGGCAAGAAAAATCTGAACGTTACAGAAAATTTTGTACGGACGGCTCCACTAAATGCACCACGGCTCCACTAAATTTAGTGGAACCGTGGAGCCGTCCCAGACAAGGACGCTCCAAATTTTGTCTTTTCTGGTGAAAACTTATTTGGGGAAGTTTGGAGCTGATTTTGGGGGGAAAAATAGCTATTGTGATTTTCAAACTTATTTTTCCATTAAAACATTTCTTAATAATTCAAAAATAATTTGTCATGGGATAATGACAAAAATAGCCCAAACACAAATGGGCGCTTCCCTATCTAACCCGAAATCCGAAAATAATTGTGTTGCCCAGGGCAACCGGCATTTTTTGGGGCAACCGAAGGATTTCCAGTGTATTTTTTGGGCAACAATCGCCCTTTTTTGGGCAACTGGGGGCATTGCCCAGGGCAACCGGGGTAGAAATATCCCATTTGGGTTTTGGGTTATTTTAGTAATTATCCCTGTGTATTTTTGAAAAAAATGTTTTGTCACATTAAAATGTGAAGTCTTAAAACACAAATTCACTTCTTTGATCATTTGACAAGTTGTAAATTTGTTCTAGAGTGATTTGCGTAGAAACGGGATCTTCCGATTAAAAACTTGTTTACGTTAATTTTAACGTAACGTGATTTCACATTTTGTCATCCTCAAAACGTAAAGTAATCGAAAGATATAAATAACATTTTTAGGACATTATTTGCATCAAAATCATCCTCTGCTTTCCATTGCGCTGCCAACCTCCTTGCAGCCTCTTCATCAGTTTCACTTAGTTGTTCTTTGGCAGCAGCATCCATAAACTTGAACTTCTTCTTTGGTTCTTCAACCAAGATGCCCTTGCCCTTATCTTTTGATGAAATGGTTGATGATGTAGGTTTAGATGTTAGTGTAGGCTCTCTTATCATAACTCCTTTGGCTTTTGGTTTTGGTGCAGATTTAGTTAAAGTTTGTTGTGGTGGTGTTGTTGTTTTGGCTCTTAGCATCACTTGAGCTATTGGTATTCTATCTTCACTAGATTCAGAATCAGCAACATTCTTTTCTTCAGCAGTAGAATGCTTATCTGTACCAGCAGCAGGATCTTTAACTCCATCAGCAGGTTGATTTGCACTAGCATCAGTATGTTCTGCTCCAGCAGCAGAATCATCTTGTGCCTTCTCTTCAACAATATCAGCATCACTCCTAACACTCTTTTCAACTGCTTCTAACACAACTTCATTCCCAGACCTATCTTTCACCACAAATTCTTGAATAGTCTCACCACTATCCACCTCCATATCCACACCTGCATTAATACCATCATTTTCAGCAATACCTACATCCTTTTCAATTTCTACCTCCCCTGAACCCTTTGTCTCACCTTCTTTTTCACTCCTCCCCTGTTTGGGAGCATCCTCCCCCAAACCTTGTGAAGGTCTTGATCTGTTTAATCCTTCAAGATGTTGAACCCTGAGTTTGAGTCTTTTGATTTCAGCACCCTGAACAAATTTTACTTTCTTGAGCTCCTTCCTAAGACCAAGAACCTCCTTTGACAATTTTGTACATTTATCCGTCAATTCTTTTAATTGTTTCAGAATATCCTCACAACTTCGGTCTGTGTTACCTGACCCGAGTGGTTGATCATTGGATTTGTCAGTATGTACATGAGTGTCAGCCATCAATTCAATATGAGGAGTTTCAAGTCTAGCCTCAACACTTCAACCTGTGTTACCTGGTCCGAGAGGTACATCACTAGCATTGGCATTGTGTACATTATCATCCATCAATTCATTGGTACCTTCTCTGTCCTCATCACTTCGGGATGTGTTAACTTCCCAGAGAGGTGAATCAATGGACTTAAACTCAGTCTCAACCCTAGGCTGAGCATCTGAGCCCCCTTTTTTAGCCGTTTGGCTAGGGTTTCCACCACTTGTTTCTGGTTCTTTCGAACCTTCCACATTAGGTGTTGCCATGGTTGGGGTCTTATCATATCTTAAACGGCTGACAACGTTTAAAGATAACTTGTTTGTTCATTCAGGTGACTACGAATTGATAAAACACTTGAAGGAGTTACATTGTAGTGCTCAGTGATTATTGTCAAGGGATTGCGGTCTCCCTATACAGAAGGTATACGTTCGAAGTCTTTTAGTACAAGGCATAAGACACAGGGTTGGTTTCTTCTACTTCAACATCAAATTGGTAATGATTATTTTTCTTCAACAATATATAAAGCCTACAGATTTGAAGAATCATTTTATGTACATGCATCACTCGAGGGGAAGTTTCTACTGTTTATTCGTTCTCTATTTGTTGATAACAAAAAGGGGAAGAAATATTGTGATGGCATGGCATGGCTTAAGGGGAAGACAAGGAAGACAAGTTTGTTTCATTCAGGGAGATGATCACATCTCAATTTCTCTACTTCGTCTAGGGAAGTTCATACAAGACGGTGTTTGTTTTGTCATCATCAAATAGGGGAAGATTGTTGGGTTTATTAATTTGATGAGACAAAGTAAATAGAAGAATGAAACAAAAGGGCTTAAAGTGACAAAAGATGAAAGTTCAAAGAAAGAAAAGATTACTAAGAAATCTTTTATTTTTAGTATATATCTTTTGTAAACCCTAGATCATCTATTATATAAAGAGATCAAAGGTACATAGTTTTTACTAAGTCTTCCACAATGTAGTCAATAAAGGGGTGTGTGTGTGTATCCTAGGGCGTGAGATGTAAATGTCTAGGATTAGTTGTTTGTCGCTTCAAGAATCTCTTGATTCCTGTTACAAGATTAGTGTAACCGTATTATTCTGATCAAATAATATTGAGGCGTAAAGAGTTAAAAAGAAACTTTGTGTCAATAACTTTGATTTGTTTTTATTCCGCTGTGCATTAATATTCTTTGTTATTGTTGAACCCTAAGGCTCAAAACGGTCCTAGAAATTATCTTTAGCTAGTTCTTAGTTTCTACATTCTCGCCACCGTACCGGCTGCCTTCGCCACCCTTCGCCAAACGAGAGCTCCTCACCTGCACGACGAAGGTAAATGTTTGACATAGTGGGATCAAGAAGGGATAAACGGTTATATTTTTCTCTTCTTTTTTCGTTTTTTAATTATTCAAGTGTGTGTTTGTGTGTTTTTAGTGAGAAAAAGATGGAGATGATGATGATTGATATACACACAACTATGTGTGTTTGTGTGTTTTTGGTGAAGAAATAAAGTGTGTGTAACTGTGTGTGCAAGAAATAAAGAAATGAAGATGATAACGTTTTATTATTATTATTATTATTATTATTATTATTATTATTATTATTATTATTATTATTATTATTATTATTATTATTATTATTATTATTATTATTATTATTATTATTATATATATTTTTTTAAAGAAATTGGGTACAAGTAGTGATGGAAAGTGGGTGGAATTTGGATTAATTTGGGTTTAAATGTTAGTATTCGTAAAGTATTAAATTTATCAATTAATTTTTTTTAACCTTTTTTATAATAAATGTTATTTATACTTTTATTTGAATAAAATGAATTTTATGTTATTTGATAATTTGAATAAAAAAAATAAAGTTGTAAGTGGTGGGGCCTAAATGAGTAAGTTGGGGTTAGTTGTGATAAGGGCAGGGGCGGAGCTATGTGCGAGCCGCATGTGGCACGTGTTAGGTTTGTGGACAAAATATTAATACGTGTATGTCTAGAATCGAACTCGAGACCACGGGATTGCACACTTTACGTATGAAGAATTAATGGATAATAATTAATATATAAAACGTTATATATTTAATTATTAAAACACAAAATAACGACTAACGGACGTTAAGTAGTTAACGACAATTGACTAACGACCGTTAGAGATTAAGTAAAGGACTAAGAGTGAAAATAGAAGTCGAAAAAGTTCCGGAAGCCCCTAGGGGCGGTTTAGGCCGATCGGTTGGGCTTGGGGAAAACCCAATCTCATTTCAACTTGTCCTACAAGTCTCCTAAACTATATATACAAGACCTTGGATTATTGATTCAATACCTCTTGTGCACTAGCTATAACCTTAAGTCTTTTCTTCTTCTTTTCTTGCTTAGGCCGATCGAACAAACACCCATATAGGGTCAATCGGTTTGTTTTTTAGAAAAACAAACTTTGTGTTTTATTGATCTAGCAATCTCTTTAATTCGGTTATAGTACATGTGTACAAAATCGTGGTATTAACTCATTATAGTTAATATCTTGGATTGAGTTACAAAACGGTAAGGGGTAACTCGTTAATCCAATTCTTGATATTCGGTTAATTCTTTATGTGTTAAAATAGATCCTACGCTTCCGCATGTGTATGATGATTACTTGTTTAATATATGAACTTGTCATGATTATTAAATTCTAACAGTGACATCACAAGCCGTTTTAACATGTAATAAATTACCGAAACACATAAAAAACGAATCTCGGATTAGGTTTTAATGTTAGTCGATTTTTTTTAGGGTTTAAAAAATCAAAAACCCTAATTTTTTAGGGGGGGGGGAGGCGATGCCCTAATTATATAAAAATTAGTTTTGTAGTTTTGAAACCCTAAAATTGTAACATGCTTATGTGTTTAAAGTTGCGTATCTTGTGACTTGTATTAATCCATGATGCATCAAACATGCATGTTTATCATAGATTAGGTTTGATTAATCCAACACCAAACACAAACCAAATCGGACCAATATTATTCCGGGATCAAACTATCACCAAATCGGACCAAAACATTGTTGGAAATATTGAGTTTGGAAGTTTATTATTCACAAAGCATGAGATACAACTAGTTGTTGCATCAACTCATTGTACATGGTAAGTCAATACTTGGTAAAAGGAAAGTGGAGACTTTTTCGTACAATTGCTTCTTCCTTATCTTTAGGATGAAGTTTAACATCTCTTCAATTCACAGTTTACTTTTGGCGCCTTTGGTCCCTTTTCCCGCCTAAAGTATTGGGAACCGTTCATCTACCTCTCCAGCCTATTTATACCTATCAATTGTATACCAAAGAACACACACAAACACATATATCATATCTCTTTCAAAGAAAACTTCAACAATGGCAGCAAATGGTAACTTTCAAAATGATGCAAAATAGTACGAGTTCGTGTTAAACAACTATTTGTTGTTTGACGCAGTGTTTGATGCTTTCGGGGATGAACCCATTGCAGAATATGGGTCGTATAGGTAGGTAGATACGTGGATGAGGAGAAGAATTTTGAACTGGCTGCATACAAAATACTTTTACTGGGATGAGGTTTTGGGACTGAATGAGGTGGAAGAGGAAGAAGAAGATAAAGAGGAGGAGGAGGATCAACATGATGCAGAGGTGGCTCAAAGTGAGGTGGTGCAGCAAAATGAAGAGGATCAGCAGCAAAATGTGCTGGAGCAGCAAATTGTGGTGGTGCATCAAAACCAGTGGGAGCATCAAGATAGGTTTGAAGACCCTTATGATCTAGAAAAGAGGATTAGCGATCTTGAAATTATGTTTCAACGACTCGAGGAAAGGAAGAAATGGATGGTAAGCAGGGAAGAGAGCTATGGTTCTAACAAGTTGGTGTGAAATGGAGTGAAGCAGTTTATGATGATGGTGTTTTTATGTTTTTAGTATGTTTAGTATTTAGGTTGGATAATTAGATGTATGGTTGTAGCTTTTATGAATGGTTGTAGCTTTTAAAAAATATCAATGAAATATTTGATGTTTAATTAATTGTTTATGGTTGCTTGTGAATGTTTGATTTAAGGAAGTCAACAAACCAAAATTTGCATAAGGGTAAGTGGTGAAAAGAATGCTAAGGGTTTATGGGCAAAAGAGAAATCGTTATCTGTGTTTCCCCTGATGTTAAAGGGGTGTTTGGTTTCTTGGATAATAGCAGTCTTTTTTAAAAATCTACTCTTTAATACTTAGAAGACTATTAACACTGAAACAGTAAACTGTGTTGTAATGCAAGAACAACAATATCACCAAAACTGATTAAGTGTCTTCCTTTACACTTAATCCCTTCCAAATGTATGAGTGCAGTATGGTTTTAAAAGAAAATTGAGTTCATACTGCTGAGAAAAAGCTTTTGCACAAAGTTTGTACTGCTAGGCAAAAGTTTGTACTGCTAGCGTAAAACTTTGTATTGCTGGGTAGCCGTTAGTACTGTTTGGGTAATAACCATGTTTTATTAATAGCCGTTGGGGTAATTTTTGTCAATTACTTCGCTTAAGGATTTCATAAATTGGATAATTCTCTTTCTTTATCTAATTTATACGATTTCTTCAAACTAAAGAAACAATTTATTGAAGTCGGTCCAATCGAAACCATAAGTATTCTCTATAAAATCCCAATTGGCTTTACCAAACATACTTTCTCTCATAAACGATCATAACCCAGCACTCTAATCAAGCCTTTAATCAATTTTCATGGCAAATTTAGAGTTTTGTGATACACATAACCAGGTTGCATTCTTGGAGAAACCAGAAGGGAGTCAAGACTTCCACCAGATAGTAGATTTTCTAAACACTACCCACATCAAGTATGCTCTTACAGTCAATCCTACTATCTATGTCTCTCAAATCAAACAGTTTTGGCAGACTGTTACTACCAATACATTTGAGAATGGAGACAAAGAGTTAATTGCAACAGTTGATGGCAAAACAATAACTATTACTGAGTCATCTGTTAGGAGGCATCTCCATTTAGCAGATGATAATGGTATTAGTTCTTTGCCTAATACTGAAATTTTTCATCACATTTCCAGAATGGGGGTATGACACATCTTCTCAAATTCTGAACTTTCAAAAAGGATGTTTTGCCCCACAATGGAGATTCTTCATACATACCATCCTTTATTGTTTAAGTCCAAAGAAAACCTCATAGGAGCAATTCAGTAGCAATATTGCAACTGCTCTCATTTGTTTAGCAACAAACAAGACTTTTAACTTTTCAAAATTAATTTTTGATGGTATGGTGAAAAATGTGGATAGCAAATACAAGTTTTTAATGTATCCAAGGTTTATAAAAATGGTTTTGAATATAAGGAAAAATTTGCTTCTATCTCATAAAAATGTTTATCCAACTCCTTGCCTTGATCAAAAACTTTTCAGTAACATGAGCATGGCTTCTAAGGGGATTAATGGGATAGTAATTCCACTTTTTGAAACAATGTTGGTTTAAAATCAAAACATTCAGGGTGAAGGATCAACAAGCCCAGTTGACTCCCATCACACACCCACAGGTTCATCTGGTTCTCAATCAGCCTCACAACCAACTTCATCACCATATAGGAGTTCATCCAGAGAGGAATCTGTTGTTCCTCAGCATAATGTGTCAAGTCCTCATGGACTTGGTACAGGTGATGGACTCCCTAGCCAAATGGAAAATATGGGGGAAATGCCCCATGATTCACCTTTCCCAGGAGGTAACACGCTTGGAAGTGATGAGGGCAGAGTGTCACAAAAGGAATTGATGGATATTTGTACCAAATTGACTCAAAGGGTGACTGGCTTGGAGAAAGAACTCAAGGAGACAAAGCAGTTGTATGGTACTACTTACAAGAAGCTCATTGAAAAAGTGAAGAAGTTGCAGTCTAAAGTCAAGTCACTTAAAGTAAAGAGAAAGGCAAATATGGTGGAGTCTACAAGCTCAGATGATGATGATTCAGATGATAACATGGATGATTCTTCCAAACAGGGGAGGAAGATAGCTGATATTGATCAAGACCCCAATATTTCTTTGGTTGAAGAGAATGTTGAGTTTCAGGGGAGGCAAGATATGGGTGAAGAAAATTTGGTTGCTGAAAATTTTGGTACTGCTCATCAACAAGTTAGTACTGCTGGTATTGCTGGTGCAGGGGTTAGTACTGCTAGGGTTGTGTATGTTAGAAGGCAAAGGGCAGATAAAGGAAAGGGAATTATGATTGAAGAAGAGCCACCAAAGAAGGTCAAGAAGAGTGTTCTTGCTCAGATTAGTTTTGATGAAGAGGTAGCTAGGAAAGCACTGGAAGATGAAAGAGCACAATTTGATGAAGAGGTACTAACTGAAGCTGAGCCATCCAAGCAGATTAGCAAGAACTCTCAAGCACAAATTGAGTTTGATCATGAAGTTGCTCAAAGACTTCAAGCTGAAGAACAAGAAAGAGTAGCTGAAGAAGAGAGAAATGCAAGATTCTTGGTTAAACAGAGGTTAAAAAGTGAAGAAGATGACAGAACTGCTCAAGAACAGGCTGACAAGGAATTAGCTTTAAAGATGCAAGAGGAAGAGAGATCACAGTTTACAACTGAAGAACAAGAGAGTGCCATAAATGATCTTCTTGAAGAGATAAGAAAGCATCAAAGTAAGAAGAAAGCTGCTAAGATGAAACCTCCAACAAAAGCTCAACATATGAGGTACATGAAAGAATATTTGAAACATCAAGACAATTGGAAAGAAAAACAACTAAAAGGAAGGTCTTATGAAGAAATAGAGAGATTGTACTTTATAGCATATAGGAAAATTCAGATTTTCTTAGAAGGACACACAGAAACTGTTGAGACAAGCAGAGTTGAAAAGAGAGCAGGTGAGCAGTTAGAGTCAGAGGATTCAAAGATGCAAAAGACTGAAGAAGATAAAAAAGATCAAGCAGTTGAGGAAGAAAAAATAGCAGAGGATTTAACAGATGAAAGGCTTCATCAGCATATGATGGTTATAATCCCAGAAGCATTGAATGTTGATCCTATTCAAGCTAAACATCCAATTATTGATTGGGAGATACACACAGATACATTTGGGAAAGCTTGGAAGATAATCAGGGTAGGAGGACACTCAAAAGTTTATAAGTATTTTGAAGATATGCTGAAGATTTTTTATAGAGAAGACTTGGACAAGCTATGGAGTCTGGTTCAAGAAAGGTTCAGATCTATAGATCCTATAGAAGAAAAAGACAAGGAGCTATAGGTGGAATTGAAGAGGTTGTATGAACCTGATCCAGAAGATATCTTATGGCAGTTTCAAGCTCATGACTTGGGTACAACATGGAGACCGTATGATACATGTGGTGTTCACCATGTATCTACAAAAAATGAAGTGGATGTCTACATGCTGATGGAAAAAGATTATCCATTAAGGGCAGGTATCTTATTTGTTATGTTAGCTGCTAAGCTCAGAGTTGATAAAGACTCAGAAATGGCAAGAGAATTACTAAGAAAGATCTTAACACAAGCAGAAAGGAAATAATGTTAGTACTGCTAGTGTAAATATTAGTACTACAAGGTTTAACTTTGTACTGCCAGGTTTAACTTTGTATAGAAGATATTTGGATTTTGTAACAATTTTTTATTAATAAAACAGATAGTCTATAAGATGAATACAAAAGAAGGTATAATCGAAAAAGAATCCAAACCACCACATACAATGCAGCGTAAAAATGAAACATAGAAACAAGCTACAGATAAGCTGCTAAAAATAAAATAAGCAAATAAGCTCAAAACAAATATTCTATAAGACGAATACAAAAGAAGGTATAATCGAAAAAGTCCCAAGGGCGGAGATGGTTGAGTTGTTGGTGTTGTGAAGGGGAGGTCACAGGTTCGATACCTGTGGCTTCCTTTTTGGTATTTCCCTCCCAAAAAAAATTTAAAAAGCCCCCCCATATTTTTTTTAGCAAATTTCATATTCCCCCTCCACACATCTCCATCTCCACCCAAGTTTCTCACATTTCTCATCAATCACAGCCACCAGTCACCAATCACAGCCACCAATCACCATTCACCAGTCACGTCACAGCCACCAGTCACCATCCACCATTCACCAGTCACCATTCACAGCCACCACTCACCATCTACCACTCGCCGATCCGGCCATCAACAACGGAGGGAGGTTCATTTAGATCTAAATTAGGTACTTTTTTGAATTAGGAAATCATTATTTTTATTTTTTTGGTGCAATGGTGAAATTATATTATTCTCGAAATTGTTTTTACAATTATAAAGATAACAGATTTAAAACACCATAAACATAACAGTTTTAAAAACACTGTTACATTCATTACCCCAAACACTCCTTAAAACTGCCATAAACATAACAGTTTTAAAAACACTATTACATTGATCCAGCACAGCAAATTCTGCCCAGACAGATTCCAATTAGTATGTGCTTGATGTTTGTGATCAAAGGGAATTTTGAGTACCACTACACTACCCACTGTCCATTGTAATTATACACAAATGATTTGATGCTTATATTGGTTTAATTTTTGACTTGTAGGATATGTACATTATGTGGAAAACTAGAAGGGGGGTTGAATAGTTTTACCGGTTTTTAAGTTGTCTCAAAAACTTCGCTTTGAAAAACTTTGATTCGAATCTTATGTGTAACCAATCAACACCAATATGAACACTACACTAAACTAACTAATTATAAGTAATGAAAGTAAAGAGAAGAGATGGAAAGATCAAACCAGGACAAAAGGATTTATAGTGGTTCGGCTACGAATCTCTTCTTCGCCCTACTCCACTCCCCGAGTACCACACTCGAGAGTTTCAAGCACTATGTCAACAACCTCCCTTTAGGCGGAGAAAACCGTACACGTCGCTTATCCTATTTCCGACACTAAGCTAGATGTCGAGTGCTAATCTTAGCTAGCACCAATCTACCACGATCTACTTGATCCTTTCTACTTCACACACTTAACACACAAGACTTAAGAGATCTCACAAGATCGCAATGATCAACCCTCTCTCTCGACTCAACCTACTCTATCAACTCTTGATCAATACACAAGCCCAATGGCTATTAGAGATATTCAATATCTCTATAAGATCACAATGATCTTTCCTCACAAACTCTCAAAAGAAAAATGATCTTGATGTATGCTATGATACAATCAAGTATGTAACAAATGTTACTAGTGCTCTAACTACAACTATAACACCTTGTATCCTCTTGGATATCTTGTGTTCTTCTCTTGCACTTGAAGAGGAATGAAGAGGATCACTTGAATGGATGATTGGATCACTCTTAAACAAAAGAAAACCTAACTAAATGATCAAGAAGAAAAGATGTGAAGAGAGTATCAAACTCAGAAAGTTTTGTGTGAAAAAGGATGCCCAAAATCTGTGAAGTGGGCTGCTATTTATAGGCAGAAAAAATCTGGCCGTTATAGGGACACGGTACCACTAAATTTAGTGGTACCGTGCTAGACAAAAACGCTCCTATTTTTGTCTTTTCTGGTGAAAATTTGTATGGGGAAGTTTGGAGCTGATTTTGGGGGGAAAAATAGCTGTTATGTATTTTGAACTTATTTTTCCATTAAAATATTTCTTAATTATTCAAAAATAATTTGTAAAGTATATTTTTGAAAGAAATGTTTTGTCACATAAAAATGTGATGTCTAAAACACAAATTCACTTCTTTGATCATTTGTCAAGTAGTAAATTTGTTCTAGAGTGATTTGCGTAGAAATGGGAACTTTCGATCAAAAACTTGTTTACGTTAACTTTAACGTAACGTGTTTTCACATTTTGTCAACCTCAAAACGTGAAGTTATCGAAAGATAGAAATAACGTTTTTAGACCATTATTTGCATCAACACGTTACCATTTGACCTCAACAATAGCATGGACAAGTCTTGGATGAGAACTAGTAGGACCAAGAAACGATATATTGATGGAGTAGAACCGTTTATTAAGTATGCAGTACACAACTTACAGAAGATGAGGAACATCGACCCACGAGGTAATAAACAACAGTTTAAGATGCCATGTTCGTGTGCCACATGTTTAAAATACATAGAGCAGAAAGTGGAGGAAGTGCAGTTCTACCTGGCTAATGTGCAAATACTTCATACAAGAGCATAATTGCTCGCTAACAACGGATTCTTGATTAGCTAAGCAACGAATGGTCACTAGATTGTACCTTGGTTTGCAAAAAACATTACTTGCATAACAAATGGTCACAATAATACACACTAGCTCGTTAACAACGTATTTCAACTATTCAAAAACCCGGATGGTCACTAGAACATCCATGCACTACATATCTAAACAAAGCCATCACTAGATCCGGATGCTCGAAAGCTAACAACGAATAAAGTAATTGGTAAAGGTAAGGATAAGACATGGGAATTATTTGTGATTGGTTTCTACAAAATGAAAAATAAATAAGAATCAAGTCCAAATTCCGATCCCAACTCTTTATACCTCAAATGATCACTCCACCAAACTTCTTCGATTATTATTTCGAATCTCATACTAACTCTTTTCTTCCTTCATAGCTCATTGACTATTTTATTCTCATTCATTCATACATTCATACCTCATTGGCTATTCACTTTTTCACATTATTTATTTATTTATTTATTGAACTCACTTCTTTTTCGTCACCCCCACACTTTGGATGAGCACATGCTACAAAAAATACAAATAAGAGTAGCGACCTCCTTCTTCATTGAAACAAAACATACACATATCAAAGTGGTCAACATGCAATCATCAAAAAATACAAATAAGGTGGGTTATAACATGTACTAGTAACTGTTATCGCTTCCAAAATTGAAATAGCTCTTCATAACTTGATTAAATTCCAAAACTTTTTCAAATAGCCTCATTTTTACCAATGAATCATTCTAGTTCTTAAAACTATATATATTATATGAGAAAACAACTAGAATATCAAGGGCGAACTAATTCTAGTTACTCAATTCCAAAATCTACTAAACCTTAAAAAAAAATTAAACCAATTTTTCCTATTTTCTTCCCTCCCCCACCCTTAAGTTTTGCATTGTCCTCAATGTAATAAAATAAACTTCAAAGTAAAGGAAATGGGAAAAATTTAGTTAAAAATGTACTACCCTGGAAAAATTCGCATACGCATATTTGATCATAAGTAAGCACATGATTTCTTCTAACTCTAATTATTAATCAACACTAGGCTTCCGTTAATTCTACCCCAGCAAAAACTGCAAAAACTATACGCGAAACAAACAAAACAAAATACTAAAACAAAGAAAAGTAATTCAAAACAAACCATAAATAATAAAAACCTAAGAAAGATAAGTTAAAGCAGTAAAAACAGAAATTATTCGACCCATCATTGTTTTTAAAACACAAACATCATAAACCAAATCACCGATGATCATTCATCATCGTGATCCATGCCATCAGGATGAATTCTTTCATCTTCGCTCTCCTTATCATCTTCCTCTTCTTCTACTTCCTCATAATTTTCTTCTCCTTCAAAAACTGTAAAAACTTTTTGACTCTCTCTTCCAACACCCGATGAAGATCCGCCCACATCATAACTCGACCCTCCAACATTTGGAAGTCTACCATATACCGGAACTGGTTCAGGAAATGGTGCGTACCCAGGATATGGGTAAGGATATTGGCCAGGATATGGGTCATACTGAAATGGGTAGGGTGGAACGTTTGGTGGGTTGTAGGGAGGTACCTCATAGTTGGCTTCATGAGCCACATGTTGAAGCATCGGCATAGAATAATCATAGTTGTAATTTTGCCTCATCATCATAGAACCACACATCCCTACACTCTATCTCGTTTAACTCCTTGTTCCAATCCCCCCATCCCGAATCAAAACTACTCAGGGCATGAACACTCCTTATATTCGGTGGTAGTTGATATGGTGGTTGTTGGTAAGATTGTTGTGGTGCAGCCATCGTTGGTTCTGTCCAAGCTCCTAACATTATTCTTTTTCTATCCAACGATTTACCAAAACCTACAGCATCCCACGTCTCACTTTCTTTCATCTCCAAACATTTAGACACTTCTCCTTTCTCAAAATAACCTAAATTTCTCACCAAAGCAGTAACATAATGACCTCCACAGATTTCACTATTATCCTTGATCCCTGGTGCTCTTCGTGAAAGATATTCGGCTATTATCCAAGCCACATTCCCGTTCTTGTCTTCCTCCAACAATTTCATTAACCACAAATCCGGTTGATTGCACTTGTCTCGACTACCCGTTCTGTGTAAAACCCCCCAGGCGATCAATTTTTGTAAAATTTTCATAGTAGGATTCCTCAACCTGGACGAGTTCCTTCTATTGCAACCCGGATCACCAACTCTATTCCAATACTCCGCAATACCATCATAATCATTATGTTTTCTCACCAACCTCACGAAATGAGGTGCAAACACACGGTGCTCAATCTCCTCTTGCTCATACAATCCTAAAACAACCGCAAACTCCGGCAAAGTGTAAGCATGTTCCCTCCCACAAAGCCTAAACCAAATACATACATCTCCCACAACATCAACAAATTTTCTTTCGAAATAAAATGTGGCGAAAAGCTCCAAACACCATTCACGGAAAACATTCTCATAAATGCTAAAAGCTCTCTCCCACAACAAATCGTCAAAACTATCACCATCACCCTCATATACATACAACATCCTCATCATATTTCTCAACTCATTCTCGCAACCATAATCTGCAAACAATTCCCAATCAACTAACCTTGGTTTAGCAATCTTTCTACCTTGTAGCTTTGAAAGACGCTCCCGAAAAGCGTGCTTTTCCTCCTTCCTAAGTTTGCTAAACTTCAAATTCTCATTACTCTCCGGATTAAGAGTATATATGACCTTACTCTTTGAATTCCTTTGAATGTACTTCGTCACAATCGGATTCACCCCAACACGTGATGAACTCGAAATACGTGCAACATAACTCTGTAGAAATCACAATTATTTGTTAGTATAATAGCATAAGAACCAAGATTACAGGATTTAGAAGTCACAAAACTCGTTTTAAAAAAAATTCATTTTTCTTTTACCGAGCCCTCCATCCGATCGGTATTCCTCCAACCGAATCGGATGGAGTAAATGTCCCAGCCCAACCGATCGGTATTGCCCCGCAACCGAATCGGTTGGGACCTACTATTAAGAAATTTTTTTTCTTCTTCGACTTCCAATCAATCATATCAAATTCTACTCTTTCCTATCATGCATTTGATCAATTATCGTGGTTTCTACATATCCCACTCATCTCCATAACAATCCATAACATTTTCGCATGATTCTCTATCAATCTTAGAACACATGAACACTACAAAATCAAAACCCTTATTTTATGTTCTAATCCACAATGCATCATCCTAGAAACACTAATTAACAACTAAACAACATCTGGGAATCATCAATTGCAACCTAAATCAATTCAAAGTTTTGACCCATTTAATGCGAAAATTCAATCAATCAATTCTTCCTCAAAACTTAATCAATCTATCTAATTCTTTTTGCAATCTCTTCCTCAATCCTTTACCCATCTATTCCAGAAAAATTACATCCTAATTCGAACTATATCAAAAATACCCAAATTTTGACCTAATTCAAGAAATACGAATTAAAACCTAATTAATACAAATTGATGACGTTACTTACTTATTTAGGAGGCATAGATGATCCTTCAACACTCCTGCAACACTTAATAATCTTCTAATGGTCGAATTTTTGAAACCCAAGTTTGGTGGATTGTGTGTGTGTGTTTTTGTGATTTTTGAAATTCTGAGTATATATATATATTACTCCATCCGATCAGTATTTGATCCAACTGATTCGGATTGAATTTTTGCAAAAACTTCACTTTTTCTTTTGTCAACACTTTGTAATACTTGTTAGAACAAGTGAAAGTGTTTTTACTTCTCACAAATGCTTCTTTTGTATGTAAAAATACTCCACACACTTAATTTCCCAACTTGTTTTCCAAGTCTAACTCTACAACTTCTAAAACAAAATTTAACTCTTAAACTCAACTAAAAACGTAACTTCATAACTTAATTAACTAAGAGAAACAAAGAGTCTTAACTTAAACTTGAACTTAAATGCAAACATTAAACTACTTTAAATGCATAAAAATGGGAAAGAAAACAAACAATCACTAGCACAAGCTTTGTTCTTTTATTCTTTAAACTCTTGTCTTTCATCCTTCGAAATACTCGTACCTTAAGATATCTTCATTTTGAAACTTCCCGGACAACTTCCGGT
The DNA here is from genome assembly GCA_021014915.2 of Artemisia tridentata subsp. tridentata. Lineage (NCBI taxonomy): Eukaryota > Viridiplantae > Streptophyta > Magnoliopsida > Asterales > Asteraceae > Artemisia > Artemisia tridentata. The sequence continues at coordinate 103,741,554 of CP139509.1, read as the reverse complement.
TAGTCATATGCGTTTTAAACTTCCTTGCAAAGTTTCTTCCATCCGGACAAACTATATTAAACTTCACATGCCAATCTCAGTCTCCTTCTTCCTTCTTGTAAACACTAGATCCTTCGGGTCCCCATTCCAAATTCTTTAGTTGAACTGGTAAAAATCCAAGAAAATCTGTCAACTTATTAAACACAAAAACATTCTTAAAGGGGTTATAGAAAGCCTCCATCGCTAGAGCTCTTTCCAACTCATCTTCAATGTCAAATTAACTCGGAACAACCGGCCCATATTTAGGCCTCCCTCCTTCATCTCTACCTACTTCAAAACAACCCAAGTGGTCTTCTTCATCTTCTTCTTCATGAACTTCCTTCACAATCTTGCCTCTAGGTTTGGGATAATAAGTATGCTTCAAGATCCCATCATTAATAGTCATAGTACCTTGACCCATATCTATAATAGCTCCACACGTTCTCAAAAACGGTCTACCTAACAACAATGGTAACTCCTTATCCACCGGAATGTTAAGCACAACAAAATCCGCCAAGAAAGATTGAAACCCTATTTGGACTCTAACATTCTTTACTTCTCCCATCGCCTTTGCTCGTGAATTATCAGCCATAGTAAGATTATATTGATTTGGTTGAAGATTACCAAGTCCTAATCTCTTATATAATGGATACGGCATTATATTCACACTTGATCCCGTGTCTGCCAATGCATACATCGCATCTGTTCCATTCACTTTAATTGGCAACACAAAATTTTCCGGATCGCTCATCTTCTTAGGCAACCCATTCTCAAATATCCTCTCTCTTTCAATCTCATCAAAATTCTTATCTTCTAACCTAGCCCTTTCCATCATAACTGCATCCAACTTCTTACGATAAGTCATGTAATTGTTCAACACATCAATAACCGGCTTTTCCACCATAAGCTCCTTAAACTTCATTTCCAAATTTTCCAAAATCGCTTCCTTTTGCTCTTGAGTTAATGGTTTAACTATTTGTGGTGATTTGGGTGGTGAACTAGATGAAGAATTTTCATTCTTAGGGGTGGAGGGTTGGGTAAGTTTGTTAAGTGGTGTTTTCTTTCTATTCGCTTTTCCCATTTTAACAATCACTCCCTTTCCTACCTTCTCTTCTACCATATCATCCACATCAATCCTCATCTCTCCTAATGCAAAATCAATTCTACATTTAGTCTTAACCATAAAATCTCTACCAAACATAACTTCCGGTTCATCAGCATTCCCATATTCCAAAATAACAAAATCAACTTTGAAAACGTGACCATGAATATCAACACGCACATCTCTCACCATCTTTCTTCCATAATCCTCATAGTCAAGTCTAACAAAACCAAGCTTACCAAGCATATCTTCCGTAATGTAGTTGTCACCATATTCCATATTAAGCTTAGCATCCCAAGCTTTTATACCTTTCACACCACAAGGTGTAGAATACCTCATGAACGGTGCATCAAACTCTTTAGGTGGCCGGTGCTCGTGTGAACACAACAACTCTCTTCTCCTTAGGTAAACAAACATGGTTTTCTCCAACTTCTTCTTTCCTTTCAAAATCAACCTTAACTTCTTCCAAAATATTTTCCAAACACTCCAAAGAATCACCCAAGTCTTTGAACATCTCTTCCAAATTCCTCAAGTACTCCGAAATATTGCTCAAACTCTCCATTCTACTTAAAAACTAACTATAACATAACCACAAAAACAAAAAATCAAAACTATTAGCATGAGGGTTAGTTATAATCGAAACATATTAAAAATGAAACCAAAGCAAGCAAGCAAACAACTTCAAACTCTCAAAACATCAAAACAACTAAAAATTAAAAAATTTCAAAAACTTTTCCAAGGCATCCATCCGATCGGATGGTTGAATCGTTAAAAATCAGTTTTACCCAACCGAATCGGATGCGGGCAACATCCGATCGGTTGGATCGAATTTTTTTATTAAAAAAAAAAAAAAAAAAAAAAAAAAAAAAAAAAAAAAAAAAAAAAAAAAAAAACTTTTTATTTGTTTATTATTTATTTATTATATTTATTGAAAAAAAACTGAGTTAAAACTTTAATATTAAAGTAATAACTAAAATTAAACTAATTCATAAAAATGAAAAATAACACATAATTAATAACTTGCTAACCATTAGACTAATAACTAATTATTAACTTTAACAATCATTAAACTAATTAACTAGCACAATTAATAAAAACTCTTAAGCTACTAATCATTAAACATAAAATTAACTATATTAACTAAGTTTAATAAAAACATTAAAAGCATTAAACTAGGCTAATTACCACTATTAATTATCTAATTAAACTAACACTTAATCTAACATTAAAAACTGAAAGTAACAAAAACAATAAAAACTTTTTACCGAGGCCACCAACCGATCGGATGGGCATCCATCCGATTCGGTTGGCTCCGAACCAAACCTTTTTTTTTTTTTTACTTTTTCTTTACAAAACTTATAAACTACCAAACCAAACTACCAAGTAAATTAACCAATTCCCCGGCAGCGGCGCCAAAAACTTGATGTGTCGCGTTGTGTGCAAGTTTTAAAAATTTATAAACACGATTTATCCAATTCTCTAATCAACACATACGAGCAAGTATACTCGTCCGTGGTAGTAAAGGTGGGTAAGTCGAGATCGTCCCAAGGGAATTGTTGTTTGAACTTAGTAAAATAAGTTTTAACAAAAAGGGTTGTCAATCCAATTTGGTATCAATTCTAAAGCAAGTAAAATCCAATCAATCAAAAACAAATATACTTGTGTGTAATTCCTTAACTAATTGTATAGAGTAATCTACCAAGTTGGGTGTAACTTGTAGTGATGCACAACTTTAATATGAATGATTCACAATCAATGGTTTTTATCATGAGAAATCATCTCTAAGAATTCAATCTCTTATTTAATTCCTTTCGGCATTTTTAACTATTACGACAATTCTATTAAACTCTTTGTTGTTTGAAAAGCATTTCTTATCTTAAGAATTCCTACGAATCCTTTCGGCCTTTTCTCGTGATGAAATCGTTTCCAAATCCATTTTAATGAGTTAATATGGTGCTTGTCACACACCATATCCCATACTAATTCGTGCACTAACTTTTTGGAATAAAAACATAAAGAAAATCCTTTTGGCCCTTTTTATTCTTTAGAACTATTTTTACCAACTAATTAAGCAAGATTAGATTGTATTTCAACAAACTCATAAAACAAGACATGTTTTTATGCATCACTATAAAATAAGAATACTCCAACAATTGTCACATCATACACACAAGTATACCAAAAATCACTCCATAACAATTATAATCAAACACAAGTAACAAACCATTCTTTTATTCAACTTAAAGTAAAAGTAGTTCATAATAACTCAAACAAGAAATACCTACTTGTGGAATTACAAGAACTAGAATTGTGGAACTATAGCAACCACACTCCTCCAATCGCCTATGATTACATGTAAACAACTCCACACTCGAACACAACTCTTGAGACTCTAACTCAAGGTTCCCTGGATGTTTTCACAGCAATTACAAGCTTTCGGGCAATGATAATAAGTTAGCAATGACTTGGTGTAAGCCTTTACTAGGTTTCTGGGTGACACACTTTGTATCTAGCCTTGGATTCTATTTATAAGTACAAGAACCCTTTCTCCTCAAGCAAAAATGTCCCTTAGTTGTAAATAAGTAGGGAATGATAAGCCACCATGATTATGGGGCTTAAATTCGTCAATAAATGCAACTTGTAACAGCAGTTTCTCCCAACCAATCGGTATTGGGGTCCAACTGATCGGTTGGATCTCTCGGTAAATTCATTTTCTCCCATCCGAATCGGATGCGGGCACCATCCGATCGGATGGGACCTTCATGCACACACATTTTTTATTTTTCTTTTCTTTTCTCGTCGCGTGCTTGTTCCTTTGTTGTGGCACTAATTCCTTTCATAGAACTTGATATTTTCTTGATATTTGAACATAGAAATCTTGACATTATCAAATCCTTGAGTTCTCGTGTGGTTTCTCTCTCGTTTTCCTCTCGGGAATCTTCCAATGTGCGTAATCACTTCAATTCTTCATCTTTTTATCTTCTTTTCCTGTACTTGGCTATATTTACTTACATATACACTTTTTCATGATTTAGTAACAAATACACACAAATATAACCAAATATGATGCACAAAACTAACGATAACGCGACTAAAAACATGTTCAATTTGAGCGTTATCATATTCCCCCACACTTGAGTTTTGCTCGCCCACGAGCAAGTCTAGCTTTTAGAAAATCTGATATCAATGGCATCTTCATTATGATTCTAAAAATCCAACAACCATCCCAATGGAACAATTGTTATTTTTACTTTATATGCGAAAAGTTCTTGAAACATAAACAAGTTAATTTGAGCTTGATAACATAACTAAGCACCTCACGAAGGAATTTTAAATTCACTCAACACTCAAGGGTAAATTTAATGGTATATCACTCAATGCTCAGTCATGATTCATGTTTCTTGCCATAAGCTTGTACGAGTATCAAAACAACAAAATAAAACATCAAGGAGGTCTTTTATTCGGGTTTAAGGTTAAGGGTTACGGTTTACCTGGCTAATGTGCAAATACTTCATACAAGAACATAATAGCTCGCTAACAACGAATTCTTGATTAGCTAAGCAATGGATGGTCACTAGATTGTACCTTGGTTTGCAAACAACATTACTTGCATAACGGATGGTCACCAAAATACGCACTAGCTAGTTAACAATGTATTTCAACTATTCAAAAACCAGGATGGTCACTAGAACATCTATGCACTACATATCTAAACAAAGCCATCACTAGATCCGGATGCTCGAAAGCTAACAACGAATAAAGTAATTGGTAAATGTAAGGGTAAGACATGGGAATTATTTGTGATTGGTTTTTACAAAATGAAAAATAAATAAGAATCATGTCCAAATTCCGTTCCCAACTCTTTATACCTCAAATAATCACTCCACCAAACTTCTTCGATTATTATTCTGAATCTCATACTAATTCCTTTCTTCCTTCATAGCTCATTGACTATTTTATTCTCTTTCATTCATACATTCATAGCTCATTGGCTATTCACTTTTTCACATTATTTATTTATTTATTTATTTTTTGAACTCATTTCTTTTTCGTCACCCCCACACTTTGGATGAGCACACACTACAAAAAAAACAAATAAGAGTAGCGACCCCCTTCTTCATTGAAACAACACATACACATATCAAAGTGTGGTCAACATGCAATCATCAAAAAAATAAATAGTTTTGAACTTCAATTGAACTTGATTCGGGTAAGGCTAAGGTGTAAGGTGTAAAATCTTTTTGTATTTTTCTGGATTTAATCAAAAGAAAAGATAGGCTCAGAAGGTGTAACTAAGGGTATCTAGCGTAAAATAATCACGCTAACAAATGGGTTCCAAATACATAGGCTAACTAACCGGTGTGGTTAGCAAAAAAAATATTTCAGTAAACGGATGGCCATTTGGTGTAAATCCTAATTTGCCTCTTATCATTTGAATATATTTTATTACTCGAAAGTAATTTTAACCGTAATGCATAACAAGTACAAGTTCTAGAATCAACATAATCACCGGCACACTCATAACTAAATATAGAGCATAAGAAATGCTTTATACAAAAAGGCTTAAATCCTCACAATTTAAGGTGGGTTATAACATGTACTAGTAACTGTTATCGCATCCAAAAATGAAATAGCTCTTCATAACTTGATTAAATTCCAAAACTTTTTCAAATAGCCTCATTTTTACCAATGAATCATTCTAGTTCTTAAAACTATATATATTATATGAGAAAACAACTAAAATATCAAGGGCGAACTAATTCTAGTTACTCAATTCCAAAATCTACTAAACCTAAAAAAAAAATTAAAAAAAAAATTTAAAAAAAATAAAAAAGAAATAAAAATTAAACCAATTTTTCCTATTTTCATTCCTCCCCCAAACTTAAGTTTTGCATTGTCCTCAATGTAATAAAATGAACTTCAAAGTAAAGGAAATGGGAAAATTTTAGTTAAAAAGGTACTACCCGGGAAAAATTCGAATACGCATATTTGATCATAAGTAAGCACATGAGTTCTTCTAACTCCAAATATTGATCAACACTAGGCTTCCGTTAATTCTCCCCCTGCAAAAACCGCAAAAACTATACGCGAAACAAACAAAACAAAATATTAAAACAAACAAAAGTAATTCAAAACAAATCATAAATAATAAAATCCTAAGAAAGTTAAGTTAAAGTAGTAGAAACAGAAATTATTCGACCCATCGTTGTTTTTAAAACACAAACATCATAAACCAAATCACCGATGATCATTCATCATCGTGATCCATGCCATCAGGATGAATTCTTTCATCTTCGCTCTCCTCGTCATCTTCCTCTTCTTCTACTTCCTCATAATTTTCTTCTCCTTCAAAAACAGTAAAAACTTTTTGCCTCTCTCTTCCAACACCCGATGAAGATCTGCCCACATCATAACTCGACCCTCCAACATTTGGAACTCTACCATATACTGGCACTGGTTCAGGAAATGGTGCATACCCAGGATATGGGTAAGGATATTGGCCATGATATGGGTCATACTGAAATGGGTAGGGTGTAACGTTTGGTAGGTTGTAGGGAGGTACCTCATAGTTGGCTTCATGAGCCACATGTTGAAGCATCGGCATAGAATAATCATAGTTGTAATTTTGCCTCATCATCATAGAATCTCTCCACACGTCCCTACGCTCTATCTCGTTTAACTCCTTGTTCCAATCCCCCCATCCCGAATCAAAACTACTCGGGGCATGAACACTCCTTATATTCGGTGGTGGTTGATATGGTGGTTGTTGGTAAGATTGTTGTGGTGCAGCCATCGTTGGTTCTGTCCAAGCTCCTAACATTATTCTTTTTCTATCCAACGCTTTACCAAAACCTATAGCATCCCACGTCTCACTTTCCGTCATCTCCGAACATTTCGACACTTCTCCATTCTCAAAATAACCCAAATTTCTCACCAAAGCAGTAACATAATGACCTCCACAGATTTCACTATTATCCTTGATCCCTGGTGCTCTTCGTGAAAGATATTCGGCTATTATCCAAGCCGCATTCCCGTTCTTGTCTTCCTCCAACAATTTCATTAACCACATCGACTACCCGTTCTGTGTAAAACCCCCCAGGCGATCAATTTTTGTAAAATTTTCATAGTAGGATTCCTCAACCTGGACGAGTTCCTTCTATTGCAACCCGGATCACCAACTCTATTCCAATACTCCGCAATACCATCATAATCATTATGTTTTCTCACCAACCTCACGAAATGAGGTGCAAACACACGATGCTCAATCTCCTCTTGTTCATACAATCCTAAAGCAACCGCAAACTCCGGCAAAGTGTAAGCATGTTCCCTTCCACAAAGCCTAAACCAAATACATACATCTCCCACAACATCAACAACTTTTCTTTCGAAATAAAATGTGGCAAAAAACTCCAAACACCATTCACGGAAAACATTCTCATAAATGCTAAAAGCTCTCTCCCACGACAAATCGTCAAAACTATCACCATCACCCTCATATACATACGACATCCTCATCATATTTCACAACTCATTCTCTTAACCAAAATCTGCAAACAATTCCCAATCAACTAACCTTGGCTTAGCAATCTTTCTACCTTGTAGCTTTGAAAGACGCTCCCGAAAAGCGTGCTTTTCCTCCTTCCTAAGCTTGCTAAACTTCAAATCGGATGGAGTAAATGTCCCAGCCCAACCGATCGGTATTGCCCCGCAACCGAATCGGTTGGGACCTACTATTAAGAAATTTTTTTTCTTCTTCGACTTCCAATCAATCCTATCAAATTCTACTCTTTCCTATCATGCATTTGATCAATTGTCGTGGTTTCTACATATCCCACTCATCTCCATAACAATCCATAACATTTTCGCATGATTCTCTATCAATCTTAGAACACATGAACACTACAAAATCAAAACCCTTATTTTATGTTCTAATCCACAATGCATCATCCTAGAAACACTAATTAACAACTAAACAACATCTGGGAATCATCAATTGCAACCTAAATCGATTCAAAGTTTTGACCCATTTAATGCGAAAATTCAATCAATCAATTCTTCCTCAAAACTTAATCAATCTATCTAATTCTTTTTGCAATCTCTTCCTCAATCCTTTACCCATCTATTCCAGAAAAATTATATCTTAATTCGAACTATATCAAAAATACCCAAATTTTGACCTAATTCAAGAAATCTGAATTAAAACCTAATTAATACAAATTGATGATGTTACTTACTTGTTTAGGTGCCATAGATGATCCTTCAACACTCCTGCAACACTTAATAATCTTCTAATGGTCGAATTTTTGAAACCCATGTTTGGTGGATTGTGTGTGTGTGTTTTTGTGATTTTTGAAATTCTGAGTATATATATATTACTCCATCCAATCAGTATTTGATCGAACCGATTCGGATTGATTTTTTGTAAAAACTTCACTTTTTCTTTTGTCAACACTTTGTGATACTTGTTAGAACAAGTGGAAGTGTTTTTACTTCTCACAAATGGGAAAGAAAAAAAACAATCACTAGCACAAGCTTTGTGCTTTTATTCTTCAAACTCTTGTCTTTCATCCTTGGAAATACTCGTGCCTCAAGATATCTTCATTTTGAAACTTCCCGGACAACTTCCGGTTAGTCATCTGCGTTTTAAACTTCCTTGCAAAGTTTCTTCCATCCGGACAAACTATATCAAACTTCACATGCCAATCTCCGTCTCCTTCTTCCTTCTTGTAAACACTAGATCCTTCGGGTCCCCATTCCAAATTCTTTAGTTGAACCGGTAAAGATCCAAGAAAATCTGTCAACTTATTGAACCGGTAAAGCCTCCATCGCTAGAACTCTTTCCATCTCATCTTCAATGTCAAAGTAACTCGGAACAACCGGCCCATATTTAGGCCTCCCTTCTTCATCTCTACCTACTTCAAAACAACCCAAGTGGTCTTCTTCATCTTCTTCTTCATGAACTTCCTTCACAATCTTGCCTCTAGGTTTGGGATAATAAGTATGCTTCAAGATCCCATCATTAATAGTCATAGTACCTTGACCCATATCTATAATAGCTCCACACGTTCTCAAAAACGGTCTACCTAACAACAATGGTAACTCCTTATCCACCGGAATGTTAAGCACAAGAAAATCCGCCAAGAAAGCTTGATACCCTATTTGGAATCTAACATTCTTTACTTCTCCCATCGCCTTTGCTCGTGAATTATCAGCCATAGTAAAATTATATTGATTTGGTTGAGGATTACCAAGTCCTAATATCTTATATAATGGATATGGCATTACATTCACACTTGATCCCGTGTCTGCCAATGCATACATCGCATCAGTTCCATTCACTTTAATTGGCAACACAAAATTTCCCGGATCGCTCATCTTCTTAGGCAACCCATTCTTAACTATCCTCTCTCTTTCAATCTCATCAAAATTCTTATCTTTTAACCTAGCCCTTGCCATCATAACTGCATCCAACTTCTTACGATAAGTCATGTAATTTTTCAACACATCAATAACCGGCTTTTCCTCCATAAGCTCCTTAAACTTCATTTCCAAATTTTCCAAAATCGCTTCCTTTTGCTCTTGAGTTAATGGTTTAACTATTTGTGGTGATTTGGGTGGTGAACTAGATGAAGAACTTTCATTCTTAGGGGTGGAGGGTTGGGTAAGTTTGTTAAGTGGTGTTTTCTTTCTATTCGCTTTTCCCATTTTAACAATCTCTCCCTTTCCATCCTTCTCTTCTACCATATCATCCACATCAATCCTCATCTCTCCTAAAGCAAAATCAATCCTACATTTAGTCTTAACCATAAAATCTCTACCAAACACAACTTCCGGTTCATCAGCATTCCCATATTCCAAAACAACAAAATCAACTTTGAAAACGTGACCATGAATATTAACACGCACATCTCTCACCATCTTTCCTCCATAATCCTCATAGTCAAGTCTAACAAAACCAAGCTTACCAAGCATATCTTCCGTAATGTAGTTGTCACCATATTCCATATTAAGCTGAGCATCCCAAGCTTTTATACCTTCCACACCACAAGGTGTAGAATACCTCATGAATGGTGCATCAAACTCTTTAGATGGTGCTTGTGTGAACACAACAACTTTGTTCTCCTTAGGTAAACAAACATGGTTTTCTCCAACTTCTTCTTTCCTTTCAAAATCAACCTTAACTTCTTCCAAAATATTTTCCAAACACTCCAAAGAATCACCCAAGTCTTTGAACATCTCTTCCAAATTCCTCAAGTACTTCGAAATATTGCTCAAACTCTCCATTCTACTTAAAAACTAACTATAACATAACCACAAAAACAAAAAATCAAAACTATTAGCATGAGGGTTAGTTATACTCGAAACATATTAAAAATGAAACCAAAGCAAGCAAGCAAACAACTTCAAACTCTCAAAACATCAAAACAACTAAAAATTAAAAAATTTCAAAAACTTTTCCGAGGCATCCATCCGATCGGTATTGCACTCCATCCGATCGGATGGTTGAATCGTTAAAAATCAGTTTTACCCAACCGAATCGGATGCGGGCAACATCCGATCGGTTGGATCGAATTTAAAAAAAAAAAAAAAAAAAAAAAAAAAAAAAAAAAAAAAAAAAAAAAAAAAACTTTTTTTTATTTATTATTTATTTGTTATATTTATCAAAAAAAAACTGAGTTAAAACTTTAATATAAAAACTAATAACTAAAATTAAACTAATTCATAAAAATGAAAAATAACACATAATTAATAACTTGCTAACCAATAGACTAATAACTAATTATTAACTTTAACAATCATTAAACTAATTAACCAGCACAATTAATAAAAACTCTTAAGCTACTAATCATTAAACATAAAATTAACTATATTAACTAAGTTTAATAAAAACATTAAAAGCATTAAACTAGGCTAATTACCACTATTAATTATCTAATTAAACTAACACTTAATCTAACATTAAAATCTGAAATTAACAAAAACAATAAAAACTAAAAACTTTTTACCGAGGCCACCAACCGATCGGATGGGCATCCATCCGATTCGGTTGGCTCCGAACCAAACTTTTTTTTTTTTTTTACTTTTTCTTTACAAAACTTATAAACTACCAAACCAAACTACCAAGTAAATTAACCAATTCCCCGGCAACGGCGCCAAAAACTTGATGTGTCGCGTTGTGTGCAAGTTTTAAAAATTTAAAAACACGATTTATCCAATTCTCTAATCAACACCTACGAGCAAGTATAGTCGTCCGTGGTAGTAAAGGAGGATAAATCGAGATCGTCCCAAGGGAATTATTGTTTGAACTTAGTAAAATAAGTTTTAACAAAAAGGGTTGTCAATTCAATTTGGTATAAATTCTAAAGCAAGTAAAATCCAATCAATCAAAAATAAATATACTTTTGTGTAATTCCTTAACTAATTATATAGAGTAATCTACCAAGTTGGGTGTAACTTGTAGTGATGCACAACTTTAATATGAATGATTCACAATCAATGGTTTTTATCGTGAGAAATCATCTCTAAGAATTCAATCTCCTAGTTAATTCCTTTCGGCCTTTTTAACTATTACGACAATTCTATCAAACTCTTTGTTGTTTGAAAAGCATTTCTTATCTTAAGAATTTCTACGAATCCTTTCGGCCTTTTCTCGTGATGAAATCGTTTCCAAATCCATTTTAATGAGTTAATATGGTGCTTGTCACACACCATATCCCATACTAATTCGTGCACTAACTTTTTGGAATAAAAACATAAAGAAAACCCTTTCGGCCCTTTTTATTCTTTAGAACTGTTTTTAACAACTAATTAAGCAAGATTAGATTGTATTTCAACAAACTCATAAAACAAGACATGTTTTCATGCATCACTATAAAATAAGAATACTCCAACAATTGTCACATCATACACACAAGTATACCAAAAATCACTCCATAACAATTATACTCAAACACAAGTAACAAACCATTCTTTCATTCAACTTAAAGTAAAAGTAGTTCATAATAACTCAAACAAGAAATACCTACTTGTGGAATTACAAGAACTAGAATTGTGAAACTATAGCAACCACACTCCTCCTATCGCCTATGATTACACGTAAACAACTCCACACTCGAACACAACTCTTGAGACTCTAACTCAAGGTTCCCTGGACGTTTTCACAGCAATTACAAGCTTTCGGGCAATGATAATAAGTTAGCAAAGACTTGGTGTAAGCCTTTACTAGGCTTTTGGGTGTCACACTTTGTATCTAGTCTTGGATTCTATTTATAAGTACAATAACCCTTTCTCCTCAAACAAAAACGTCCCTTAGTGGTAAATAAGCAGGGAATGATAAGCCACCATGATTATGGGGCTTAAATTCGTCAATAAATTCAACTTTGTAACAGCAGTTTCTCCCAACCGATCGGTATTGGGGTCCAACCGATCGGTTGGATCTCTCGGTAAATTCATTTCCTCCCATCCGAATCGGACGCGGGCACCATCCGATCGGATGGGACCTTCATGCACACACATTTTTTATTTTTCTTTTCTTTTCTCGTCGCGTGCTTGTTCCTTTGTTGTGGCACTAATTCCTTTTATAGAACTTGATATTTTCTTGATATTTAAACATAGAAATCTTGACATTATCAAATCCTTGAGTTCTCGTGTGGTTTCTCTCTCGTTTTCCTCTCGGGAATCTTCCAATGTGCGTAATCACTTCAATTCTTCATCTTTTTATCTTCTTTTCTTGTACTTGGCTATATTTACTTACATATACACTTTTTCACGATTTAGTAACAAATACACACAAATATAACCAAATATGATGCACAAAACTAACGATAACGCGACTAAAAACATGTTCAATTTGAGCGTTATCAAGGATGAGCAAGCAACAACTGCCCAAATATCTGTTAATGCTACAACAGAGTTTGTTGATGACACGGATTTCGACATGGATTTTGGTTCAGAAATTCCAACAAATGGCCCAGCAACAGTAGAAATGGTTAATGCTACAAAAGAAAGTTTTAATGAGGCTGACCTTGCCAAGTTTCAAGAACTATTATTAGACGCGGAGAAGCCACTTTACAAAGGATGTCCTGACTTCACAAAGTTGTCTGCTATAGTTAAACTACTCAACTTGAAGGGTAAGTATGGAGCTTCTGATAAGTTCTTTACTGTATTACTAGGATTGTTGAAAAAGATGCTACCTGCTAGTAACGAAATGGTTGAAAAAACTTTTCAGGCCAAAAAACTAATGAGAATGATGGGATCAGGATACAAAAAGATACATATATGTAGCAACAACTGCATTCTTTACTGGAAGGATAACAAGGAGTTGACTGTTTGTCCAACTTGTGGGATATCAAGATGAAAGGTGGATAATAAGACATATAAAGTGTATGAAAACATTCCGACAAAGGTAATGTGGTACTTTCCAATTATACCAAGACTGCAACGACTCTTTAAGTTAGAAAGTATTTCAGAAGATCTAAGATGGCACGCAACAAGGAGGATAACAGATGGTGTTTTACGTCACCCCGCAGATTCACAGGCATGGCGTACCATAGATGAAAAATTCCCAGAAATTGCTAAAGATCTGAGAAATCTACGGCTAGGAATATCGGCTGATGGGGTTGACGTCAACTCAGGAACTAGGCATCACAATGTATGGCTAGTTTTATCTGTCATATACAACCTTCCTCCATGGTTGTGTATGAAAAGAAAGTTTATCATGCTTTCGGTATTAATATCGGGATACCTGAGAAATGATATCGATGTATTTTTAGAACCGTTGGTTGATGATCTGCATACCTTATTTGAGACAGGGGTTGATACATATGATGCTTTCACAAAAGAAAACTTTAATCTGCGTGCCGTTATGTTATGGATGATAAATGATTACCCTGCACTTGGTACATTATGTGGCTGCCCATACAGTGGATTCAAAGGTTGTGTAGTATGTGGGAAACATACACACTGTGTTAGACTTTCCGCCTCATCCAAGCAAAGTTATGCTGGACACAGACGATATCTACCATACAACCATCCGTTCAGAAGGCAAACGAAGGCGTTTAATGGACAAGAAGAATTTCAGCATGCTCCAAATCCATTGACTGGGGAACAAATATACAACGAGGTACAACATATTGAAAATAAGTGGGGAAAAGAAAAACGAACAAACAATAACACCTCAAAAAACCAAGAAGATACCAGAGGCAGAGGTGAGAAGATTAAACAGCAGAAAAGGAAAACAACAGAAGAAGAGGGTAGTTCAAGCCAAGTAAATAAAGCATATTGGAAGAAATCCAACATTTGGTATCGAAAGCTAAGGTATTGGAGGCATAATTCTGTTCCGCATTGTATTGACTTCGTGCATGTAAAAAAGAATGTTGGTGAGAGTCTAGTCGGAACTTTGCTGAATGTTCCAAGAAAGACACAAGATGGAATGAATGCTCGATTGGATCTGGAAGAGTTGGGGATAAAAAAAGAGTTGTTTGCTAGGCAAGAAGCAGACAAAACAACACTACCTCCAGCAGGTTACACATTAACAAATGCTGAATGTTGGGATTATTGATTTGATGAGACAAAATAAATATAAGAATGAAACAAAAAAGGCTTAAAGTGACAAAATAAGAATTCTTCAATTAATGAAGAATGAAACACAAGGGACCTGCTTGATAAAGAAGTTTTTATTTATTAGTCCTTTGTAGTCTTTTGTAAACCCTAAATCTCTAATATATAAAGAGATCAAGGGTACAGGTTTTATCATATAAGTCTTCCACAATGTAGTCTACAGAAAACGTGTGTGTGTGTCTAGGGCGTATTGTTCTGTAAATGCCTAGACTAGTGTTGTAGTTTGTCGCCTCAAGGATCTCTTGATCCCTGTTACAAGTTAGTGTAACCGTATTATTCTGATCAAATAATAGTTGAGGCGTGGAGAGTGATTAAAGAGAAACTTTGTGTCAATAACAATTGATTTGTTTTAATCCGCTGTGCATAATTGTTCATTGTTATTGTTGAACCCTAAGGCTCAAAACGATCCAAGAAACTATGTTTGGCACGTCATTAGTTTCTACACTGAAAAAGACATCTTTTGTGAAACGTTATGCAACATCAGGGTACAACAAGGCTATTGTTCAAATTTCTCTAGTTTGGTCAGCCTAAATGATAGGAAGCTCATTGGCCTTAAATCGCATGACTATCACATGCTAATGCAAGAGTTTTTGCCCATTGCTATACGTTCAATCATGCACCCACCCACACGATATGCTATTATCAGGTTTTGCTTTTTCTTTAAATCTATATGTAGGAAAGAAATAAGCTTGCAAGAACTAGATAAGATGCAAGAAGAATTTATTGTGACATTGTGCCTACTCGAGAAGTTATTTCCTCCCTCATTTTTTGATATTATGATACACTTGACTGTGCACCTAACTAGGGAGGTAAAATTATGTGGTCCCATATGCTTTTGGTGGATGTATCCCTTCGAAAGATGTATGAAGGTTATTAAAGGACATGTGCGAAACAGAAATAGACCAGAGGGATGCATTACTGAGGAGACTATCGCAGAAGAAACAATAAAGTTTTTTAGCGAATATCATAAAACCATGAAAACTATTGGTATCCCACCTGATAAATATGTAACCAATGAAAATGAGGACAGAAAGCCATTGTCGGCCGACACATCAAGTGAAGTTTCTGGAGAATTCTTTCAGAAAGCGCATTTGTATGTAATACAAAATATAGATGAAATTGTACCGTATATCGAGTAAGTATTACTAACATATGTCTATTTCGTTGCTTAAAATGTTCTATCAAATATAATAATCAAAGATATTTATTTGTTTCAGGAGACACAAGCAAGTTTTGAAAACAAAAAACCCGGGTAAACGAATGGCATTTTTGGAGAATGAGCACAGTAAATCTTTTGCTAAGTGGTTACGCAAAGAGGTAATTACTCGTATGTTGTTTATAATTGTTTGTTTGTTGGTAAAAAGAAGTGAGTTGAGATAAAATGTGAAATGTGTTTTATTGATAAGTCCTTAACTGGTGTTTGTGATAAGCTGTATAAACCATTAATTAGGTGTACCATTCACCTAGAAAAACTCCTAGCTACAAGCTCCAAAACCAGTAGTAGTAGTCTATAATAAATAAGCACTTACCAATGATCTGCCCAGCAACTTTGTCAGTCATAGAACCTATCATCATAATTGTCCCTCCTGTATATGACATCAGATAGAGGTCCACCAGCACCCCATTTCATTATCCCAAACACTCCTATTCTTTAATTGTTTGTTTGTTATTCCTGCAATTTAAAGGTAATATATACTTGTAATGAAATTCAGGTTGAGAGAGAGTTAGCGATATCCAAAGATAGTGTATTAGAAACCGTGAGGTGGATATCATTTGGACCCCGCGCCAGCATAGTGAAATACGAGGCATATAACATCAATGGGTATACATTTCGTACGAAAAGTAATGAAGGCATAATTTACCAGAACAGTGGGGTTAGTGTTGAGGCAGTAGATCTTCACATATCCAAAGAAGTTGCAACCACAAGAAAAGCATTTTATTATGGGGTTTTACAAGAGATATGGGTACTAGATTACCGTTTCAGGCAAATTCCTCATTTCAAATGTGATTGGGTTAATCAAAAAACTGGTGAGGTCAAACGCGATAATCTTGGTTATACGTTGGTAGACCTGAATAGTTTAGGCCACAAGAGTGATCCGTTCATATTAGCCTCACAAGCATGACAAGTGTTTTATGTGAAAGACCAGGTAGATAAAAAATTGTCTATTGTCTTTAAAACACTTACCAAGAATTACAAAGATACATATGACGAAGTCGATGAGGATTTTAGTACAGTCATTCACGAGCACAATGATAACATATTGCCACGTGTAAATCAACGTGACTTGGGTAATGAATCACGAAATGATTACTATCCAACGGACTGTGAAGGTATTGTTATACGAAAATCCAAGTGAAGCATGTCATGCGTTGTCACACTCTGTTTAAGGATTTATGTTTGTCTGCAGAACCTATTTAAGCTTTTGTTTTGCTGCAAATACTCTTGTAAAGGATTTCAATTTATCTATTAATTGTTTACTTCATGTTGGGATTAAAAGCTTATTCTTAGGATGTTTGTGTTACTACTGCTTATGGTAAAGATAATGCTTCTCTTGATCTTCAATGAAAATATTAGGGGTGTGCACACTTAGAACAATATTCTAAGTGTTTTAAGACTGCTAGTGTAACAGTTAAAACTGCTGGTTGAAGTTAAGACTGCTGGTGAACTTCAAAGGAAATACACCAAGTGGTTAGTGCTGCTAGTACAAAAGTTACTACTGCTGGGCTTAAAGTTAATGCTGCCCAAGGCCAAGTGCAAGGTTACTGCTGCTATTGTTAAGTTAGTACTGTTAGATGATTAGCAGTTTTAATATTGAATAGTTGTTTGTGTAATTTAGCCTGTTGTAATGGATTTTGACTCCAAAAAGTCAAGCTTTTCTATGGCAATGAAAAAATTTGCAGTTTTCACTAGTATATCCACTTGCAGTCAAGCTTTATTGTATTTGCAGTTTTCATTTATCATGTATATGCACTTGCAGGCACTTTAGTAACATGTTACTTCATTAAAGTTAAAATTTGACTTTAGAAAGTCAAGTAACATAGTTCCTAGGGGTTACACAGTTTTATGATGGGGCATTTAAGCCATACAACTAAACCAAACTCTTTTTTCCCTTCTCTTTTGAATCATCCCTTGCATCTTTGGGTATTTTAGCAACAAAGGGCTTGATACCATTCAGTTCACAAGTTTCCTCATTGGGAAGGGCTAGAACCTTAACCCTCTCAGCAAAAGCCTTTTTTGAAATCTGTTTGGGTGCTGGATTCTTGCTAGCATCACCCTTTTTTGAGCTTGAACCAGAATGTTGAACCTTTGGAAAATAGTCTGACCATGGCATTGGGTATGATCCACCATCAGAACTTTCACTGCTGCTGGAAATGTTAACGATTTCTACACACACACACACAAAAAAAAAAAATATATATATATACATATATATATATATATATATATATATATATATACATATATATATATATGTATACATATATATATATATATATATATATATATATATATATATATATATATATATATATATATATACATAATATATATATATATATACATATATATATGTATATACATATATATATATATATATATATACATATATATATATATTATATGAATGGTGTGTTACAGATAGTAGAAATGACTTGAAAAACACAATGTTGAATACCTGGTTTGTTGTTGACCCTCATTGT
Organism: Artemisia tridentata subsp. tridentata; assembly: GCA_021014915.2. Classification (NCBI taxonomy): domain Eukaryota; kingdom Viridiplantae; phylum Streptophyta; class Magnoliopsida; order Asterales; family Asteraceae; genus Artemisia; species Artemisia tridentata. Next base: position 103,723,112 of record CP139509.1, on the reverse strand, counting down.
TTCAATTTTTGTTTTTTGTTACAGTTTTTTAGTATATGCAGTTTTCATGTATGTGGTTATGCCTTTATATAGTGCAGGCATTTGGTTGAAAAAAATAGTGTTTGGTATGAAAGATTCTCAATTGCAGGCATTTGTTTGAAAAAACCAGTATTACCTATGAAAGATTCTCAATTGCAGGCAATTTGTTGAAAAAAACAGTGGTTGAAAAAGTAGTCAATGTGCAGTCATGCATGTGACTATTACCCACTTGTTTTACTACTGCATTAAACTAGATAGACTATAAAATCTCAGCATTGTAATGGGGCAAATGAAGAGTCATGACTAATAGTCTGAACTAAATTCAGTGAATATCAAATTAGACTCAAACTAGATAGACTATAAAATCCTATATCTAACCCCTCAAAATTACATAAGTTATCAGAAATGTGTGACCATATGTATCGAATTGTGACTACACTTAAATAATGTGTGACAAAATATGACTCTATGATTTAGACACCTAAATAAATACTTCATGTGACCATATATAACATCTTGAATTTAGTCACACAAACACTCAATGTGACTAATATCAAGGTTAATGATAACTGAGTTCACATTTTTCTATAAATAATAGTCACATGAATATTTCACAATGTGACTATTTTGAATGCATTGGTCACATATAATACCCTTATAATATGGCCATAAACATAATTTAGATACACATTTGTGATATGGTGTGACTATTGTAAAGCCTATAGTCACATGATCGTGCTACAATCAAATGTGACTATACACATTAGGATTTGGCAAGCAAACACACACTAAACTTTAGACACACATATTAACTTACGTGACCACATGTATTGAATTTTGGTTACACTTAATCATGTATGCCTATGGTTTAGTGTGACCATATATGACATTTGGTTACACTGTTCAAGTGTGTGACATATATTTGTCACTTTTAAATGCATATCGTGACTAATGCTTCAAACTTACTTTTCAGTTGTCACACATTTCAAATTCATATGTGGCTAAATATTCAGCAAAAAATAGCAGTCACTTTTAAATAATGTGTGACAAACTTGACTATATGATTTAGCCACATACACAATTACTTCATGTGACCATATATGGATTTTGGTCACACTGTTCAATTGCGTGACATATATTTGTCACATATGTATATATATAGTGTGACTAATGTTTCAAACTTATTTGTATCTGTCACACGTCCCAAATTATAAGTGACTAAATAATCAAAAAAAAATTACCAGATACCTCTAGTCACAAAAATATTCAAATGTGTGACAATGAAATTCCGAAATGGTCACACAAGCCGAATCAAGTGTGGCTGTTTATTTTATTCTGGTACATTTAGTCACATAAATATGTTACTGTGTGGCCGTTCAAAATACCACATGTGTGACAAAATCCCATATCTGCACTAGTGGCATGTGACTTTGTAAAACCACAAAATCCAAGAAAATCTGAAAAAATTTCACAAGGTAGAGGACATTAGTTATAAGGAAACGCAGAAAAACAATTTAAAATTTTACATGTGACTTTGTAAACCACAAATCCAAGAAAATCTGAAAAAAATTTCACAAGGTAGAGGATATTAGTTAATAAGGATCCGTAGAAAAAAATTCAAAATTTACATGTAAATTGTTACGAAAAGAATCAAACGATTTCTTCATATATGAAACTATGCACAAAGCGATTTCTTCAAAGCGATTTCGAAATTTACATGTAAATAGGGCCGAAGATGCCAAAAATTTCAAGAAATTCATAATCCACTTAAAATCTTAAAAAAAAAAAAAGTTACGATTTATATATCAAAATGTATATCAAATTATAAAGAATTAGTTTCTGGAAATTATTGTGAAATCAAATTTTCGTAAAAGTTTATTGTTTGAAAGTTATGACAATTTTAAGTTTAAGGGTGAAAAAAAATGGGTCAAACTACCCTTTGACCGAATTTTAAAAGGGGAGGGATAATGAAAGGTTGGTGGACACATGTTATATTGTGAGGGGCTTTTTAAACTTTATAAATTTTAGTAGATTTGCAAAGGACTCTTAAGTCCTAAGTATATTATCATGTTGGTATGACTAAACGAGTACCCGTGCATAACAACGTGATTTTATAGCGTCAGATAGTTTTTTTTTTATTTACGAATTCCGGTTAAACATAATGTCTTGAAGCCCGGTTCGACCCGGCCGGTTCCGGTCGAAAAAAGGGGTCAAATTAGACCGTTTTTTATATTTTTCATAATCCAGTTAGACCCGCAAGGTTTGAAGTCACACGGATCAACCCAGTTTTCGTGATATATATAAAAAAAAAAAAAATTGTATCATTCGAAATATATATAAATTTAATTTTTGTGGAAGACCGGGTTGACCCGGTGGTCGAACCGGTAACCCGGTGACTCGAATCGACCCGGTTTTCAAAATATTAATTAAACACTATTTAAACTCAATGAAAATAATATTGGTGTGTTATAAACGAAAATAATAATAAAAATTTATGGTTTCATATATATAGTTTTTTTAATTTTTCCACTTTCAAGATTTTCTTAAATAAATTAAGTTTTCACTTTTCACTTTTTAGTTTTTCCTTTACATATAGTATAGATATAGATATAAATAAACTCATTATGTTATGTAGTTTTTATTTCTTAGACTTTTCTCATAAATGCTTTTAATTTTACCCGCCACAAAAAATTATCTCGCTACACACTTACCCTTGAAAATAATACGGAGTAGCAACATTGCAACAATGCAACATTGAAAATTGACAAATACCTTTTTGGTGATATTTGAGGAGTGGCGGATCTATAACCAAATATAAGGTGGTTCCTTATTTAGTTAGCGTGGTAAAAAAATATCGGTTTTAAGACCCCACTACTAAATGGGTTGGGTCGTCGGTATTACATTTTGTGGTAAAATTAAAAATAAAACCAATTCTTTTAATATTAGATAAATCTAACAGGTGATGTCAACATATGATTTGATGCCGTAACACTTTGAATATAAAACTTGTAACGAAGTTATTTCTGACAACATTTTTATTCTGTAATCTTTTTTTAAAGAATTATTCTATAGTTAGATCGGTTAAATATAATGGTTTTTCAAACTTGTGCTCTAGGGCCATAAGTTAAACACACCAAAAGTACACAGGGACCTACATAAAATTATGAGTTAATTTTATAAATGGTCCCTGTGGTCTGTCAGATTTAACGGATTTATTCCCTTTATTTTTTTAACGGGTTTGGTCCTTATGGTTGCGACCCATAACGGGTTTGGTCACTTGACCACTAACGCCGTTTATTTGACTGTTAAGTCAACCAACTAATACATAGATAGAGGGGTATTTTCGTCATTGCATATATTTTACTAAAAAATTAAAAATTCATGTGAGATTGTGAGATGCAAAGCCCAGATCTTTACCATCTGTATGATATTCATAAACATAACACACCTACAAGATTAAGGTTTGGCCGATTTATGTAGAGAGAGAAAGAGAGAGAAGTTGGGAGCCTTTTAGTGAGAGAAAGTGAGAGATATTAGATTAGATGAATAAAAGGTCCAACCTTCTCCTTGGGTGGGAGAGGGTATTTATACATATGAAACAAACGCCTCTAGTAGGCTATGGACCGGGCTGACAGTGGGTAAAGACCCGACCCGACTCCATGGTGTTACAATATCAAAACTAATATTAATAATCCTACGAGCTACTTAATGCTAATAGATACTCGGGGTGACCGAGTCTTTCATGTGAATATTTATATTCCTAACAATCTCCCCCTAAGGGAGGTCACCCTGGAAATTACACTTCGAATACTAGCATTCTATCACATGAATTTGAATTCCTAGCTCGTAGTCTTTGATTCTTCTAAGTCATTAATCTTTGTACTTTCAGCAGTGAACTTTTGATGACTGTTCTTTTGTCTTGGATGATCTTTGAGGATTCTTTGAGGTCATTATCCAATGTACGTCTTCAAGTCATCTTTTTGCAGTATCGTCTTCATGTGACGTTGTGATCTTTGAACCGACATGCTCACACTTTTTCTGGATCATGATTTTCACCATCAGAGTCGCGGAAGCAGTGTTGAAAGTTTTTCAATTATCATGATTTCATTGATTATGATGGTGAAGTGTTAGCATGGGGTGATGGATCGGCATCTTTTCGGCAATCAGCTGCAACCGCCAAGGATTCTTGCATACAACAGTTAGCAATAAAACGTCTGGCACTTATAGGTTTGGATTTCGAGATTGTTAACAACATAGTGTGAAAACTTTCTCGAATCCTTGCCAAGGCCGTTCCTAAATCGGATACCCCCGAGAGGGATTACAAGATCTACCGAAGTACATCAACGATTAGGTGAGTCGCTGGAGTTCACTCCACGACTGTAGACCGTTTGAAACCGTCGTGACCACTAAGCGTAATCCACAAGGAATTACCGAAGTGACCTGCTTTCAGGGTTGTTTGATGTTGACCCTGGCAGGAATTTCCATTCAATCACTGAGAATTACATTTGTAAATTCCCTCATAAATGTTCTGGCAGATTGCTAAGATCTGCGTAGAACTCATAAGTTTACAACTGGTGTCCTTAATGTTGAACAATCAGTGTAGAAGTAACATGTGTTCCTATGAGATCTTATGATGCATCTCGTGGCTTTAGACTCGATAAGTGCATTTTTGGTAGTCGGAGACTGGAACGGTGTCTCCTGTTTCAATATCAACATGACTCGTAATGAGCGATCGATAGATTATGCAGGGTTCCCCGTGAGAATGAAACAAGTCCTTTTAATAGAACTTGAGTGGCTAGAAGGTTTAGTGCAGTGCGTCAATGGGTCCATGACGTCTTGTCTTCAATACTGGTGTTACCTTAGTAACCACCAGTAGCATATGAATTGAACCCGATTTTTTCCCTAAGGTTGAATAATTGGAGGGCTATTTCTTTTCACCCTTTCTCATTACATTTCTTTTTAATTCTTCAACCCCTTCTTTCTCCTTTCTTATATTACTCCTTTTTTCATAATCATACCTAAGGACTTTCTAATGCTAACTATTCGGTATTGCCCTTGGGTAGATCCCTCCGGCTTTGGCGGATCATAGGACGGTTTTCCTAACCTTAGCCACCTTATAACTTCATGACTATCCTATGTTGCCGTCAACCAAATCTTTGAAAAATTTCTCAAAGTGTTTATAGTTATAAAACACATTTTTCTAACACTTTGAGAGTTTTGTATTTTTCAAATACTCCCCCTTAACATGTGCTCAGATGTTTTTATTATAAATTTGCACATGCTAGGTAGAGTTTCCACTTTTTGAATTGATCCACTTTCAATGAACATGACCGATTCGAGACACGCTTACATCACTAGTTAAACTAGCTTGAAATTATTACCCGGCCTGGTCAAGTCCACATAAAGTTTCTCGAAACGGTACACTCTACTTAGACAAGTCCTCTTCGAGACACGCTTACATCACTGGTTAGACCAGCTTGAAATTATTACCCGGCCAGGACAAGTCCTTTCGATTAATGACAGTTTTTGTTTCGTCAATTCATTGGTGAAGTCTGAGTCACGCTCACATGAGATGCCATATCCTTTTTGTCACCACAAACCATTTGCTCCCCCTCAATATGTGCATTGATATACAAAAGAGTTTAGTACATATGGGAGAGCTTACATTTAAGTCCAAAACATCACATTTTTATCAGATTGCATATTTAAATCACATTCTCTCCCCCGATCATAAATTTCAAACCTTTTGAGATTTTTTGATCCCAATTGATTTAAATAAGTTTAGAAATATTGGAGAAAATGTGGTCAGGTGTAATATGTGCTGATAATGGAACATACTAATGCTCCCCCTCAATTAATGAGGGAGAATGTTAGTGTCCGGTATGATAAGTTTGAAAGATATTTGAATTAAAAAATCATACACTGACACATAACAACAAGTTTCATAAAATTCACTACTTATTATGTACAAATTGACTTGTTTTGATGATATAAATTTTTTGAAATCACTCTCCCCCTTAATCGATGACCCGTTTTCTATTTAAAGAGCTGTAGTCATTGATTGAGTGATAGATTTTTATGAAAAGTTCAATTCTGATTGATATTCAAAAATCATGGTACCACCAAGTTTAGCACAAATACTTTTCTGAAGAATCATAGATGGAAAAGTATTTGCGATATAAAGAAGACTTATCTTCTTATACGAGAAATGATGCACTGAAACATACATCAAATCGTAGAAGCATGGATATAAAGTAATTCATGCCCGAGTGAACTTCACCCAGTGGGAGGAACAGCCGACTTTTTGGCAACGTGCTTTCCCCATAATGAAGAACGGGTTACAGTCTGAAGTAACTGCAAGCCGACATAACATGTTTTAACCATTCAATTTAACTTCTGCTCGAGCTTCATTTAAAGACCCGTGTCATTATTGAATGACATTTCTAGGACTGTAAATGTTATCGATAAACAGAAGACATGCCTAGAGGAACTATTTTTGGTATTTTTGTGTTTTTCTGATTTTTATGGTTTTTATAGGTTTTATATTTTTCTATTTTCTTTTTTATTTAAAATATATACAAGGATACATGAAACAAATCCCTTACTCCTCATTTTCTTCTTGAAGACACTTGAGGGTTTCTGGCGTCAAACTCTTCATGCCAAGTCGTGGGAGAATAAATTGGAACCGTTCTCTCGGGAGTGCCTTAGTGAAGATATCAGCCAATTGAAACTCAGTCCTCACGAAGTAAAGTTCAACAACCCCTTTCTCAACCTGTTCCCTTATAAAGTGATGCCGGATATCGATGTGCTTTGATCGGGAGTGTTGGACATTATTGCAGCAAAGAGCTATAGCACTTTTGTTATCACAATACAGAGGAATCTTGTTGTATGCAAAGCCATAGTCCGATAGTTGGGATCTCATCCATAGGATTTGAGCATAGCACGCAGACATGGCAATGTATTCAGCCTATGTGGAAGATATAGATGTACTCATTTGCCTCTTAGATGACCAGCTTACTAACTTTTCTCCTAGAAACTGAGCACCTCCCGACGTACTTCGACGAGTATCTTGACACATCGCATGGTCTGCATCTGCATAGGCCATGAGTGCCATGGCGGTGTCCTTAGGATACCAGAGACCCATGTGAATAGTCCCTTGAAGGTATCGAAAGACCCGCTTTACCGCTTCCAGATGCCTTTTGGTGGGCTTAGACTGGTACCGAGCACACATGCATACTGCAAACAAGAGATCTGGCCTACTAGCGGTGAGATACATTAGGGATCCAATCATACTTCGAAACTTGGTTTGATCAACAGGGATCCCAGAGAGGTCTTCATCTAATTTCGATGTCTCAACCATAGGAGTGTCAACAGGATCACTTGAATCAAATCCAAATTTCTTCAATATTTTATTTGCATATTTGGATTGATTAATGAAGATGCCTCCAGGACTTTGAGAGATTTGTAAACCTAAGAAGAACGACATTTGTCCCATCATAGACATTTGGAACTTAGAACTCATCTCGTTAGAAAACCGATCACATTTCATAGGATCAGAAGAGGCAAAAATAATTTCATCTACGTAGATCTGAACGTGAAGTAGATGTTTGCCCGTTTTACTAGTGAATAGTGTAGAATCAACAACATCTTTGGAGAATCTGTTTGCCAGAAGAAACTTAGACAAATTTTCATACCACGCCCTAGGTGCCTGCTTTAAGCCATAGAGGGCCTTCTTTAAGCGATAGACGTGAGTAAGACGATCAGGGTCCACAAATCCTTCGGGTTGACTTACATAGACTTCCTATTTCAAATTACCATTTAAGAATGCTATCTTTACATCCATTTGGTAGACTGTCATATTCTGACTGGCAGCATTAGCGAGAAAGATTCCAATGGCTTCAATTCGAGCAACCGGTGCAAATGATTCTTCAAAGTCTATGCCCTCTTCTTGACGATACCCCTTTGCAACAAGCCGTGCCGTATTTTTCAGAACACCACCATGCTCATCGAGTTTCACTTTGAAGATCCACTTTAGAGCGATAATCATTGCACAATCTGGAGGAGGCACTAATTCCCATACTTCAAGTCAATCAAACTCATGAATTTCTTCTTGCATTGCAGTAAACCAGCAGTCTTTAGACAAAGCATCTTTGAAATCTTTGCGTTCGACTTTGGATAGTACGGAATTAAAGAAGCACCACAATGCATCGGTGGCAAGTTGCTTTCGTGTGGATACCGGACGAGAAGGATTTCCAATGATGTTGTCAGTCGGATGATCATTGGTCCATTTTCTGAGATGATCATGTGGTTGAGGGTAGGGAACTGATGTTGCCGTGTTAGGATCCCCTGAAGAAGATGTCTCAGTAGAAGATTCAGGAGCAAATATATTCTCAAATGGAGCATCATCAGCAGAAGCAAAAGGATTCACTTCAAAAGAATTGTCAACTGCAGAGCCTACCTGTACCGAAAGATATTGAACATTCGATGATGATGGTGAGTGACTGGCAGATGGTGCGTCTTGACTAATTAAGACAGATACAGATGGACCATCTGAGTAGTGTGGAATTGGAGCATCAGCAACTAAAGGTAAACGTGGAGCTTCAGTTGTAGTATCAACAGTTGGTGGGTCAAAGTATTCATCAAACATCGGATCAAACAAATTCTTCAACTCCTCACTGGTAGGGGGTACATAAGGAACTGCAGGAGTGGGATATTGTACAAGACCTGAACTAATTGGTCCAGGAGACAAAAGATTAGGAGCGGGTCCAGAACTTGTGTGTCCAGGAGCCGTTTGCTCAGTCAGCTCATCGAATGTTACGTGAATGCTTTCCATAATTTGTCAGGTTCGTTTGTTGTAGATTCGGTATCCCTTGCGATCTGGTGCATACCCAACGAAGAATCCAATGTCTGCTTTAGCCTTTAGTTTTCCCAGATCCTGACTGTCATTTGTCGGGTAGCATAGAGCCCCGAACACTCGCAGAAAAGAAATACCTGGTTTCTTGCCATGTATCAGCTCATATGGAGTTTTGTTGTGAAGAGTATGTATCAAGGATCGGTTTTAGGTGTAACAAGCTGTAGCAATTGCTTCCGCCCAAAGAAACATCGGTGCCTTGGAAAATATCAGCATGTTTCGTGCAGCTTCCACAAAAGTACGATTTCGTCTTTCAACAACCCCGTTCTGCTGAGGAGTGCGTGGAACACTTTTCTGGTGAGTTATGCCAATACTTTCATAAAATTGAATGAGTTGTTTGTTGATGAAGCGAAAAGTGTACCGCTTTTAGAGGGTCATTTAAGCCCTAAATCGTATTTATTTGATCAAATATTGCCCTAAATCGTTCCTTTTGTCATTTTAGGTACTTTGGAGAAGAAATCTGGAAAAAGAAGCATTTTGGACGTTTTTGGAGCATAAAAGTGAAGAAAACGACAAAGTCTCCAAAGCTGCTGGAAAAGTACACTTGACGGCGTCAAGTATTGCTCTTGACGGCGTCACGGCTTGGCAAAAAAGGTGGATATGAAAAATACACATGATAAGCCAGGGAGTTTTACAAAGGAAGTCTGACGGCGTCACCCTTTGAAGTGATCAAGGTCGTCACGGTTTAAGCTAAAGAGAGACGGCATCAAGCTTTATTCTGACGGCGTCAAGCCTTGATAAGCCAGGGAGGATTTTGGAGGACTAAAGAGGGACGGCGTCAGGAAGACCATCCGGGAACCCTAGACACGGCGAGGTGACGGCGTCAAGATCTATAACGTGACGCCGTCAGCCACTAAGTTCTATATATAGTTTTGCAATTTTTTGTCATTAGTGTGCAACTTTGTGAGGAGAAACCCTAAGACGAATTTCTGCCATTTTTAAGGGTTTTCATACCCTTGGATCTCCCATGTTTAATTGAAGATAAGTAATCATTTAATCAATCAATATGTCTATGTGTTGTTTGATTATATCTCGTTCTTGTCTTTTAATTAACATGCTAGGCTAGATTTATCTTGTGTTTGCTTAGATCTAATGAAACCTAATTATTGATTATTGGTTATTAGTGTGTTATTAATTGTATTGGATGATTGTTTATCGATGTTAGGCTTAAGAAAACTGGCTAACCTCCTATACGGTAACATGCTTGAACGTCTTAAGAAACATGAACCAATGCGTACTAAGGTTTTTATGGTTGTATTTAATGCATGAGCGAATTCTAGTGATCCCATGTTAGGAGCTTCTTAGCCGGCTCGACATAGGAGTGAAGTAGGAGCTTGTAGAGTTGGGGAAGTACGTACGCCACCCCACGATTGGTATTAAGGAATACACCCGTCATCCACGCAATTAATACACACTAATCAACCGGTAAAAGATAGTTAGGGAGTAAGGAAATCTAAGTAAACACATTTCTCTCCATATAAGTTTCACAACCTTTTCATTTTCAGTTATTTTATTTTATTTGCATTTGTAGTTATTTGGGTTAGTTGACTAGCAACTAATTCCGCCCACTCCTTCAAACCCGAGATTTTACTTGCTTTCATAAAATATAAAAATACAAAAAAGAATCTTCCCTCACCCTTAGACCTATTAGAGTAGTTTTTCAATCCTAACGACACTATTCCCCTAGAGAACGATCAATCCCCCGGTACTTGCCACTTCACTATACTACATCGGTCAGGTACACTGCCTGGTGGGGATTGCAAGCCTCTCAAGATCCCTCGAGAGGTAAAACCTGTTGTAAGGTCGCAAAACCACGCATCATTTGTTAACAAACTCAGTTCCATTGTCTGTGCGGATGATTCTGACGGTTTTGTTAAGTCTTACTTGTAGTTGTTTGATAAGTTTGATGATAACCTCTGGAGTCTCGTCCTTGGTTCTCAAAAACTTCACCCATGTAAACCGAGATTAGTCATCGACCACCACAAGAATATATTTCTTCCCATTTATACTGTGCACTCTCATTAGTCCGCACAGATCCATGTGAAGGGTATGAAGAGCGTCCATAAGGGTGTTGACAGTTTTGGGTTTGTGAGTATGCTTCTTGCTTTTGCCCAGTTGACAAGCAGAACAAAGATGATCCTTTTCAAACTTCAATCTGGGCATACCTCGTAAAAGATCCTTGCGAGTAAGTTCATTTATGGTGCCGAAGTTTAAGTGATTTAAACGACGGTGCCAAAGCCATGATTTGTTCTTTGAGGCCTTTGACAGCAAGCAAATAGGAGAGGACCGCATCATGTCTTCAATAGAGATGGTGTATAGATTAGTGCCACGACTGCCTTTAAGGAGATCAATACCATCCAATTCTCTGACGAAACATGTGTGTTTTCTGAAAGCAACTTCAAGATCAGAATCACAAAATTAACCAACAGAGAACAAATTGTGCCCAAGTCCTTCCACGTAGTATACCCTGGAAATTACACTGTCACCAAACACATAATCTCCATAACCCATAATCGCCCCAAAATGGTCGTTCCCGAATCTAACTGTGCCGATAAACTTATTCACGAAATTCTTGAGCCGTGAGCGATCCCCGGTCATATGTTTTGAGCAGCCTGAGTCCAAATACCAAAGGACGATTTGTACGACCTACATTTGAAAACAGACAATGATGGATAACTGAAAAAGGTGGATCCCCACGTGCAACTCGGGTCCGTTTGGTTAGCACAAACAAATTCTGGAACTACAAGAATCATAGATGCCATGGTATTCACAGTGGAAACTTCACTGATGGATGCAATGGACCTAGTTACAGGGCATTGTTTCTCTAACGGGAAAATTCTACCAGTTGGCTTCCATTCCTTAACAATCACTACTTTGTGATTAGTCATTCTAGTTAAGGGGCACTTATTTCCTAAAGTGAATTTTCTTCCAGTGGACTTCCATTGATAACCAACATTAGCAAACAGATTTCCTGTTGCTTTCCAAATTTGCTTACTCAGTTCAGGTTTCCTAACATTCTTAACAGGGGATCATTTAGGAGACATCAAGAATGACACAACACAATCATCATGATTACCAGAAATAAAGCATTCGTTACATGTTTTACAGACAGCATTAGAATTCAAATTAATTACAGTACGCATAAAGCTAATACTAGAATCAACACGATTCGTTTCGTTCAAACCAAACTTATTGTTCCTAAGGTGGACTTCTACTTTCTTCTCATGAGCACTCTTAGCTGGCATAGTCCTATCTTTCTTTGTATTGCGACTAGACTTTGACCCGTTAGCTTTAGTGTCACTGTTTACTCCTGTAGAAGCAATGATGGGAACATTAGTTTGTTTTACTGCCATTTGTTTTTCCGGTTTTGATGTGCAGGGTTCAGATGTTTTCAGTGGTACATCAAAGGTTACATGCTTGTTCTTAGTCATTAAGGATGATGCAATAAACCTATCTCGCTTGTTATCAATCTTAGGACATGTGCCAGTGATGTATTCTAAAAGTTCCTGAGATCGTTTAGTGAGGAAGCAGGCATCTACAACTGCACTATCAAGTGGTTTATCTATCCTATCCTCTTCTACGATCTCACGAAGGGTATCAAGGCTATCCTTAAGGTGAGTGAGATATACTTGATGAGCAGACCTATTGTTCCTAAGGGGAAGCGGAATAGGCACAACATCAATTGCATACTTACTACAAGTAAAAACCTTTGGAACAACATTATCACTGGTGATGACTGGCATTTTCCCTTTCACCCGAGCCTTTAGATACTCAATCTCATTAAGCAAAGAAGTTATTTTTTCATTGGTTTTATCACGTGTGATTTTAATCGAATCTTATAACTCTCTGTAATGCTGTTTGATTTTTGAATTTTCAGCTTGAAAACAATCATTTTCATGTTGTAATTTATTGATGGTGTCTTGATAGTGAAAATTCTGAGAATCTAAAAACGATGGTTTATGGGTTCCAGTCACATCACTCTTATTCGATTTTAATTGGGCAATTTGGGCCCTCAGTTTTCGAATCGTGTTAGTGTGAGCTTGAATTTTTTCATCTCGTTTGCTTAATTCAAAATATGCATCAAATTCAGGAGCATCCAAAGATGTCTTGACATTTGAGATTTTGATTCTTTCTTCTAAATGTTGATATTTTAATTGCAAATTAAGATTATCAACCTCTAGTTTTGAAAAATGCCTGACCATGTTATCATGGTCATCGTTTTGGATTTTCTCATGCAATTTTAAATTCTCCCCCTCAAGCTCAACAACACGATTATGGGTAACATTCAATGCAATAGACAACTCATGAAATGACAAGCAGTTAAGGCAGAATCAGTAGCAGTATAAAATGCATCCTGTGCAATACATCTAGCAATCATATTCTTATTGGTGATGAGAATGTTCTTCTTGTCAATCTCACAACATTTAAGATCAATAGCATTTTGTTTTCCCATGTTTTCCATTTCTTTAAACACTTCTTTCATTTCTTTTAATTCAGTTTCAAGGGTTTTTTGCATGCCCTCAAAATGTTGTTTGAGAAGTTTAAAAAATGGAATAACCTCAGTTAAGTAGCACTGTTTTGTTTGTTCAAAATCCCTTTCCCCTTCAGTAATTCTCGTTGGCGTAATTTATCAAAATCAGCAAATAGTTGACAAAGAACATATATGCTAATTTGAGTTTTACATTTTGTGGAAAGAATTAAAGGAACTATGGGCATGGGTGTATTGGGTGGGTACACCGTTGCTGCAACTATCTTTCTAAAGGGTGGAGTTTTGGCTTGAAGTTCTTCGGCTTTTCTTTTTTCTAAGTCTAAGGACCAAAATATTTGTTCTGGAGTCAACTTAGTTTGAGGTACAAAAATAGCTAATCGGTTCTCTTCAGAGTAATCATGGGGTTTGATTATGACTCGATTTGCTATACATTTGGGATCCTTCATTTTTTCAGCCAATCTTTCTCTATTTATTACTTCTATCTCATTACTCTCTTCAAATGATGACACATCGGGAGGGGCATGACCAGGCTTAAGCATTACATTTGCATCATATAATGCAGGTTAGGCAACTTTAACACTCCTAAGTAAAACTGATTTAGGTTCACCTACATCCTTTTCACTATTTTCATCACACAACTTTTTATGCTTTTGAATCATTTGAGCAGTTTGTCTGGTTTGGTATTGTGTGTACAACTTGTTTTCAATCTTATTCTTTAACGTTTTAAGTCTGGAAAAATCATTTAAGAGTTTTGTTTCTTTTTCTTTGAAATCAAGTTTTAGTGTAATTACACTTTCTTGGATCTCCTGTTTTTGTTTAACAGTTTGATCAAGTTGTTTTCGTAAAGAATATAACTCATTTTTCAATGTTTCTTCCCTTAAATTACGTTCTGTTATGAATGTGCGCATTTGACTATCCATTTTCTGCTCATGTTCAGTTAGCTCAAATTTTGCACGTTGTTCATATATGGCCACCTGATCTTTATAGATGTTAAGTCTAGTGGTCAAAGTGTCATCAGGGATAAACACGGTGTTCTCATGCAACTCACAAGCATTATCAACAACAGAAGATGCACTACTTGGTACAACAGATATGTCGTTGTGATTCACATATTGTTCATATGGGATAACATTACTATTTCCCATATCAGCAGTATCTGATTCAACAACGTCTGTTTGTTGTATTTTGTTGGGAATCTCCTGTTCATCGACCATATTATACATGTCATACAGCTTTAGTACCTCAGATATGACAGATGCATTGGAAGGACCAGATTGCTGTAGTGATGATACTGTAGAAGACAGATTAGCCATGAAGATGGTTTGAGCAGTGGGTTCATCATCAACGTCTGAGTCAAAAGCATCACAGTCATCAGTTTGGAAGATATTGGGATCATTCAGTGCCAAGTCCTGAATTGGTTGATCATCCACATCAGCATCAAACGTGTTCCCCTCATCACCAGCAAGAAACAATAACTCCTCTTCGTCCAAAGCTGCTCCATTCTCTTGAGCTTGCATTAACAGCATCTTATCTTTGAAGTAGTCAGAGTTCTGTGGACGCTTTGGTTGAGTACAGTTCTTTGCTATGTGTCCTAGTCCACCACAGTGGTAACATTTAATTTGACTTCCCTGTCCCTGATTAGCATTCCTAACTCTGTTCTGTATGTTACCCCGACCAATGTTCCTTTGATTCACATTCTGCCTTCCATGAACATCCTGAACCACAACCCTTCCATCTTTCACTGTTGCTTGATTGCGTGGATTTGATGAAGTTCGAAGTTGGTTGTTGGTTTGAGGGAGTGTTGCTCTGAACTGTTGGACAAGTAACGAAACTTGGTTGGAGAGATTATCATTCATCTTGTCAGTATGAGAGTATCCTGAGTCCAGTTGGTTGTTCATAGCAGATGGTGGGTACAAAGATGATTGGACAAATGATGTCTGATTCTGTGATGAATAAGGATGGTGATAAACTTGATTAAGTGAGGATTGATTGAACGGCTGAACATTTGAAACAAATGCAAGTGGATCATTAGATGTTGTTGGATTGAGTTTTTCCCTCAGTTGACGATCATAGACAGCATGCTTTTCATGTTGTTGTAAGTAAGCATACAACTGTTCATATTTAGTCTGTCTCAATCCTTTGTTGAGCTTCACGGCCGTGAAAAATCTATCCCACTCGGGTGACATGTTGTTCACAAACTTAGAATTGAGCTGGATATTTGGTATTGTCATCCTGATGATCCTCATGTCATTCACAAGCTTGTGAAATCTCACATAATAGTCAGTGATGTTTTCACTAGGATTCATCTTGAAGTGCTCAAACTCATCATACAACTGAGATTCATGATCTTCTTTGGTCAGTTCAGAACCAGCCAGAAGCATTTTAACATTGTCCCAAACAGCTTTGGCTTCAGTGTTGAAGTTGATAAGTTTGTAAATGTCCTTGGGAAGTCCTTGAATCACAATGTTAGAAGCTCTAATGTCAGCATCATAACGCTTCTTCTCCTCCTCATTGAGATCGTTGTAATTACGTGGCCTGTCGATTCCAAGAGTGACAGTTCCATCCTCAGCGGTAGTGACAACATCTCTAGTGGTGCCCATTTGAAAAGGTCCTTCATCAATGGATTTAAGAATGTTAACACCATTCTCTTTTCCCAAGCAATAAAGTCGTATTCTTTGTGCCCATGATTCATAATCCGTCCTATCAAGCATAGGAGGGCGGGTATCGGACCCGGCAGCTTGAATGTCATCGAAAGAAGTGCTTGCCATGATGTAAACTTGCACGGGATTTTACAATTCTATTATTTAAACCGAGAAATAGATTCTTTCGCGAGATTTTACAAAAAAATCAAGAATAAACCGTGATTTGATTACTTGAATGTGTTATGATGAAAGTTTGGATCGATAATGATTAGTGATTGTGTGTTAGTTTAGGTGAATTGTTGTTAAATTGTGATTGGGTTTGGTTGTATTGAGTTTACGTAATGGTTTGAGCAAATCGCAATGAATGAACTTGAGCAAATCGCAATAAAGAAACTTGTCAAATCGCAACACTGATCTTCAGAGAGGCAAATCGCAACACCCCAAAACGCAGTAACAAATCGCAAGTCCTCAAATCGCAACAATCTTCAAACCGCAAGACTTGAGCAAATCACAGACGCTTCAAATCGCAGAGACTCAAATCGCAAAGACTCAACTCGCAACTGATTCAAATTGCAGGCTCAAATCGCAGCCTCCAAATCGCAACCTTCAAATCGCTGACTCCAAATCGCAGTTCTCAAACTGCAACCTCAACTCGCTATTCACTAGTAGACAAACACGTCACTTTCTTGCGATTTTGTCCTTTTCCCTTTTTGTTAATAAACCAAATCGCAGTTCTGGACCAAGGCAAACCGCAACAAAAAAACTACCCTTAATATCACAAACCGCAACCAAGAACACTTTACCGAGAACCAAATCGCAGTGAAGAAAAATTCTTCAAACTTCCAAGAAAAACACCAACTGAGCCGTAGATTAGCAAGAAACGATACTAGAGATATTTGTGAACATGAAAGTACAAAGCCTTAACAAATTTAACCACAAACAAAGCTCAAGCAAGGATTTTCTTGGCTTTACAATTCGAACCACAAAAAATACGAAAAAACACCAAGAATGAACCACAAATCCGAGAACATACAATCAATCGAACCTAACCATGGCTCTTGATACCAATTGTATGATATTCATAAACATAACACACCTACAAGATTAAGGTTTGGCCGATTTATGTAGAGAGAGAAAGAGAGAGAAGTTGGGAGCCTTTTAGTGAGAGAAAGTGAGAGATATTAGATTAGATGAATGAAAGGTCCAACCCTCTCCTTGGGTGGGAGAGGGTATTTATACATATGAAACAAACGCCTCTAGTAGGCTATGGACCGGGCTGACAATGGGTAAAGACCCGACCCGACACCATGGTGTTACGATATCAAAACTAATATTAATAATCCTACGAGCTACTTAATGCTAATAGATACTCGGGGTGACCGAGTCTTTCATGTGAATATTTATATTCCTAACACCATCACACATCCCTTAAACTCTCACCAATCTCTTTCACTTTCTCTCTCTAAAATCCCGGCCGACCACCACCAACCGTCGCGTATTGTTTTCGCCATCCATATCACTCCTCACTTCCAGCTAACTTAAAAGCAGAAACCACACCAACCACCACCACCTTCGTAATCCACACACAACAAACAACAAAATCAAAGTGGATATAAAAAATAGATAATAAAAAACGAATATGAAGTAGATCTGGTGCACCGAGGTACAATGTTGTTGGATCAAGTGGTGGCTGTTTGGATTCGATGGTGGTGTTGATGGATGGCAGCGACGGTGTCTTTCCTGTGATGGAAATACCCTTGGCCAGATCCGGCCATATCTGTCCCCACTGGCAGCAAGATCCGGCCAACTGCCGCTGAATAAATCTTGGTGGGTTTTGGTTAAACATTTGTTTCTAGGTTTTTTCATATAGATTTTCTTTTGGGTATGGTAAACATTCCATTATCAATGAATTAGTTTTTGAACACAAATGATTTTTTTCATAACTAGAAAGATTCAGAAAGGTGTGTATATGATTTTCGTGGGTAGTAGTAACGTACAAAATTGTTAAATTTACAAATAATAGTTGTGTGAGTAGGAGGGTTGTAACGAAATCACAGTGTCACCAATAATTTGGTAATATTCTACACTTTTGATTATTCTTGAGATTGAAGTTGATTTAAGTGGAATGATTGGTGAAATTTTTGGTTACTTTTATTTCAAAGTGGTAATAGATGGTTTGATATGAAAATGAAAAAGATGAAGAAAAATAAAGTATTGCGTCTTTGGTGTTTTCGAAATTTTGGGTGTTGTATTGCATTAAACTGGTGGCCGGAACGGAACAGTGGTGGCCGGGATGAATAAGGTCAAAGAAGATGAATGATAATGAATTGAGGGTGTGTTTAGTTTGGGTTTAAATAAATAATAATAATAATAATAATAATAATAATAATAATAATAATAATAATAATAATAATAATAATAATAATAATAATAATAATAATAATAATAATAATAATAAGATGAATGATCTACAGTTCGGCGTTGGGGTGTCTGGAGGAGGAGAGGCTATTCTTCACGCTGTGAATCAGTTCCTTGAAGACTGTGGGGATAAGGAGGGTCTTTCGATGTTGCTGGTGGATTTAAAAAACGCCTTTAATTTGGTAGATCAGGAGGTTATGTTACAGGAGGTTCGTCTTCGTTGCCCTGCTATTTCACGTTGGGTGGAATTCTGCTACTCCAGCCCAGCTAGACTCTATTATGGGGAACACATCTTATGGTCGCACCAAGGGGTGCAACAAGGCGACCCTCTCGGACCTCTACTTTTTGCCCTAGTGTTACACCCCCTAGTACGCAAGATTCAAGACTCCTTTGATCTTGCCTTCCAAGCGTGGTACCTAGATGATGGCACTATTATTGGTTATACTCTGGTCGTGGGGAAGGTCTTAGATCTTATTATGTCAGATGGACCTAGTTGTGGCTTGCACCTTAATGTGGATAAAACTGAAGTTTTTTGGCCACCAGAAGATCCCAGAAGCCGGCTCGCGGGTGTTTTCCCGCCTAATATTGCTCGCCCTTTACACGGCGTTAAATTATTGGGTGGGCCGGCTAGCGTGGACTTTGAGTTTAGTAGTGGGCTTGCTATGAAAAGGGTTGCTAAAACCATCGAGCTTATGGATGCCGTTGCTAAGCTTAATGATCCTCAATGTGAGTTGCTCCTTCTCCGTGCTTGTGCTGGTATTTCAAAGTTATACTTCTCTATGCGCACATGTTCTCCCCGGGTCTTTGAGGGTGCCCAGACTTCATTTGATGCGGCGCTTCGTTCCTCTATGGAACGTATTGTCACTGCTTCTGGACCTGGGTTTGGGGATTGGCAATGGAGATTGGCCACGCTTCCGTTTGAGTTTGGGGGGCTTGGCGTATATTCTGCAGGTGATGTCTTGAATTATGCTTTCCTTGCGTCTAGACTCCAATCTGCTAGCTTACAGGCTAACCTCCTTCGACAGTCTGGCATAGTAAATTATGGATCTTCCTTTAACGATGCTCTGTGTACTTTTAACACGAAAATGGAGTTCGACCTTTTGAGTAACCCGGTGGAGATCGCTACCCTAAAACTTATGAAGAAATTGGCAGATATATATTTCACACGTGTTACTAAAACGGCTGAATCCACTTTTGGCCTATCCACTCGACTGATGGCGCTTTGTAGATCGCAAAGGGAAGACTACACCTCCGATTGGCTCAGGGTGGCCCCGATATCTGGGTTGGGGCAGACTATGAACGCTAGAACCTACCTGTGTGTTTTATGCTACCGCCTAGGTGCCCTCCTGTTCACTGTCCAGATGTCGTGCTCAGCTTGTTCAAGGTTATTTGCGGGAGACATTTACGGGGATCATGCAGTGTCATGTGCTGGTATTATTGGTATTAAGCACCGACACAACGTGGTACGCGACACTCTCGCTGATATCTGTTCTCGGTCTGGGATCTCTGTTCGTAAAGAGGTTGACATCGGCCTCTGTGGAGAAAGGGATAAAAGCTTACGCCCAGCTGATGTATTGCTATATTCTTGGGACGGGGGGCAGGATGTTTGTGTTGATTTGACAGGGTCGTCTCCTTTGACGCAATCGGGTATGGCTGATTTTGCGCCAGGACGAGTGGTTGTTGAAGCAGCACAACGCAAACGTGTCAAATATGAGACCAAGTGTGCCGATATTGGGTATGGGTTTCTTCCTCTCTCGTTCTCTTCCTTTGGGGAACTTGGGAAGGATGCAGTGACCTTACTGAAGTGGATCCGAAAGTTCTCAGTGACTCAAGACATCGGATCGCGAGCCGCTGCTCATATTTTTAGTAGGATTAGCTTTGCAATATCCACAACAACAAACATTCAAACTCGAAAAAAAAAAAAAAAAAAAAAAAAAAAAAAAAAAGGATTCACATAAACAAGAACATAAACGAAAAATACAATCCAGGTAAAAAGATCTCAGTGTGTTAAGTAGCAAGATAAAACGATCTTTATAGATCTTACAAACACTCATCATAGATCTATAAAAAGTTATACTTCTTTTTAATATACGAAATGTATCAAGAAAAAAACAATAACAAATTTGTTATTTTCTTTCCTTCTTTCGGTCAAACAACAACAAATGCACCTTACTCGAGACCTTTTAAACAAGATCTTGAAGCCATAACCATGTGTGGTTGTTCAGTTTGTGATGTAAAAAGACGAATGGTGTTTGTTTGGTATGGATATAAGTGCCACTGGATTTGTGTTTGTTATTTGGGTTGCGTACGGAGTGAAAGGGATGGTGATGGTTGGCAGCGGGGGTAATTTTCAAACATGGTCCGGATGCAGGTGGGGGTGGTTTGGGGTAGCAGTGGTTGTTGGATGGTGATGGATGGAGGTGGGGGTGGTTGGGAATAATGAAGAAGGGTTAAAAAAAATTAGGCACTGGTGGTTGTTATAAAGAAGGAGATATGCAAAATGATACAATTATCCTCCCATGTGCACGTCACATGACCAATTTAACGGTCAAACTAACGGAAAATTTGGTTAATGGACCAAACCCGTTATGGGTCGCAACCACAGGGAGATGATCCTTTAAAAAAAAGTATATAGACTAAAAGTGTTAAACCCGACAGACCACAGGGACCATTTTTGAAATTAACTCTAATAATAATAATAATAATAATAATAATAATAATAATAATAATAATAATAATAATAATAATAATAATAATAATAATATGAGGGTAGTTTGGTCATTTTATCATTTTAAACAGTTAAACTAAAAGAAAAATTGGTCAAAGGACCAAACCCGTTAAAAAAAATTAAAGTAATCAAATCCGTTAAACCTGACAGATCACGGAGACCATTTATGAAATTAACTCTAAAATTATACTTTATAGTGCCCCAGGACACAAGTTAGAGGCAAAAGATAGAAAAACCCAACATATAAAACAAAATAAGAAAATACTGTAACATGGGAAATAGAAAAAGAGATGCTACAAAATACTCCCTCCGTTTTAATTTAATTGTTCATATTTCTTTTTATGGATGTCTTAAATTAATTGTTCACTTTTCTTATTTAGTAAAAACTAGAGAATCAAGTGAAAGAATATTCTATTTTAGTGGTTGAAAATTAAAGTGGCCTCACTTTTATTAAACTTTACAAATAATTTGACGGAGGGAGTAATGTCTATAGCCTAACTCGCGTGGCACTCTCCAAACCACATATGAGGTTTGCTTACGTGGGCAATCAACTTAATTTATAAACAGAACGAAGTGCGGGACCAAGAAAGTGACATATTTTACACGTCATCATTGACTAAATATCATGTAACAAAACAATTATCAATTTCATCAATAAGAAGAGCATGCTGAAACCACCATCACAATTTACCAATCAAGTCAGCAGGCCAATGTTGTTTGCTGTATTTCTTGTGTTATTTTCATTGGAAGTTATCGACTCACGGTCCCTCGTTAAGACACTGCCAGGATTCGATGGTGATCTTCCTTTCACACTCGAAACTGGGTAATTACCTCATGATACTCTTTTTAACTGAATTATGTTGGTTTAATTTCCTGTTTTCGGTTTATACGAACTCTTACTAAGACAATATAATGTGGTTTGATAAAGGTACATTGGGTTAGGTGAGTCCGATGATGTGCAGTTATTTTACTACTTTGTTGAGTCTGAAGGGAACCCGAAAGATGACCCTCTCATGCTTTGGATGAGTGGAGGCCCTGGTTGTTCTTCTGCTTCTGGCCTCTTTTTTGAAATTGGTAATTTCTTACATCTCTAGCTTGTTTTAGCCAAAACAGCTTTTACATATTTTCAATGTAGAGGTCGTGACCCAACTTTGCATTTAGCAGCTCACATTACGGTTTGGTAATTCCAAAACAACCAGCCATTCCTGTTTTGGTAATTCCGAAACAAGTGCTGATCGTGATTCGTGAGTTCGTGACATTAACTAGCTAACACTGAGATCGCAAAATAAGTATAAGGTGATCCTATATATGAGTAGGTTTCTTCATTTCAAGTTCCTAGATATTTTTTGTTTCAATATAATGTCTTTGGTCGAAAGTCCATCTCCCAGTACTAAGTATTGAGTTGTTGAGACGAATTGCCGCCACATGAAACTAATAGCAACCCCAGTTGGGATTAAGTCAACATATGGAGCAGAAGTATCCTATTAGCAATATCCCTATATAAAAAAATGTAATGTAAGTGTAAATTTATGTCCGAAATCCATGATCAGTAATATCTATTCTAGTTAATTTGGTTGTGGATGTAGCACGGTTATCCTAGTTGTGTAAACCATGCAACTCGGTACTAGGACTTATTGCTGTGATACTCTAGCAAACAGCAAATTTTTGCTGTGATACTCTAGCAAATAGCAAACCTTTTTGCTTTGCAAACATACATGTTTGTGAGACTTTGATAGTTCTGTGCAGGCCCCCTCACTTTTCCATATGAAACCTCTACTTTGGAGAAGCCAGTACTTGAGTTAGTCCCAGACAGTTGGACAAAGGTGACTCTAAATCTTACCTAATGTATTGATTTCATTACCAATATAGTTACACTTTTTTATACAAACATTCATGTTAAAAATGTGCCGAGTTACTTCACAATAATTTCATACCAATGTAATTACATCACATTTTAGGTGGCCAGCATAATATTTCTTGATCAACCTGCTGGGACAGGATTCTCCTACGCAAGAACTCCCGAAACTTACATAACAAATGATACATCAGCTGCAATATATTCATACAATTTTCTGTGGAAGGTTGGGTCATTATCCTGTATAAGCAATTACTTCTCCGTTTTCTCAGTAAACATATATCTTCAATGCATATATGACGTGTAGTTTTCAAAGAAATTACTTTATCTGCTGTAAATACAAACTAAGATGCAGCTTGCTGACTATGTATTTCTTCTTGCAGTGGCTAATCGAGCATCCTAAATTTCTCAACAATCCGTTGTATATTGGTGCAGATTCGTACAGTGGCATAGTGCTGCCGATTATTGTTGAGGAAATATATAACGGTACTCATAGAGTCATAGATAGTTTAATTCCATGGCATCGAACTATCAATAGAAAAACAAAATTCTTCACCTCAAAACACAATAGTCATCTTGTTAGCCATAATTTAAAAAATACAGACTCTTTCATCTAGCTACTGTAGTAGACTTCATAAGTTACTTTTAAGATAGAAGCGGGAAAATTGCCGATTTTCAGCTTCTTGTTTCCATTCTTTGTAGGTAATGAAGCTGGAAAATTGCCACATCTCAATATCAAGGTACAAATTAGTTATTTCAACACAACTTGTAATAATTATTTTGTTACAATATATACTGAATTTACTTAACTGGTTACATTGAATTCTATAATTCCAGTTTTTTGAATAAACCTATTTTTTTATGGATCACTTAATTGGATTTTTTTTCTTCGAGTTAGGGGTATGTTCTTGGTAATCCTCTAACAGATAAAAATGGAGACGCTAATTCAAGAATGTCATTTGCTCATCGAATGGCATTATTGTCGGATGCAATCTACAAGGTAATGGAGCACATTTAAGCTGCCTGCAGTTTCACTACTTTTTAGTATTTGAACTGTGTTATATAATGGTTGGAAGATCCTCTATAAAACATGTCAAATGACCTATTCCCCCCTCCTTTGACTTGGCTTTATTTTAAAAGTCTTAACTTTGGTAATGGTCAAATAACCCCTTTCTATACCCCAATTATTTGTTCTAATACTCATACATGTTATACCATAACAAAAAAAATAAAAAATTTTACTCTCGGTCTTGGGGTGTTACAAAACATGATCTATGCAGTATCTAGGCATCGTCATCTACCCGTACTTAGGTGCTGCATGCACAAACAAAGCTGCAATATGTCGGGAATTAAATCGCTTTCTTTTGCAGTCAACTAAAGAAAATTGCCATGGAGACTACATAAATGTAGATCCCGACAACAGTCTGTGCAAACATGATCTTCAAGTGGTAAATAAGGTACTACAAGAGTAGTTTTTCAATTTGGGTTATTAGCTATATATTCTGCATTTGTATTCTTTTTAATGCTCATTTCTTTGCTCTGTAGTGCCTTGAAAGAATTTTCACGTCACAGATTCTAGAGCCGACTTGTGACACTTCAGATGTCTTCAAATCTGACAACTCCAGGAGGGGCTTAACGGCTGTTGACAAGACATTTCTCGATAATTGGTCGTTAGCAGAACTTCAGATGCAAGGGTGCCGAGTATTATTCTCTCTCTCTAGTTCTTACACTATGTGTGTGTTAAGCTTCACCACTATTCTCCCTCCCCCCCAACCCGCCCAAATTGTCATTAAGTATACGGGTTATTTAGAAACATAGGCACAATATGCCAAATGGTGATGATGTTTTAATTTTCCTTCCCCATTTTTTTTAGAGTTATAATGTTTTCTTGTAACTACATATATACCATTCAATCGCAATTTGCAGGATGACCTTTTTTTATTTTCCTATGTTTGGGCTAATAACAGGGATGTGCGAGAAGCTCTTCTCATTCGTGAGGTTTGTAGGTCACCTCATAGTTTAACTATTGTTCATCTTAATAACCTAAGATGATATATCTTTTAATTTGGTAGGCTAGAATAATAATATATTGATTGCCAGGAATTTGGGGATACAGAGTGGGTGCGATGCAATGAAACCTTTTCTAATAAAGGTAAGGAAGCTATATCTTACACAAACAATGTTCTGAGTAGTGTTGACTATCATCGACGTCTTTCGGATAAAACTTGTCGAGCTCTTATATACAGGTAATACAAATTATTATGCTTTTTCTAGTCGATCTGAAAGTAAAGATAGTGATTACGTTTTTTTTTTTTTTTTTTTTTTTAATATATGTGTGTTTGAACAGTGGAGATCATGACATGCTTGTTCCATATGTGGGTACTTTGAGCTGGATTGAATCACTAAACTTGTCGGTTGTAGATGATTGGAGACCCTGGTTCGTAGACAAACAAGTAGCTGGGTTAGTTGTGCTGTCACTTGGAGCTGATATGAATTTCTATAATCAAGATAAATGCATAAAATATTGAAATATTGATGTTTTGGCACTATGCTGCTCATATCTTCTTTTTTCCAGATACACCATGAAATACTTGAATGACAACTACAGCTTAACATTTGCTTCCGTAAAGGTGAATCTCGTCGCATGAAATTTGGACATGCCTTTTAGTTTAAAAAAAGTTCAGCTAATAATTTGTTACCTTAACTTGAACCCAAACTTTTTGGTTTTATACTGAGACTTGTTGCAATTTTCATGAAATAAATATTTTCTTACTTATGATCATAATAATTGATCGTTTTGTATTGTGGATAGGGAGGTGGTCACACAGCTCCATCGTATAAACCAAAAGAATGTTTAAGCATGTTTATGAGGTGGCTTGCAGACGACACGTTGTGAGCAACAGCTTTTGAATTTGATGTTTGTGTCTTTTTTTTTGAATGGCAAACAATTTGATGTTTGTGTATTATCTTGTTAGTACTATATATCCATTTGTATTTATGTTTTTCTTTTTGTGCACAATAATACAAGTAGTTTATACCATTACTGTTGTTTGTTACCAAAATAATTTCTAGTCGTTGCTAGGTGAGGCCACTTTCTGCCAATGATGAAATTATACAACTTTGTATGTTTATTTCCTATGAACTGTGTTTTATGTTTTGTGACATATAAGTTTATACAAATATTGGGTAAAAACCAAGGGTACTAATATGACTTATTTGTTATATAATCTATTTGATGTAATTTGAAGAAAGAAGAAAGAGATTTTAAGCTATAGGAATGAAACCCCATCACTGCAGGATTCAAATACCAATAGTCATTCCTTGCAGCAAACCAAACACACCCTTAACTTTATTCATCCCTGCGTTACTAAAACAGCAAAATTTCTGCGTTACTAAAATTATCACCCCATTTTGTAATTTTTTTTGTAAAATAATATGGATTAATGTTTAGTTTATTTCATACTTCAGGATTTATCGATTTTTCTTGATACAACATCTATCAATTTCGGGAATACATAGAATTACAAGAGATTTGTTGAGTCTAAACTAAACGATGAAACATAATCAACCAATTTCTTGAGACTCTGATGTGAAGATCCACCTTCATCGAAAGAGATGGTTGTGTCTTTCTTCAGACGACGTATTCTCTCTCTGATTTCTTCACCTTCTTTATCCTCCAACACTCTTTTGATCACTCTCTCGATTCCCACCCTTTCAAGACCATCCTCCAACAAAATGCCAATCTTCCAAACATCACTTACGTATCTTGCAATTATTGGTTGACCAACAACACAAGGTGAACAAATCATAGGAACCCCTTCGCATATGCACTCCAATGTTGAATTCCATCCACTATGAGTCCAAAAACACCCTATCGAGGGATGTGCTAGAACTTCATTCTGAGGACACCATTTTACTATACGTCCCCTGTCTTCCACTTCGTCTAGAAACTTATCAGGCAACCACTCGAGCCATTCTGAACCTTCTACCCACCCTGGTCGAACAACCCACAAGAAAGGAATGTCAATGTTGGCCAACGCATAAGCCACTTCAAGAAATTCTGATTTTGAAATGCGTGCAACACTCCCGAAACTCATGTATAGCACAGACTTGGGGGCTTGTCCATCTAGCCATGTGAAAAAGGTTCGGTCTTGATCAAGCACACTGCTTGGTGACACAGGGAAATACATCTGTAGCGGGCCTAAACTGAACTTTGGAATTGGAAAATCTTGGTTAAGGGTTTCTAGAGTAGGTTCATCGAGTTCAATGAAGGAATTCCAAATGATTCCCGATGATGCCTTTATTTGTTTAACTACTTTAGTGAGATATTCCCCCAAACCTTTTGGGTTCGGTGTGATCTTTATGATGTCTTTTACTTTCAAAAGGGGGTATTTCGGCATTGGCGCTTCATATCCTGGATCTGGAAGTATCAAGACATATTGCATATAGGAAAGTAGTTAATATGACAAACCCTAACAGCATAAATATGCACCTATCTGTACACGACAAATATGTTTTGTAAACAAAATTTACAATCTATAATGTGTGTGTGTGCAACAAAAAACCTCTGTAAGAGAGCAAAGAATAGACCTTTTTTTGTAAAGTTGAAGTACCCCTTTTCATAGAAAAACAGTAAATCGCCATAAACAAGGACCGAAGCAATCGTGCATGCCCACATCACCAACCGAGGTACCTTCATAGAGTCAGCCACTTCCTGCGCGAAGTAGTATTCAGCATCTGTGATTAAACACGCCACTGGTGGCTCGTTTGGTTCAGCCAACAACCCATTTAGGCACTCAGTAAATGAATCTACGCAGTTTTCATTAAGGTATGTAATGATAAAGGTAGGATCTGGTGGTGTCTTGGGCACATGATTTATCTCAGAAACATGGTCAGCAATGGTCTTGAAGGTGAAGTGAGGGTAGTTTGCATAACTGGGTGAGTTAAATTCAGCATGTAAGAAAACTATTTTAAAACCATGGTTATGAAGAATGTTTCCTAGCTGAAGCATGGGAGTAATATGACCTTGCCAAGGTAGGGGAAACAATATTATTCTCGGGCGAGTTGCTGTTGGTTGTGTTGACCCTAGAGTGGTGTCTCCTCCATTGGGGTACATGTTCAGTGAGTTTCAATTCTAACTTGATTAGAAAATAGTTTAAGTTTTAGTGCCACAAGATGAACAATACTTCAAGATGAAAAAGTTTTGAGTTTCAATAGAGTGGAAAGTATGACTAAAGAAAGTGTTTTGGCCGGTATCATGGTTTAGGTTTTACATATAGCTATCATAGCTAAAAAAAAGCATTGTAGTACAACTTTTGTAGATTTTAATATATTAGAGCATCCAAGACTGGGTCATGGTGGAAATCGTCGGTCCTGTGCAGAGTGGTCACCGTGATTTAGTGGTCACCGATTTTTTTTTTTTTTTTTTTTTTTTTTTTTTTTTTTTTTTTTTTCTAAAAATGATTAAAATTTGATAGTGACCATATATAATTGATTTGAAAATATTTTGACGTGGCATTCAGGGATAAGTGAATAGAGTTGAGATCATATATTTAATAAATCAACCTTAAACATTCGTTTTTCATCAAAATTAATAAAAAACTATTTTCCCTTTTTTTTTTAAAAAACAAACATATCTTGCAAACGGTAAATCTTGAAGCTACGAAAAATACGTCATCTTGACGAGAATTAAATTATCTTTCTATAGATGTGATTCATTTTAAAAATCACATGTGATTTTTTTAGGAGAAAAATTTGAAAAAAAAAATAGTCGAAAATATATAGAAGTACATATCTATGCAATGATAATTTAATTCTCGTCGCGATCGGATGATTTTTTTCGCGTAACGATTAACGGTTTGCGAGATATTTAATTTTTTTTAAAATGTTGAAAGTTTATTATTTTTTTTTTGATCAAAAAATGAATGGACATTATTGGTTTATTGGATTTATTACAAATATGGGATATATGACAAATATGAGATATATTGATTTTTTCTCTAAATGAATAACATTTCTATTTCTTGATATCTAATTTTTTCTCTAAAGGACGACGTTTGCACTTTCGAAAAGGTAAGGATTGTATTTGCAATATGGACATATAACAAGGACGATTCTTGCAATTTACTCTAGCTTAAATCATTTCTTTCAATTATATAGCACTAAATAATTACTATGTAGTTATATAAACTTTTACTTATAATGATTAAAATAGCGAATTCAGAAGAAACTCTAATATAATGTTACAATTAAATATAAAAAGAGAAACAAAAGTACACGAAACCATAAATCAAAAACACGATTGAGCCGTGTTTGACACAATTTTATTAAGATAGATTCGTTGTCTATTTTCAGTTATTATAAAAAAAAAAGTGTTTGTTTGGTTGCGTTAATGATGTTGTGTCTAATATATCTTGTTACAACTCAAAGGTTGTTCAACCAAAATTAGTAACCGAAGTTGTACATCGAGTTATTATTGACCTCAAAATAGTTGTTAGAGTCACTTACAACTCACAATCATAAAGATTGTTGATTGTCCATTAAGCTAGTCTTACGTCATTATTCCAAAGCCAGTTTAATATTTCTAGAACCAAATCTTGCAAATCATAGGCGGAGCTTAGTGCCCCCCTTAGAAAAAAATTTGATAGTGTACTTTTCTTGCTATTTGGTAAATTCTTATATTATACTTTTTAGCCCTCCTAATATACAAGAACTACCTTAATGGCCCTCTTAGAAGTTTTATGTTGAAGCTCTGCCACTCCAAACAATCCGTGCACCCTGCTTTGAGTATCGTTCCAAACAACTTTACTTTGAGCATCGATATATTCACTAATTTTTTCCAATATATTTATATTCTAAATCCAGTTGATAAAAGATTAAAATATGATGTTAAAATGTTATTTCGCAATCTTTTAACTAAAAACTTATCTAAATAAACGTAAATGATAACAATTAGTGGCCTCCTCCAGAGCGATTCTGAATTTTGACCTAGGGATAAAACTTTAATATACTTGAATAACCAATATATACATTTTCATTGTTAGACAACATGTAGTAATGGTGTAACGCCCCGTACCCGTTTAGACTGAAATTTAAAACTTTTTGCGGAAACGACTTAATTTTAATGGACCTTTCGTTACTCTTTTACAAACTGGCGATGTTACATTATAAATCAACCCATGAAACCACTTTTAAAAGATACTAGACTCAATTACCTTTAAAACGGTAGGTGGTACAACCACCAACGACTTACGGTTTGTTTTGTACGACATTTAGAAAATTACCAAAACTGTTGGATAGATGCGCCGTATCTCAAAAAGAGATACGCCATATTACATGATACGCCGTATCCTTTTGAGGGATACGCCGCATCAAGGCTGAGAGGTCATACGCCGTATCAACCTGAAGTGATACGCCGCATCTCCTTTCTGATACGCCGTATCTACCCATCCGACACAGAACATCAGCAGAAAGACCTGCATAAACCCAAATACTCACCCACAACTCAATACAACACTATAACTTGTATCAAAACGCTCACTTTACATTCAAAACCATAACAAACTGTAATACACGGCAATTGACCCGTTTACAACCCAAAATGGGTACAAACACACTTAAATCCAAACGCCCCTTAAACATTTACCAAAAATACTTAAAACACATTTGACAACTCGTTAGACTCACAAACCGTTACCCGACTTTGACACACTTTATACGACTCATAAAATAGACTCTCGGGGTACAACTTTGACTCGAGCTCGGTATTCTACCTAGCTCCTAATGCTTGTTATCTTCCAAATTCATTCCAATTCCTCATGCTACAATCCAAGCCTTCCATTCCGCCGCACTTAAGCCTACAAAAACATTAACAACTAAAAGAATAAGCTTACGCTTAGTAAGTAACCCGTCATAAAACATATATCATACACATTTTCTCACATAAGCGTCATAATCGCATAAAAGCCTCTAAACTACCACATATCACTCATATCATTCACAACTTCATAACATAACCACATTCATTCATCACAACCATAACCAACAACATACCTTAACTAATCCAAAGCCGATAACTAACATACTCCTATCCAAGGTCACTAGCCATCCATCCTTAGCTTACAACCATACTAACCCATCTCTTATACACTTATACAACCACAATACATACATGATAATAACACATATAACACATGTTTTAGGGAGAGTTACTTACCTTAGCTCCACGCTAAGCACATAATTAATATCATCATCATCTATATCATCAACATCATTATCATCCTCATAAGCATCCTAAAACACATAATCATACATAACATATAATACATAATCATTAACTATAAACATGGTTAATACAACCATAACTAACCTCTAAACACTTCTAATCATCATATAATCATATATTGATTATATGATACTCAATCCCATCATTTACTAACTTAAACCCATTATAAACTCATCACATAATCATCATTACCTCTTAATTATCTTAAAACACCATTTACCCTTTAATCCCAAGTTAGGGTTCACAAACCCTAAATCCTTAATTCATAAATTAACACTAATTAAGCATCATTACTTACTTGATAAACATGCTAGGAACAAGCTATAGACTTAACCCTTGAATTATCACCATTAAACCATAATCATCTCATCATCTTTCCCTCTCTTTCTCTTTTGGTTCGACACCCACAGAAAACACACTCTCTTTTACAGGAGAGTGTGAAAACTTATAGATAAATGGGGAAGTTTCTAGCTACAAGGGCAATTCTGTCAATTCTGCTTATTTAAGGTCGATGCGCCGTATCTATCTGCATAGATACGCCGCATCCATGCTACCCCTTATATACGCCGTATCTCTTTCTCCAATACGGCGCATGGACTATAACAAGTCGGTTCTACTTTCCATTCTACCATACGCCGCATGTAACTTCTTGGATGCGCCGCATCTAGGCTATAACAGTCTAACACTTAACACTATAACCATTTGCCCTTAGACAACCACATACTCTTAGTCAAACATACTTAGGCTCGAGTCAACTTCATCTAGGGTGGGGTCCCAATACCCGGGAAACGGGTCTAACAATTCTACCCCCCTTATTTAGATTTCGTCCCCGAAATCTCTCGTCTAAAACTATCCAAAACTAAATTCACGACATAAACATGTCCTTGTTCTCTTGCTTTCTAAGCCAATTCCTTGCAACGATCTAAATGATCACGCAATTTCTAAACTTGCTATACATAACCATAACTCATAATTTGCTTAAAACACACTTTTCATCGCAAACTTATCCAAGATTTCCAGCAATGATGACTTGTCATCCGGAAATATCTACTACTTGACTTTACATAAGTCAAACTTCATTACTATAAACACGCTATCATCAATGTACTAGGCATAACATAACATCATAATCTGGCCAATTTCCTATTCCATATCTTACCAACACATATCAAATCAAAAACCGGCAACTTAACTCAAAATATACAAGGTACCATACAAACGGCACCTTCTAAAATTCTTTCTTATATATCACCTAAGCAATCTATCTTAGCAATTTCTGGGAAAACTTACCCAATTTCTTCTCAACTCGACCTACAAACTCATTTCAAGTATCTATCTTAAGGTTTCACACATGACCTTAACGCCGCTAGCTATAAGTTTTATTCATATCTTGCCTTCCTTATGATGTCCAACACATTTATGTTTTCACTTTCTCATTTTATTATCCGTGCTCTCATCATATCGGCTATACATAAGCCTACTTATTCATTCATGCCATTTTCGATTGCCTTCTAAGGCTTATGGAGATATTACAGGAATCAGCTTTGTAGCGCCATACTTTAACATTATCGCCTCATTACACAGGACATTTATCATTCACTATCTCCGTACTCACATTTGCACCACGGCGTAATTACGCATATAACATTTTGAACATCATTACGATTCCTTGGTTACGCCAACTTAGACTTAACATTCAAAACATAGGTCTTTCATAAGTTCTCGCTACAAGACGTGCTCTAATCTTAATCCTCCTATCTTAGTCCTTACCATTCCTAACTAACTCTAAACTCCCGCTTTCTACTTCTCTAACCCTACTCGTGCCATGTCGGCAACACATAGCCCACTCGTTTATAATTCTTCATTTACATGGAGAGGCGTCCCAATCGATGTAAATCAAGAAATATAAACTAGTGGTTATGTACTCCCGACATAACACCACTACTCCTAATTCCCAATTTAACTTTTATTATTTCATCATTTTTCTTTTTATTACATTATTTTTACTCTTCTTAGACTTGGATCCTTCACATTATCACATTCATCTTGGGGATACTTTTATATGCCATGGACGTAGGCAACCCCTTGCCGGTGAAGGCAACACTTTTCATCCCGAAGGATCTTTAACATTCATCCCGAAGGATTCCTTAACATTCCTTTACTTGGTCATCCCGAGGGATACCACATTTAACATTCATCCCGAAGGATCATTACATTCACACTTTATCACCTTAACAACGGATCAAAGTCATAAGCACCACACACACATTATTACATTCGTTTATTATAGTAATTACCGCTAATCGCCTTAGCAGTAATATGATAATTTCAGAACAACGCCTTTATCTCATACACACTCCTTACATTCTTAATCCGCTTTAGTTATTTTCACATCTTTACTTTAGCTCTTGCATTCTTAGCCTTCATTAATCATTTTCACACTCTTACATTACATTTTAGTCCACTCGACTCATTTACATCTAGACTTCTCACATTTTACCAACCATAACTCATGCATTCATTATGGTGATTACAGCTAATCGCCTTAGCCGTAATATAATTATTTCATGGCAATACCTTAACCTCATACACGCCCATCTCATTATGGTTATTAGTACTTAATAAATTTCGCTCTATTTCATTCTTTCTTATATTCTTAGCTCGTTGCATTCTCATTCTCATACCTTATCTCATTTCTTAATTATATTATGTATTTAAGCGATATTATTCTTTCTCGCCATTTACATATATGCCCTTCATAGATTAATAACGTTAACACCTTCATTAGCGTTACCTTTTCTTTTCACGCATTCCATTTACGTAGGTTCGTTACGTTACCGCACAATGTATTATTATGTTATTGCTTGCACACTTGACTCGTCCTATTCGATCATTAGCGTTAAAACGTACTATTTTTATCTTGTCATTATCTTACCAATACACCTTACTTCAATCCTACAAATTTTACGTCATGTTAAGTATACCATGTACATTCTTAACTTATCGCATTTAATTTCTGACACTCAAACTTTTTCATTTAATTTCCGTCCGTTATATATCCCCGTTTAATCGCAACTTCACCTTCACGCTTAACTCTTAAGTACTTTACCCTACCGTTACCCCGTCTCTATGCCAATTTAACTTTAGTCCTTAATCACTAAATTTAATGAGACCCTATGTGGGTCACAATTCACGCCATCTCTTTCTATCCTCATTCTTTAATCCTCAAGTTATCAAACACCTTAATATTAACTCATTAGTTTCATCTTTTCTCTTCACACTATACATTAGTACACCCAATATCATCACGATCCATACTTAAAGCGTCGTTACTAAATCCTATTTGTTTTTCTTATGTCAACAACCCCTAACAATTAGCGTGCCAATTTCATCTTATCATTACACATTGTGATTGAGTACACTTCTCGTCATCACAATCCATTATTTATGCGTTAATACCTTAAGTTACTTATTGATTCCA
This sequence comes from Artemisia tridentata subsp. tridentata, assembly GCA_021014915.2. Classification (NCBI taxonomy): domain Eukaryota; kingdom Viridiplantae; phylum Streptophyta; class Magnoliopsida; order Asterales; family Asteraceae; genus Artemisia; species Artemisia tridentata. The sequence goes on along the minus strand of CP139509.1, from coordinate 103,688,286 downwards.
TCCCTAATACCAGTTAGCATCTCTCTTCTTGTCTTGCTATGGCTATTCTTTTATCATACACAATCTTGTGTTGTTTACCCTTACGTTGATCCACTTACTTATGTTAGGAACATGTTTTAATCAATTACAAGTCTTGTTCATTTAGATAACATGTTGCACGTTTGGGCTATAATGTTTGTAATTAGAATCCGGTCCATTAGTAGCCCATGGACCGGTTATACCTTCTAGAAACTAGTAAGCATGGGATGCCCTAAGTATTTGCCTATAAATAGAAGGCAAGGGCTCCTCATTTCATGTTGGTTTTTCATGTATGTGCGAAAGCTCTGCTCGTATGTTATTGAATTAAGTGAAAGCCTTCCATTCTTCTTATTCTCTTCTTGTTCTCTTCTCTAGTTTGCTTATTAGCTTATTTCTCTCTTTACATAGCATAATATAGTGTAGTGGTACGTGTTCTTATTAGTCCTAACGAGTGTGTGTTTGAGATATCATCGTGACCTACAAGTGGTATCATACGCCAAGGGATAATTAGGATAGTGTGTTTGAGTCATTAGTATCATTAATTACGTTGGTTTCATAGTTATTGTAAGGTTTTGTTCACATCTTTACGTGAAAACTCTTGTTTGTGTTGAATATAGCTTTGAGATCGTTAAAATTTCACTAATCTTCATCGGTTTTCATAATTTCTACGTTAACAAAGCTTAATATTCATCAAATCTTTTGATTCCTAATCGTTTAAAGTAAAAAACAATCGGGTTTATTGGTTATTTAGACGTTTTGGTGTAATCCGTATTATTAGTGTATTGGAAAAGTTGATGAAAAGTGATATTTTTGGTTTCTGAGTGAACTTCGACAAGTTAGGGTTTTATCGCAGTTGCAATCCAGATAACTAAGGGTTTTATCGCAGTTCGAATCAAGATAAGTTAGGGTTTCATCGCATTTGGGAGATCTTCAATTATCGGCATTGGGACTCAGTATTGTACTTTCTTGTATTAGAAAGTTGTAATACTTCGACTTGGTTGCTTCTCTTCTCTTGTACAAGAGTTGAGAATTATCGAACTTGGATTTGTGATAAATCTATCGCACTTGCCATAAATCATCGCAGTTTGATATCTTATCTTATCGCTGTTTGATATTTTATCGCAGTTTGCTATAACTTATCGCACTTTAAGATAACATATTTAAATTGTCATTATTTATCGCACTTTATAGTTTTATCGCATTTTCTACTTTCGTTATCGCTATTGAAGGTTATCGCACTTGGTGTAGTGTCCTTATCGCACTTGGTGAACTGTCTTATCGCATTTGGTGAACAGTACTTTATCGCATTTGGACAAAATCTTTAGATTTCCAAACCAACTTAACATATATCATCAACACATATCTTAATTATCTTAAAGATCCAGATATGTCTCAACCACCTCATTTCAATTACTACTACCAGCTACAGCAACATCCACAACAACAGCAATTTCATCCTCAGTATCAACAACAACAAGCATTCGTGCAACAACATCAATTTCTCTCTCCACCACAAGTATCCCCACAACAGATCATGCAACAGAATCAACAACTGCAGAATTATTCATCCTACTCCAGAGAACCTCATTGGTTTAACAAGATGTGTGAGGCAATTAGTAGTCAGCAATCACGTCATGAAGCTGGAAGTCAAGAAACTCCACCAATGCTAACTCCGGGTAACTACGTGCAATGGGCTAGTAGATTCCTCAGATTCGTTGAACTCAAAAAACCTCATGGTCAATACCTCAAGAAAGTCATTGAAGAAGGACCCTATCCTATTCCAGCTACTGTTGTTCCAGCAACTTCAGAGAGAGAAGAAACAACCACTCCCACTCCTGTTGCCAACTACACAACTGAGCAAACATTACAACAAGAAGCAAACCAATTGGCAATGTCTTTCATACTTCAAGGAATTCCCAATCCTATCTATCGAAGTATTGATGCTCAAAAGATAGCCAAAGATATGTGGGAACATGTTCATCTTCTCATGGAAGGAACAGAGTTAAACCAGGAAGATCTTGAGTCTAAATTGTATATGGAGTACACTCACTTCATAATGGAACCAGGGGAAAACATTGAATCTTACTACCACCGTTTCACCAACAGTATCAATGATCTTGATCGTCATGATATAAAGTTACCAAAGATTGCTGTCAACTCCAAATTCCTTGGATGTCTTGGTCCTGAATGGCAGAAGTATGCAACTTTTGTAAGGCAGACTAAGAAAATTGGTGATGTCAAATATGGACTCATGTATGATTACCTCAGACAACATCAATCAGAAGTGGATAAAGAAATTGCAGCACGAGGACGTTTCACACCCGCACCAACATCAAACTCACTTGCTCTCGTTGCTCAATCTAACTTCTCTTTACCACACCAGGAATTTGGCCACTCATCTTTTCAACCAAGTCCTCCACCCCAACCTCATAACCAAATCATTCCTTATGAAGCACCACAACAATACTCTGATAACCAGCTGGTTCCATACAACAACACCGATTCAATGCTATACTCAAATGCAGATTATGATGAAGAAGATGATGCTTTCAACTCTCTTAATGAAGCATTTGGATTGATTGCTAACGCATTTGGTAGATTCACCAAATCCAACAACCGTCTTCGTTCATCATCAAATACCAGGAATCAGGCAGTTGTTAATGATGGCAGGGTAGTAATTCAAAATAGGTCTTCAGGCATATATGGTTCGGGAAATCATGGATATGGTACTCAAAGGGTTCAGTCAGGAGGAAATCGGTTCAATACTGCAGGAGCAAACAGAAACAATATAGGGAATGATCAGAGAGGGAATTTGACTATTGGAAATGTTCAGAGAGGCATTGCAAATACGTCTATCACATGTTACAACTGTGGGGGGAACGGTCACATGGCAAATGCTTGTCCGAAGCCACGAACAATGGGCAGTGTTTATCACAAAGAGGCTCTTCTGATGGCACTCAAAGATGAAAAAGCTGCTGGAAGGTTGACTCAGAATGATCAAAGTTTTATGGCTAATGTGGAATCAGATGATGAAATGGAAGATCTAGAGGCAAATGCTGCAGTCATGCTTATGGCTAATATGCAAGAAATGAATATGTCCGAGTCAGGCCCGGTCTATGATACCGATGGTCTTTCTCAGGTACCTGATCCTACATGTCTCATCCATGAAATTGCTTTACCAGCTGCATCTTCATCTACAAATGAAACGTTTGATCAACAAGATTCATTCTCATCACCATCCGATGATCAAATCAACACGGTTGTATCATTTGATGATGATAATACCGTTGTTTCATTTGATGATCTCATTGATGATGACAATTGTGATCATCTTGATCAAACAGATCCTTTGACTGATCAAGATTCGGAATTACAGGCCTTGTTGTTGACCACCCAGTCACAAATAGAAAAATGCAATGACATCAATCAGAAGCTCAAGGATAAAATTGCATTGTTAACAAAGGATAATGAGTGCTACCAACTACAACTTTCGGGTTATCTAAAACAAGATAAACGTGAAAAAGGTTTTGAAATGGCTTTCCAACAAGAATATGTAAAGGTTCAAAATTTAGAAAGTCAAGTTCGTGAGCTAACCGTTGCCAAAGCTGAGCTTTTCTCTCAAAAAGAAAAGGATCAATTTGAATTCAAAAAACAAATTGATACTTTAACTTCTGAGTTGTTAAAAACTCAATTTGAGCTTTCAACTTCTCAGCAGGATCTTCTTGAAGAAAAGCAAGCCACTAGGAAACGTGTTGACTCATATCTTGATCAAATTCTGGATTTAGAAACCAAACTCAAAGAATTTCAAAACGTTGTGTATAAAACGGGTAATTCTGTAACACAAATTCAAAAAAATGTTGTGAAACCGAGTCCTAAAGGAGTAAGTTTTGCACTTGGAAGTGACACACCCCGTAATTTACACAAAGCACTCAAAGACAATCCCAAGTTATACAATGCAACATTTCTGTTAGATGATACCTTTCAACGTGTTGTTATGTATTCTGTTGATGAAGAAACTGATTTTCTTGCAAACAAGATTGAGGGTCGATCAGATTCACAAACAAAATTTTCAAAGATACATTATGATTATAATGCACGACCTCATTTGAGCAAATCATTTGTCCCTCCTAAGGACCATCCAGAACAAACGTTAACATACACAAACATAAGTACTCCTTCGTCTATAACTCCTGTCCCCACGACTGCTGTACATTTCAAAGAGTGTCTGACAGAGGATCTTGCTGATCCACAAATGCCTCCAAAATGTCGGGTTCTTCGATATTTTAAGACATTTATGGACGACATTTCTCGTTTGGAGAATGAAATTGAGTTTAGTTCTCAAATTCCTGTCTCTTCTTTTCTTTCTCCTGTTCAAAAAGAAAAGAAAGAGATTCTTCAAAAGAAAATTCTTCCTCATGTCAGAAATCTGAAGAAATGCGCAACAAAATGGGAAGAGGAGTTATACACGGAAGTAGCATCTATGCAAACCATTTTCAAAGCTAAAGATGACAAGGTTCAACGTCAAAAACTTCAAAGGAAATTTTTAGCAAAAGAAAATGATCGACTCTTGGAAAAAGTTTTGTGTTATGACGTGGTGTCTGTGATTATGAATTCGCTCTATGAATCTGGTAATGCTTTACTTGTGAATGATCATGCTGTGGATAGTAAGATGTTGCGTATGGAGATTGATAATCTGGTACATGAGAATGAGATTCTTCGACAGATCAACAATGATGTGGAAAACAAAGTTTTTAATCTTTATCATTTCAAAACAGTCATGTTCCTGAAAAGTTTAAGGAAACAAAAGCTTTCTTAAGAATTAAACTGTTTGAAAATGAAAAGGAACTGGATGAAATTCTTCAAAACAGAAATGACACAGTCCGCCTCAACAGAAAATTAGACTCACAAAATCAAGAGTTTCAACACATCATTATTGATCTGAAGAAGAAAATCAGAGTTTTAGACAAAGGCAAAGCAAACGTTCATAAGATTGCCCCAGGGATGTATGTAGTAGACAAAGAACATACCCAAGCATCTGATATAACCACTAATTCAGCTACTTGTACTTCCACAGGACTAGAAACCACATCTAAGGTCAGCCATTCCAAGACTCACAAGAAACAGAGGAAGAATAGAGTCAAGAAACCTAGGAAGGAGTTATCTAAGTCTGAAGAAGTTCCAGTTAGTAGTTTGAATAAGACAAATGTAACATCAGGAATAGAATTGCACTTATCTGAGTCTAGTTCTAAGATTGATGTAACGGATGCTAAATCTTTAAATATTAATGAAGATGTTTTGGTTGATGCTACTTGTGTTTTTTGTCGTAATAGCATATTATCTGGTGATCATACAAAATGTGTTGCTAAAACTTTGCTGACTAAGAGAAAGAAACGAACTAGTGGCGCTTCCTCTAGGCCTAAAACCAGTACAAAGTCCATTTTAGGAATGCCCCCACTAGATGTTTCTGAGAAGACAATGGACAAGCCCAAATCCAAAACAACTACTTCACCTAGTGCATACATTAGGAAAAAGGCAGAGACTAGTTGGACCTGGCAACGTTGGTTACAACACACTTTTGGTTTTAAATGGTTACCTAAAGTACTAACCTCTTGTGTCACTAACCCAGCGGATCCAACCGTTATCAATTCTCCACCTGTTTCCAATGTTTGTGATGCAGGTGATTCAAATCGTCCTTTGGATTGTTGATAGCGGGTGCTCCCGACACATGACCGGCAATCTCAAACTTCTTCAAAACTTTATTGCAAAGTTTATCGGAACGGTCAGATTCGGGAATGATCACTTCGCTGCAATTATGAGCTATGGGGATTACATTAATGGGAACATCGAAATCAGCCGTGTGTATTATGTTGAAGGCCTTGGTCATAATTTATTCTCCGTGGGACAATTCTGCGATGGAGACTTGGAAGTAGCATTCAGGGAGAAAACTTGCTTTATTCGTGATCTTCAAGGCAACGACCTCATGAAAGGGAAACGCGGAACCAGTCTGTATACTATCTCCCTTGAAGGCATGACAGCTTCTACTCCTATTTGTTTACTCTCCAAGGCTCACCCCACAAAGGCTTGGTTATGGCACAAAAGATTGTCTCATCTCAACTTTAAAACCATCACTGACCTTGCCAAGAAGAAATTAGTTGATGGTTTACCAAAATTCAGATATGCCAAGGATCACTTGTGTTCTGCGTGTGAACAAGGGAAAAGTCACCGTGCTCATTTTCCTCCCAAAACAGAACACAGCACAGACCATGTCCTACAACTGCTTCATATGGATTTGTGTGGTCTGATGCGAGTTCAGAGTATTAACGGGAAGAAGTATATTCTGGTAATAGTGGATGACTACTCAAGATGGACTTGGGTCTATTTTCTTCGGACTAAAGATCAAGTTCCTTCTATCCTCATCACGTTTCTCACAAAGATTCAAGTTCAAGTCTGCAACACCGTCCGCATCATCAGAACAGATAACGGGACTGAATTTAAGAATCAAATCATTCGGGAATTCACTGAGAAACAGGGTATTGTTCATCAGACATCAATAGCTCGCACTCCAGAACAAAATGGTGTAGTTGAAAGACGAAACCGTACGCTCGTGGAAGCAGCTCGAACTATGTTGATCAATGCTCAATTACCGGATTATCTTTGGGCTGAAGCTGTCAATACTGCTTGTTATACTCAGAATCGTGCCATGATCAACAAACGACACAGCAAAACACCATATGAGCTTATACAAGGAAGAAAACCAAACATCAACTATTTTCACGTCTTTGGAGCATTGTGTTATCCAAAGAATGATAAGGATGATCTTGGTAAACTTAAGGCTAAAGCAGATATTGGGATATTTGTTGGATACTGTGAAAACTCCAAGGGATACAGAATTTGGAATCGTCGGACTGGGGATATTCAAGAAACCATACACGCTAATTTTGATGAACTCACTGAAATGGCTTCTGAGCAAGACCGCTTGGAACCCGTAAACAACCGTCTTAACTTCCCTGAATCTTCGGCTGCACCTTTACCTTTCAACAGGAAGGATCTGGAAGATTTGTTTGCACCCATGTTTGATGACAGTTTGGTTAACCGTGCGTCAGAGGCTTCCACAAGTTCCGCTGCTTCACAACTCTCAAATCAAGCACCTGATCCATCAGCATCTACCTCTACCGTAGTTGCTGCTGATGCACCACAACCTGAACAATCATCATCAATGGATACATGATGGGTATGCGTGTCGTAGTATAGTTTTAGCAGTTTTAATGCCTACTTCAAGTTTTAAATTTATATTTAGCCGACTTATCAATAACACACACACTTAACGAGCAGTGTACCCGGTCAGTATGAATATAATGGTAAGTAGAGTGTCGATCACTAGGAGTGGAACGTATTATCTAGTTATTCTAATCAGTATTTTAATATCCTAACGCAAGGGGGTTTCAGCCTGAGAGACTGGCACGATTTGTTTGCAATTAAATAATAAAATAAACCAATAGGCACGAATCAGCAAGTAGCACACACGTACACAGATAGATACTCGAGACAATAAGAGGGCTGTCCTTATGATTAAGTAGATTGTCACTTGTTTTATTGATAGCTTTATATGAAGTGTATGTAGTTAACCCTTTCTCGTTGGTCCTAATCTTATCGGCGAGTAAACCCTTAATGATTACTTATGTCTAAAAGTTATTCCTAAGTGATCAATTTAGTAATAACCGTGGGAGCCACATTATGTCCCGCAGTCAAATGCCCGCAAGCCACTAATAAACACAGAGGTTATCAATGCACTAATAAGTAGTAACCAAAGACATCAACATATAAACTTTAATTGATGGGAAAGCAAGTATTAAAGGGAGTGCAATCTTTCGTTGTCACATTACACAAGCCACCAATCCTGATGAATTAAAGTTTGCTAACACAATAAAACAAAACTACTTAATGAATTAAACACATGCAGCACCTTCTTACAGCTCTTGTATCTTTGATTTGGGTGTGTCTTGTGCTGCCTCCTTGACTGAATTCGTCCTAGGTTTCTCCTGTTCGGTCTTCGAAACTAATATAATGCGTACGAAATTCGTCTGGTCTTGGGGTATTTATAGTTTCTGTCTGAGGGAAGATGCGGCGCATCTAGTAAGTAGATGCGGCGCATTGACTTAACTTCGCGTGGGGTCCAAGATTATAATATTCAGGAATATTCGTACACCGCCAGAAGATGCGGCGTAACTCCATGATTAGATGCGGCGCATGTCCTCTTGTATCTTGGATCGTATCTGGTGATATCTTGATAGAGATGCGGCGCATGTCGAGAGTGAGATGCGGCGCATCTGGAGCAGATTAGTCTTGATCTTCTTCATTTTCGTAGACTCTTAACTTTATGCATGTTATGCTCCATAATCAGTCCAAAATCGCTAAGTTTCACCAAATGCTTGTTTTTACCTGAGAATTACAAAAGTAAACGATTAAGTATCAATCCTCATACATAATATAGTAAAACAAGTCAAATTAATAGGATAAATGATAGTAATAAAATGTACTTATTTGAGTTCATCAAATATCCCCCCACTTGAACTTTACTTGTCCCCAAGTAAACCTTAGAATTTCTTTTATGAAAATGTATCCTAAAAGATGTTAGGATTTATTTTTATATTTAAGCATGTATTCGTTTATTTCTTAATCACACAACTAAACACTTTAACGAATTAGAAGTATAATAAAATAAGTCGATAAAAGCAAATCTAATCGTTTAACTGTCCAGTCGCGACGAATATTCTATCATAAGCTTGGCAAGTATACACATCTCCTCCACTAAAGCCAAGGAATAACAAGTCTAAAGCGGTAAAAAGGGTTTGTAGGCTTAAGGGTTAATTATTCTCTTTTCACTATCGATTTCAAATTCCAGAAAAGGCGACAAAATCACAAATACATGATCGAATCCACGAACGCGATACTTGCAATTGCTCAAATCCTTAACTCGAATAGGCTAAAGATAGGTCCAAACTTCACCAATAATAATATATCAAAAAGGGCGACAAAATCATAAATACATAGCCGAATCCACGACTACGATACTTAAGATTGCTCAAATCCCTAATCTCAATAAATCAAAGGTTTGGTTGGATAAAGAATAATACAGGGTATGGATAACATTTGGGATATAAATGGGTGTAAAATGAAAAATAAACAAAACAAATAAATTAAAATCCTAAGTGTGGTTAATCACTATCCCAACCATCCCATGAATAAGACTCATATCATTGAATAACTCACGCTTTAACACTTGAAACACACGCTTTAGGTAGACACGAATTATACTCAACAAGATCTTAATCAAAGAATAAACCTCAATTGGCGTTCCATAAACTGCCAATTCCCATTCAATCCATAGATATAGTACAACAAATAGTGGTGATATCGACCACTTACATAACTTTACATAAGTTGGTTTAAAACTATCTTCCAACTTTTCTTTCTTTCTTTTTCTTTTCTTATTTTTTCGATTTTTTTTTTTTTTTTTTTTTTTTTTTTTTTAAACTTGAAACATAATTATAGATGTGTAAAATTTCACCACATCACTACAACTTTCTTTCCGGATAATTTTCCCATACTTTTCATACTTTCAGAAATAATGGTAATAGTGAAAGTAGTAAACACACGAAAAATAAACTCAAAGATATACAATATTTACTTTCACTCCAATTGCATTGTGCAATTTCCCGACCTAAACAAAGATAATGAATTACGCACGCGAACACAGGTAATGTAAGGAAACACACTTTGCCTATAGCAATTAACCAACCACGGATTCTAATCTACAGGGTAGGCTAAGGTGTAAGGGTGTAACGAAACATTTTAAACATAGGTGTAAGAAACGAAAGGAATGGCTCTGAGGGTTTTTCTAGGGGTATCTTACTCTAAAAATGAGAGTAACAAAGGGTTTATATGGGGGTTAACTAACCAGTGTAGTTAGTTAATAACACATAACATATAAAGGCTATTTGGGTGTAGTCCTAGAATTTTACCAATTTAGACAAGTCATTCCAATTATATAAATAATACTCATTATGGTGGTCTCGAATAGTATACAAGCCAAGTTCTAAAGTTTACAAGTCACCGGCACACTCATAGATTTGTGAATTTTGAAAAATCACAATTTTTGAAAATAACGTCATGTGTGCAGCTATGCAACTTAGATCTTAAACAAAAACATGCTAAAAAAAATTTTAAGTTTGATATATTAAGCACATTTTAAGCATAATTTTTGAAAAAGTTTAGGACAAGTAATTGTTAAGTGTTCTAATTCTCCAATCCCCCCACTTAAGTTAAACAACGTCCTCGTTGTTTGTATAAAAGGTAAAAACTGGAAAATAAAAGAATTAGAACAGAAAAACTCCCCTGAGATTTGCTCGGTATGATCCTCCATTAGTATAAGAGCAAAAATCAACTTCTTGTGGATTAGAACGTTAAAGCTTCATACTTGATGTATCCACAGGAAATCCAGGAAACTATAATACCACCAACACTTTAAAACACACCTAAGATAAAAAAAGGTTCAACTTGCATAATACATTAGTAGTTAGATAAAAATAAAACTTAAAAATTAAAACTGAAAATCATCAGGTCAGTCGATGCGCCGTATCTTATTGAAGAAGATACGCCGTATCGAGCCTGGAATAAATACGGATCAGAATAATAGATGCGCCGCATCCTTAACCAGGGATGCGCCGCATTAAAATAAACTGATAAATAGTTTTAAAGTCGAAAATAAAAATGCAGAAAAAATAAAAATAAGATATGACCATTGCAGGAGATGCGTCGCATCTCAGAATTGAGATGCGCCGTATCCTCATGCGGGCCTGACTGACTCGACACAGAAAACAGAATAATAAAAATTTTCCGGGTTGTCTCCCGGCCAGCACTTGTCTTTATTCCAGAGTCTTCAAGTTAGACTCACGTTCAGCTCTTTAATATCGATCATTGATTCCTACATTGCCACGTAGGATCCATTTAGCAACTAATTCGTCACGTATATATTCAGGTCCCAAGTTCAAAACTCCTTTATAGAATCCTTCCATCAATTGGTATGGGTACTCAATCCCTCTCTTATTGTCATCATCACTAACAAAAAGGAATGGAGAAAATTTGTAGCAGATCCTACTAGTAGCATGTTTAAATCCAGGGTGAGTTCGGGGCATCATATAAGTGATAATGTCGCTTCCACATTGAAAGGTGATCTTTCCTTCAAATCGTTTTGCATTAATAGTGATTCCCTACAAAATGGTTTTCCAACAATCACGTCGCCCATACTGCTGTCACGATAGGCATTCATGTCTTCAACAACGGCGAACTCAGTAACAATAGTAAAGCGTCCAACGAAGATCGGGACATTAATGAAGGCTCCAACTACATTCTTTCCCCTACACTCCACTTTATTTCTCATAATAGAATTGTAAAAGCTTCTTGACATAACATTGATCGGCAAAATAGGAAAGAAATTGGCGTCAATACATTTGTATCCAATCATGCATGGGAATTGCAAATTGTAAGCACAATTGGCGTGGATTCTTCTACCATAATCCCAAGAACCATCATATCCCTCAAATTCATCGTAATTCCTAGTATTAATAACGTTGACTTTTGGACTATCCACAATTTCTCCTTCTTCTAACTCAGATTCAGCATCATCCATGAACAGGTCATTGGATTCCAACGGTCCATTAAGGTCATTAAGTTCAATGTAGTCCCCATCGTAACGTTCGAGTGATTTATCATGCACTAATACTTCATTCATAAAATTGGCTTCGAAGTCGAAGTCAATCAGTTCTCCGTATCCTTCCATTTTTCTTCTGAAATAATCACGAAAGCATCAGTAGGATTTGCTCGCAAGAAGAAAAATTAACGAATTTAGTAACGGATATAAGAATACCGATAGCTGATATCTGCAGACGATGCGCCGTATCCAAAGAGTTGGATACGCCGTATCTTAATACGTTAAAATTTAATCAGACTTTATTCAGAAAATAGATACGCCGCTTAGAATATATGAATGCGCCGTATCGAATTAATTAATCAAAAATCGGCTTATCTAATTAAAATTAAATGCGTCGTATTAACGAAAGTTAATGCGCCGTATTTTCGTTACGTTTAAAAATAAATATCGATTTTTGATTCAGAAAGATGCGCCGTATCGATATAGATCGATGCGTCGTATCTGTTTAATAATTCGCAAACTGTTTTTAATTAAAATAATAGATACGCCGTATCTACGAAAGCAGATGCGTCGTATGGCGTTAACGTTTAGAATTTTTTTTTTTAATCAAAAACAGATACGCCGTATCTGCAAAAGCAGATGCGTCGTATTACTTTATCGCTTTTAAAAAAAAATTTCGTATTAAAAACAGATACGCTGTATCTTGGGGAAAAGATGCGTCGTATCGAATTAATTAAACGCGTTGTATTTTTAAAAATTAAACGCAATACGCCGTATCTGAGAAATCAGATGCGCCGTATCGTTTGATTTAGCACAGTACAACGATAGCAGAACAGAAAAATACGAAAAATAAAAACAAAAAATTAAACACACAAACAAAAAATAAAACACACAAAAATAAAAATAAAAGCAAACAATTAACACACAATACAACAAATATGCAAAATAATACAATGATGCAATTAATCTAATAAAAGAAAATCCTAATTAAAATACTAATCAAATTAACAGATAATAACAATTCACTCCCCGGCAGCGGCGCCAAAAACTTGATGCGTATGCGTGTCGTAGTATAGTTTTAGCAGTTTTAATGCCTACTTCAAGTTTTAAATTTATATTTAGCCGACTTATCAATAACACACACACTTAACGAGCAGTGTACCCGGTCAGTATGAATATAATGGTAAGTAGAGTGTCGATCACTAGGAGTGGAACGTATTATCTAGTTATTCTAATCAGTATTTTAATATCCTAACGCAAGGGGGTTTCAGCCTGAGAGACTGGCACGATTTGTTTGCAATTAAATAATAAAATAAACCAATAGGCACGAATCAGCAAGTAGCACACACGTACACAGATAGATACTCGAGACAATAAGAGGGCTGTCCTTATGATTAAGTAGATTGTCACTTGTTTTATTGATAGCTTTATATGAAGTGTATGTAGTTAACCCTTTCTCGTTGGTCCTAATCTTATCGGCGAGTAAACCCTTAATGATTACTTATGTCTAAAAGTTATTCCTAAGTGATCAATTTAGTAATAACCGTGGGAGCCACATTATGTCCCGCAGTCAAATGCCCGCAAGCCACTAATAAACACAGAGGTTATCAATGCACTAATAAGTAGTAACCAAAGACATCAACATATAAACTTTAATTGATGGGAAAGCAAGTATTAAAGGGAGTGCAATCTTTCGTTGTCACATTACACAAGCCACCAATCCTGATGAATTAAAGTTTGCTAACACAATAAAACAAAACTACTTAATGAATTAAACACATGCAGCACCTTCTTACAGCTCTTGTATCTTTGATTTGGGTGTGTCTTGTGCTGCCTCCTTGACTGAATTCGTCCTAGGTTTCTCCTGTTCGGTCTTCGAAACTAATATAATGCGTACGAAATTCGTCTGGTCTTGGGGTATTTATAGTTTCTGTCTGAGGGAATGTGCGGCACATCTAGTAAGTAGATGCGGCGCATTGACTTAACTTCGCGTGGGGTCCAAGATTATAATATTCAGGAATATTCGTACACCGCCAGAAGATGCGGCGTAACTCCATGATTAGATGCGGCGCATGTCCTCTTGTATCTTGGATCGTATCTGGTGATATCTTGATAGAGATGCGGCGCATGTCGAGAGTGAGATGCGGCGCATCTGGAGCAGATTAGTCTTGATCTTCTTCATTTTCGTAGACTCTTAACTTTATGCATGTTATGCTCCATAATCAGTCCAAAATCGCTAAGTTTCACCAAATGATTGTTTTTACCTGAGAATTACAAAAGTAAACGATTAAGTATCAATCCTCATACATAATATAGTAAAACAAGTCAAATTAATAGGATAAATGATAGTAATAAAATGTACTTATTTGAGTTCATCAATACAACACCTCAACCAGCAGTTGAAGATTCTTCCCCCATTTCTAATCAAGTTCCCACACCATCAGATTATGACGGGAATGCATTCTTCAATCCATTTGCTCCACCACCAACCATTCCAGAATCAGGAGAATCATCCTCGAGCAATATGGACCCGTCCGATCACCTTAACAACATTCAACATATTCCATCCACCCACAAATGGACAAGAGATCACCCTTTGGTAAATATAATTGGAAATCCTAACAATCCAGTCATCACAAGACAAAAACTTCACTCAGACAGTGAACACTGCATGTATGCACTCACTGTTTGTCAATCTGAACCTAAAAACATCAAAGAAGCCCTTACATACGACAACTGGATTGAATCCATGCAAGAAGAGTTGGAACAATTCAAACGTTTGGAAGTTTGGGAATTAGTTGAAAGGCCAGATGGAGTTTATGTTGTTGGATTGAAATGGATTTGGAAAAACAAGCTAGGTGCAGATGGTACAGTGATTCGTAACAAGACCCGACTGGTAGCAAAAGGATACAGCCAAGAAGAGGGAATTGACTTCGAGGAATCATTTGCTCCAGTAGCTCGGATTGAGGCAGTTCGAATGTTTCTGGCATACGCAGCCCACAAGAATATCACAGTCTATCAGATGGATGTGAAGACGGCATTTCTCAATGGACAACTCCGAGAAGAGGTGTACGTGTCACAACCAGAAGGCTTCGTGGATCCAGATCATCCTAACCATGTATATCGGCTTAAGAAAGCCCTTTACGGCCTTAAACAAGCCCCGAGGGCATGGTACGATAAACTGTCTGCATTTCTCCCTGCTAATCATTTTACCATTGGAACTGTTGACCCGACTTTATTTATACAAACACACGGGGAAGACATTCTCATTGTTCAAATTTATGTGGATGATATTATTTTTGGTTCAACCAATAAAAAATATTCAAACGCTTTTTCTAAACTAATGAAACAAAACTTTGAGATGTCTATGATGGGTGAACTTAATTTCTTTCTTGGATTGCAAGTTCATCAATCACCCCGTGGTATATTTCTAAGTCAGTCAAAATATGCTCAGGAAATCCTGAAAAAGCATGGTATGACCAGCTGTGACACCTATAATACCCCAATGTCCTCCTCATCCCCAAAGCTAGATGCTGACATACATGGGACACCCATTGATCCTATGAAGTATCGTAGTATAATTGGCTCGATCATGTATCTCACATCTAGCAGACCGGATGTTGTATTTGCCACATATCTTTGCTCTCGATATCAGTCTAGACCGACTGAACGACATTTGTCAGACGTTAAAAGAATCCTTAGATACATAAAGGGAACCATTAATTTGGGGATCTGGTATCCAAAGAATTTTGGGTTTGAACTCGTTGCATTTTCAGACGCTGACCATGCAGGATGCTTAGACACACGCAAGAGTACATCAGGGGGAGTTCAATTCTTGGGTGACAAGCTCGTCTCTTGGCAATCAAAGAAACAAGACTGCACCTCACTGTCTTCAACAGAATCTGAGTATGTAGCCATGTCTACCTGTTGTGCTCAAGTCATCTGGATGAGATCACAACTGATGGACTACGGTTACATATTCAACAAGATTCCGATGTATTGCGACTCCAAGAGTGCCATTGCCATTTCATGCAACACAGTCCAGCATTCGAAGTCCAAGCATATTGATCTCCGGTACCATTTCATCAAGGAACACGTGGAAAAGGGTACTGTTGAATTATACTTTGTGGGAACTGAACACCAACTGGCGGATCTGTTCACAAAAGCCTTGCCTCATGCAAGATTTGTGGATCTGGTTCACCGGATTGGTATGAGATGTTTGACGCCAAATGATTTGGAAAAGTTTCTTAAAAATAATTAACCAAGTCAAACATCTCCAAACTATCTTTGTAAATATATTAAAAAAAAAAAAAAAAAAAAAATGCAAGTACAATCCCTCATCCAACACGTTGTTTATTTTTACAATGTCTCTAATTATTTTTTAACACGTGTTGAGGGGGAGATAATTTTTACCACAATTTTTAAAAAAAAATTGTACTTGCATATTTTTAGAAATTGTTGTTTCACAAAATTTGGTGATAAGATTTTAAGATAAATAAGTTGTGTGCATTAAATGTCAAAAATGAGACTTAGTGTTTGCATGATGGTGGTTTAGGACCTAATGTTCAAAATTATCAAGGTTAGAGGACTATATGTGTAATAATTGCTAAAGTTAATTAGTAGATATTTAAATCTAGGAAATTAATTATCGCAGTTATTACTCTGCATATTTCACCTACCGTATTAAATTCACCCCACCCACCATCATCGACGGCTTACAATCATTCTGCAAATCCGCTCAAGTTTTTCGAATTTTGTGAGTGATTTTATGATTAATATGTGATTATAAAAGATGATTTTGAACAGATTCTTGATCCAACGGCTAGAACTATCAAAAATGTGATGTTTAGTTCTAGGGTTTTGCGTTAAATTGGGGATTCATGAATAAGAGTGTTTGTGTTGGAAATGATTGTACGATAATGCTTTTACAATGTTAATGAACCTATATTGCATGCTTAATTACTCCCAATCACTATAACTTGTTCTAATTGGATTTTAGGGTTTAAGCGTCAATTTGGGGAAAACTATGTTTAAGCGTTATTGTGTAATGTGTTTATTGGAATGTTGTTGTTTGATGCTTAATTGAATATTGGCATGCTTGATTTGTACCCAGAAACACTTTAAGTGAATCAATTAAATTTTAGGGTTTATGAAGAACATGAACACTAGCAGTTTGATCTGTGCGTATTTGTGGTTTGTTTTTGTTATAACTTAGCCAAAATGCCCATAATAGTCACTCAAATTGTTTGTGAAAATCTGTGGACACAAATCATGAGTTATAATGAATCACGATAAAGATTTAAGTGTATGCTCATCGTCAAAAATGTTCGTAAACTCTTGTACAAGAGTTTATCGAAGTTGGCCAAAATTATCGCAGTTGGGATAGTTATCGCAGTTGGGATAATTATCGCAGTTGAGATTCTTATCTTGATTGGTTTAATTATCTTGATTGACATAATTATCGCAGTTGGGCTAATTATCGCAGTTGGATAATTATCGCAGTTGGGATAATTATCGCAGTTGAGATGATTATCGCAGTTGGATAATTATTGCAATTAAGATACTTATCTTGATTGAATAATTATCGCAGTTGTCATAATTATCGCAGTTGACATTAATTATCGCATTTGTCATAATTATCGCAGTTGTGATCTGATATAAAATTTTGATTAATTTCCTTAGGTATATCATTTTATACTTATTAAAATTAATCAAACTTTATAGAATTTGGCTAACTCTTGATAAATTCTTTGACCAAGCATGTAACAATCAATCATAAATACAATAGGGTGCTATGTATTGCTTCTAAAAGCTGACAATTTTTCTAACAAACATGCACTCTGTATATTCGTATATGATTGTTGATTCAGAAACACATCAATGGCAACTTCACAACAACAACCTCTTCCTGCTCTCACCAAATATGAAGTCTTTCCTCGCGGATATACTCTGGAAATTGGGAAGAACAATTCATGAGTAGAACTGGACAAGATCAAGTGCTCTGACTCAAGTTGCCAGATTGCAGTAGAGATTCTCAAAGCTCATAAATGCAGGGATCTTCTTGACA
Organism: Artemisia tridentata subsp. tridentata; assembly: GCA_021014915.2. NCBI lineage: Eukaryota > Viridiplantae > Streptophyta > Magnoliopsida > Asterales > Asteraceae > Artemisia > Artemisia tridentata. The sequence continues at coordinate 103,670,491 of CP139509.1, read as the reverse complement.
GCTCAGACACAATTCCAGAGCTATACATTCATCAATTCTGGGATACTTTCACTAGAAGCAATGATGACAAGTATTTCACTTGTACACTGGATCGCAAGAAAATCATAGTTACACCTGCTACACTCCGTAAAGCCTTAAAACTTCCAGCTGCACCTGAACCTTCTAACCGATTCCACTCGACACCTTCAGAGTCTGAGGTCATGCAATTCCTGGAAGACATTGGTTATGATGTTCAACCTGATACACCATTAACCACAATCTCCAAAGTCAATGCCAGATACATTCCTCAACCCTGGAGGACAATCTTCTTCATCATCACCCATTCCATAACTGGAAGAGATAGTGGGTTTGAGCATCCAAGACTTTCTCATCTTCAAGTCTTATGGGGATTTCTAAACCAGGAACCAATTGACTTTGCTGCTCTCATTTGGGAAGACATAATGTACTTAATGCGAAAAACATCCAAGAAAATTCCATTTGTACGATACACCAAAGTTCTTATTAGCTATCTACTTGATCTTCATGAAGACATCGATAAGCGACCTACTGATCAAGAGGTTCATGAGTACAGCATGGATAAAACATTAAGCAAAGTCTACTTCCCAAAAGAAAGCACGCGCAAACAAGGTTCACGGTTGCCAGAATTTTTGATGCCTGATGAGGTCAAAGAAACTAAAGCTTATCATGATTACGACAAGGCATTCCGTGAACGTCGTGTGGGTCTTGCTAAGTTGGTTGAAGAATCAGGATCTTTAAAGACTCGTTCTCGAAGTAAGACTAAGACGGGTAGTGCATCAAGTGTCTCTGAACCTAAGCATAAACATCCCAGAACCACTTTCATCAAGAGGAGAGTACCCAGTAAACCCCAGCCAAAACCTGAACCAAATAGAATCATTGATGAAGATACTGAATCTGAATCTGAATCATCTGAATCCGAAGAAGAACATGTCTTTATGACTGTTGAAGAGGCTGAACTTCACAATAAGATCTCTCATGAGAATGCACAAAAGCAGAGTCTCAAATCACTAAAAGAAGATGAAGAGCGTAGAGCAAGGAAAGTATTGGAACAACAGATGGAGTATGAAAGAACACATGGAGTTGGAGGATCCCAAACTGTTCATGAAGCAGTTTTGACCCAAAATGATCCGGTTAATCAACCCGGAGGATCTGGAGCTGCATCAACCAAGGTTCAGCCTGATACGATTAATCAACTCGATAAGGCTGAATCGGTCTCTTCTCAGCAAACAAGTTCGGTTAATCAACCCGACTTGGGCGCACCAACTCAAGAGGAGAAGGAAAAAGATCAGGATAGCAATATTTTTTTATCTGACAAGGATATCTCTGATTCTATGTTTGACGACAATCCCGAGGAACAACCACGCAACGATGATACAGACGATTGGAACATAGAAGAAGAAAAAGACATTCTGGGAGATAAAGCAATTAAAGCAGCCAAGGATCTTGAGGAAGAGGCAAGACAAGAGGAAGAAAGGAAACGTAAGGAGGATACTCAAGCTAACCTGGAAGCAGATAGCTACATTCGTTCTCACACTCCAACACCTCCTCCTTCCCCTCCAAAGGACACAGCCAAATCTGCACTGACTATGGTCGTTCATAACCCACAACAGCAGCAAGAACAACCACCAGTTCAGCCCTCGTCTGCTTCTTCACCCAAGACACCTCCTGGATCACCACCTAAGAATCCAACACCTCCACCCTCACCTCAAAAGGAATCAAATACTAAATCTGGTGAACCAATCCCTTCACTCACTCCATCATCTTCGAGATCTTCATCACCAAAATCAAAAGCAACTGTTTCTAAAAATATTCATAAGGCCTACAAAGGAAAGAGCAAGAGAAGAATCGTCCATGTTACAAAAGTTGAAGTTGTGTCTCCTGCAGCAAAGAAACTCAAACAGGCAGTAAAGAGAGCACAAGCACAATGAGACAAACAAGCAACAACAAAATTGGCTGAAATGGAAAGTTTAGTCAAGAATTTGTCTCAGCAAATGGAAGAAATGCAGGAAAGTAAGAAGAAGATAGATGAATTCCTTGGTTTTAATATCAAAGATCATATGACACGAAAGACAAGGAAATTTGTTAAGCAATTTCTTCCTGATCTTCAACAAAACATAAATGAACATATTGATTCACAACTTGAAGAAAAGATCAAAGAAGCCGTCTCTTCTTCTTCCCAAACCAAACCACTTCCAGATCTCACCACTGAATACATCGAGCTTGTGCTTCTCGACAGACTCTTTGAAATTACCTCTCCTTCTCAAGAAGAAATCAACCTGATAGCGGCTCTTCAAGCACACATTGAGAAGAAATCGTGCAAGGAAGCTGCTGACAAAGGAAAACATATTCGAGAGGATGATGAGGATGATCAGGACCCTAAACCCGAACATAAGAAACACAAAGGCGGGTCAGGGATTCATATTCAGGAGCCAACTGGACATACAACATCATCTCTACCTCCAAAACATCAATCCTCTGGTCCCACTGAAACCGAACATCACTATGAGCATTTTACGGCAGAAGATGTAGAATTCCAGCCACAAGACGATCAACCTCATTCACCACCATCACCACCAAAACCAAAGCCCTCCAAATCCAAGCCTTCACACAGAAAAAAGTCATCTACTGAACCAGCTGTTGTCACATGGCTGGATAATGATAAGGATGAGCTAGGGAATGAATGGTTTGATCATCTAGCAAGTGCTCAAGTTCAGACTGACAAAGCTTCCCGAGTTGAAGACAGCACGTTTGCTGTTACTCAAGAGATTAAAAGAAGTCTTAACATTAAGAAGATGACCAAAAGGGAACTTCGTCGGATCAAGAACGATGCTTTCCTTCTTTTGAAAGACAAATCCAACAGCGCAGCAGAACTTGAATATCACCTTGAAAACATTGCACGCGCAATGTCAAGTGACTTCGACTGGGCTAATCCAGACGTAGTCAGGAGAGTTGGCAAGAATCAACCGTTCATCACTGATTGGACTAAGCCGCTTTCCGTGATACGAAGATTTCATCACTCGGAAATTCCCTTCCAAATGTTCTTCAACAACGATCTGGAACTTCTAAAGAATGGAGCACAAGGGACGACAAAGTACGCTACGTTAATCACTTTCACACCAGCTGCTCATTACACACAGTCAGCTATTGAAGAGGCAGCTATTAACAGACATCTGTTTGTTAAAAAGCTCGTCAAATATGATCGTGATGCAGAGTTGGGGATTCATCACTGGTACTCAAAACGACAAAGCTGGTACAAGTACAAACTTGCTCTCCAGAAATCCCGAGAACCAGTTTACAGTGATCTCAGAATAATGGCCGTCATCAATGTGAGCGGATCCAGAAGATGCGATTATATATTTCTCGAAGAGATCACAGTAAAAAGAATCGACAACAATCTCTACACATTCTCTGAGGTGGATTTTCCTGATTTGAATCTGAATGATATCGAAGACATGTATCTGATGAAGGTCCAAGGCAAACTGCAGCATCTGACTAACGAGCTTCGATATGCACTCAGCACTTCCCTCTGTCATTACATCAGGAGAACCATCATCAAAGAACGTGTAGAAGATCTCCAGCTTGGTGTTGAAAGTTATCAGACTCAGCTTAACCTTGTTGAACCACAATTCCTTCTAAACAGCAAAAAGGACCCTCAGTACACCATGCTACATAGTCCAGTCTTCGGGTTCGTTTACAGAAGCACAACAGATTTTCACCGTTTCATGGCATTTAATGAAATTCATAAGTTCTGTGACGATACCCTAAAGAGTGTACGTGATGGGTTAGCTAATCGGGTTCGAGATTCGGCGTTGGGTAAATCAAGAAGATGGAATTCGAAGGAGCTGCGACAAGTCAAGGAATTTATTCGGAAGATTGAAGAACGATTATACCATCGGGATCAGATGAGGAGGCTAGAAAGCTATGTTGGGGGTCGTCCACCATTCGCTATCAGACTATTTCAGCGGACTGACCCAGTGTTCACAACTTTTGGCAAAGGCGGTTGATGTAAGAATATAGTATCATTATACATTATTCTTTTCTCATTATTCCTTCACATTGGCCTGTGCATTACGGCTTGTGCACACATAACAGTGTACAACCCGGACCCCAAAGAAAGGACCCTGAGGTACGCTTCAGTGCCTCAATCCTGAAAAAGGAGCGAAAGCTTCTTACTTATGAGCAGAATTAAAACCAGAATGTTTTTCAAAGTTTTTCAAACATTCTGCTCATAAGGACAAATATTCCCTTGTTAAGGGGGAGTATTTGAAAATATAATCTTTGTTCAAAGAATTATAAATGTTCTTGAAATTCTTCCCTAAAACTCAAAAACAGCATATTTTAATCATAAACATTTTTCCAAAAACATCATGAGTATGCTATTTTTGAGGGGGAGAAGTAAAAGATGATTAAAATATGATGTCTCAATTGCTGGAATCTCGTGTGCTCAAACTCAGAATTGACTCTCGAATTGACGAATAGGAAAGTTAGTAGTCGAAAGGACATATCCCGGACGGGTAATAATTTCAAGCCAGTTTAACTGGTGATGTAAGCGTGTCTCGCAAAGGATGTGTCTGAGTAGAATGTACCGATTTCGAGCGATAATCTTTGAATCTGATCTGGACGGGTAATAATTTCAAGCCAGTTTAACTGGTGATGTAAGCATGTCTCGCAACGATCAGGTTCATTGAAAGTCAATCAATTCAAAAGTGCCAACTCTTTCCAGCATGTGCAAATTTCAAAATTTAATACTTATGCGCACATGTTAAGGGGGAGTATTTCTGAAAATCATCAAACTCTCAAGGTGTCAACAAAATGTCTTTACAATTATCGACACTTTGAGAGATTTTTCAATGGTTTAGTTTATGGCTTCATTAGGATAGTCATGGAGTTATAAGGTGACTAAGGTTAGGGAAAATCGTCCTATGATCCGCCAGAGCCGGAGGGATCTACCCAAGGACAATACCAATAGTTTAGAACTAGAAAGTCCTAGGTATGATATAAAAAAAGGAGAAAATGAATGAACGGAGAAAGAAGGGGTTGAAGAATTAAAAAGAAAAGTAAAGAAAAGGGTGAAAAGAAATAGCCCTCCATTTGTTCAACCTTAGGGCAGACACCGGGTTCAATTCATAATCTACTGGTTGATGAGCATCACCGGTATTGAAGACTAAAGACATCATGGACCCAGTGATGCACTAATAAACCTTCTAAACCACTCAAGTGTCTCTCAAAAGACATTTGTTTCATTCACACGGAGAACCCTTCATAATCTATCGACCTCTCATTACGAAAGTGTTGATATTGAAAAGGAGGCAATCTGCTCCACGCCTCCGATAACCAAACAAATGTGCACTTATTGAGTCTAGAGCCATGAGATTCATAAAAGATCTCTTAGGTACACTTAGTATTACTCTGTTGTTCTACATCATGGGCAGCAGATGTAAAATTAAGAAAGTGTCCTTCGCAGATCTTAGCAATCTGCCAAGAACATTCATGAGAGAAGTCACAATGGTGATTATCAATGATTGAATGGAAATCCTGCCAGAGCAACATCAAACAACTCTGTCAGCAGGTCACTTCGGTAACTCCTTATGGGTTACGCTTAGTGTTTGCTCCAAACGGTCTACAGTCGTAGGGTGATCTCCAGCGACTCACTGAATCGTGGGTGCACTTCGGTGTGTCCGTGTAATCCCTTTCGGGGGAATCCGGTTCAGAACGGCCTGGGTTAGGATTTGAGAAAGTCTTCACACTATGTTGTTGATGATTTCAAGTCTGAACCTATAAGTGCCGGTTGGTTCGTGCTGATGCTGCTGCTGCTGCTGCTGAGGAGCTGGAGTTCGACCATCAAGACTCCATCATGTTCATATCTTGAAGTAATGTTTTCACAAAGACTCAGTAACATCAAAAGTTCAACATATAATACAAAAACAAGTCAAAGAAATATGAGCATGATGGAGAAGACGAGAAGACGTTGGAGATTGGCAGATTGAGACAACATCATACCATCATTATACAAGAACAAAGAAACAAAGATTATAAAGACGTCAGAAGCCCAAGAAGCAAAGAAGACGTCGAGCAACATTGATGATCAAGACTTAGGGGGAGATTGTTAGGAACATGTTTTAATCAATTACAAGTCTTGTTCATTTAGATAATATGTTGCACGTTTGGGCTATAATGTTTGTAATTAGAATCCGGTCCATTAGTAGCCCATGGACCGGTTATACCTTCTAGAAACTAGTAAGCATGGGATGCCCTAAGTATTTGCCTATAAATAGAAGGCAAGGGCTCCTCATTTCATGTTGGTTTTTCATGTATGTGCGAAAGCTCTGCTCGTATGTTATTGAATTAAGTGAAAGCCTTCCATTCTTCTTATTCTCTTCTCTAGTTTGCTTATTAGCTTATTTCTCTCTTTACATAGCATAATATAGTGTAGTGGTACGTGTTCTTATTAGTCCTAACGAGTGTGTGTTTGAGATATCATCGTGACCTACAACTTACACATCTATAACCCAACTATAAACTCATTCTTACGTTCGTCAACAACTCACTACGTGTCATCTTTATTTTAGACAAGTTCTATATAATATTTGTTCATTATATTTTACACATTTCTATGTGTTCTTACAACGCACTTTTATTATTGCCCGTCAACCCCGTGTTGACTACATTCTCAACCTTTACCATTACTTCATTTTAGTCTTTTCAACTTTTACGCATATAAACCTTACATAGGTTTATTCTATCGCACTCACATAAGTCTCATCATACATATTTCAATACAGATATATTGACATGATTATATTCATGTTTTACAATTCTTTCTAGCATATTTCAAGTTACTTTTGACTTCTAGCGGAATCTATATCTCATTCATCATTTCTACCCATTTGGTATTAATATGTTTTAGTTATCATGTTTTATATGATACATGACCTCACCACATCTTATTCATACACCCTTACTTTCTCATTTGGTTTAGCATATAAAAACTCATGCCCCAAGCATGTATTCATTTATGTATTTCCAATCATCAGATTAATAACATACTTCGTTATTCATTTCTTACTTTATATTACACTTTCAAAACATCTATGTTTTCCAAGTACTTACCCTGCTTCTTAACTTATTTCACATATCGATGTGTTCTTTTTAATTTTTATCGACCACAACTAGGTCAACACATAACATGCATTCTAATGCATCTTAACTCATACACTTCTAAGCCATCGTGCTCTCAAGCACACCACATAAAACTTAGACCTATAATGACTTACCATAGACTTAACATCGCATAAACGACAACACTTAACATCATATAAGCAATCATATCATAACTCTTAACACTTATCCGGCAGGTGTTAGAACATTAATAACATAATCAAAACATGAAGCCTATGGCATCATAAATCATATTGCATAATCAATCTATGCCTAAGCATCAATATTCTAGCTATTCGCAAGCAATAGCCAACCTTATAACTAAGGCATCATAACCCTTTAATTTACTTACTAGCCCGTCTCTAATACCACTTAACATTGCTACTCACAATTCATCACTATAGTTCTATCATATATTCACATATCGCAATACGATCCCCGTCACCAACCAAGGTGCATGACTAACTAATCATCTAAGTATCTCAAGTCCCCATGGACTTGTAACTCAAACACAACAACACTATTATAAGCATACATCACCTACCATCAATAGGCTCAACCAGCATCAAACGTAATCCATCTAACACTTAGCAATTAATTTTTCGCGCAACCAACACTTATGTCCAACGCTTCTAAGAGTGGTTTAAGTCTAGGCAATCCTAAAGAAAACCTAATTCACTTAAACCGAAGCTCTGATACCAAGTTGTAACGCCCCGTACCCGTTTAGACTGAAATTTAAAACTTTTTGCGGAAACGACTTAATTTTAATGGACCTTTCGTTACTCTTTTACAAACTGGCGATGTTACATTATAAATCAACCCATGAAACCACTTTTAAAAGATACTAGACTCAATTACCTTTAAAACGGTAGGTGGTACAACCACCAACGACTTACGGTTTGTTTTGTACGACATTTAGAAAATTACCAAAACTGTTGGATAGATGCGCCGTATCTCAAAAAGGGATACGCCATATTACATGATACGCCGTATCCTTTTGAGGGATACGCCGCATCAAGGCTGAGAGGCCATACGCCGTATCAACCTGAAGTGATACGCCGCATCTCCTTTCTGATACGCCGCATCTAATATATTAGATACGCCGTATCTACCCATCCGACACAGAACATCAGCAGAAAGACCTGCATAAACCCAAATACTCACCCACATGACAACACTATAACTTGTATCAAAACGCTCACTTTACATTCAAAACCATAACAAACTGTAATACACGGAAATTGACCCGTTTACAACCCAAAATGGGTACAAACACACTTAAATCCAAACGCCCCTTAAACATTTACTAAAAATACTTAAAACACATTTGACAACTCGTTAGACTCACAAACCGTTACCCGAATTTGACACACTTTATACGACTCATAAAATAGACTCTCGGGGTACAACTTTGACTCGAGCTCGGTATTCTACCTAGCTCCTAATGCTTGTTATCTTCCAAATTCATTCCAATTCCTCATGCTACAATCCAAGCCTTCCATTCCGCCGCACTTAAGCCTACAAAAACATTAACAACTAAAAGAATAAGCTTACGCTTAGTAAGTAACCCGTCATAAAACATATATCATACACATTTTCTCACATAAGCGTCATAATCGCATAAAAGCCTCTAAACTACCACATATCACTCATATCATTCACAACTTCATAACATAACCACATTCATTCATCACAACCATAACCAACAACATACCTTAACTAATCCAAAGCCGATAACTAACATACTCCTATCCAAGGTCACTAGCCATCCATCCTTAGCTTACAACCATACTAACCCATCTCTTATACACTTATACAACCACAATACATACATGATAATAACACATATAACACATGTTTTAGGGAGAGTTACTTACCTTAGCTCCACGCTAAGCACATAATTAATATCATCATCATCTATATCATCAACATCATTATCATCCTCATAAGCATCCTAAAACACATAATCATACATAACATATAATACATAATCATTAACTATAAACATGGTTAATACAACCATAACTAACCTCTAAACACTTCTAATCATCATATAATCATATATTGATTATATGATACTCAATCCCATCATTTACTAACTTAAACCCATTATAAACTCATCACATAATCATCATTACCTCTTAATTATCTTAAAACACTATTTACCCTTTAATCCCAAGTTAGGGTTCACAAACCCTAAATCCTTAATTCATAAATTAACACTAATTAAGCATCATTACTTACTTGATAAACATGCTAGGAACAAGCTATAGACTTAACCCTTGAATTATCACCATTAAACCATCATCATCTCATCATCTTTCCCTCTCTTTCTCTTTTGGTTCGACACCCACAGAAAACACACTCTCTTTTACAGGAGAGTGTGAAAACTTATAGATAAATGGGGAAGTTTCTAGCTACAAGGGCAATTCTGTCAATTCTGCTTATTTAAGGTCAATGCGCCGTATCTATTTGCATAGATACGCCGCATCCATGCTACCCCTTATATACGCCGTATCTCTTTCTCCAATACGGCGCATGGACTATAACAAGTCGGTTCTACTTTCCATTCTACCATACGCCGCATGTAACTTCTTGGATGCGCCGCATCTAGGCTATAACAGTCTAACACTTAACACTATAACCATTTGCCCTTAGATAACCACATACTCTTAGCCAAACATACTTAGGCTCGAGTCAACTTCATCTAGGGTGGGGTCCCAATACCCGGGAAACGGGTCTAACAAATGGTAATGTCTATGCGTAATGTGTGTGCCATGACGCGTTGTTCTTGTTGTACATCTACAAATGACCACAAGGGGCAAGTGAAAAAAATTGGTGGTTCAGTGGTCGGCTTCACTGAACAAAATATTGTGTGTGTTAGTCTTTTATGAAGCATATTGTACGTGTTTAAATTTGGTATGTTTGTGTTGTGAGTTTGGTGTTAACTTAACTACTACAAAAATTTAATGAGGAGAATGAATGCCGATACGATCCTCATGTAGCACACCGCCACACCAACAACCTTATTATCTAATATATTAAAATGTCAGAATGGTGCTACAGTACATTGTACAGTGTTTTTGTACAGTGCTTGCTACAGTGCAGCACAGTAGCAGTTGGGCCGTGATTCCAGTTAGTCCATGAACTGCAGGCCCAATTGAGTAAGCGAAAAGCCCATTAAGCAGAATTTACCTTTTACAAATATCCAGAAACTTCATCAAACCTGCTAATCTAATCAAAGGTACTTCCACAACACATATATTAATCCTAACCCTATTAATCCTGATACAAATAATCCCAAAGCAAATCCAGAATGAAAGACAAGCATCAAATTTAAACACAACATCACCATATTCTAACCCTAAACAATTACACCCCGCCCCGCATTGACTCACCATGAGTTACGGCTTGGCTCAGCTGTACGTCGGCCGAAACCTCAAACGAACCCGAGACCAACGCTAAATCCAAACTACAAACCAAATCCGAATACAACATAAACATATCCAAACATCACAACACCAACAAATCCACATCCTAATCCTACCCACGCCTCGCCGTGACCCACGTCTTGGGCTCGCGTTACGCGGCTGCCGAGAACAACCAACCCAAAACGAGTCCAAACAATACCAAATGCTACAAAATAAGATAAAATAGTTAGTAAAAATAAGGAAAATAGAAAGAAACGGGTTAATTCAACCGAAACATCACCTCGCCTCGTCGTGAGTGGACCTCAAATATAAACAACATTTAAATAACAACAACACAACAGAGTCAACTGGGTCAACGAGAAGAGGGAGGGGGAGGGTTTTCCACATTTTATTAATAAAACATTTTATTAATCAGATTTAAAAGAAAATAGAAATTAGGGTTTGAAAAATATTATTAAAAATGACAAAAATAAAGCGCGTGAGGGGTTTTTACCGAAAAAAGAAGGTGGCAGGGTGTACGGTGGTGGCTCCATGAAGAAGGCAGGAAAGATAGTGGCGCGTGGGTGGTGTTGTGGTGGGAACCGAAGGCTCAAAATCTCCAGAAATGGAATAAATAAGCCGATCTATCGATTCGGCAAAGAAAAAAGGTTGTCGGAAAAATTTCCGGCACGGTAGTCGCCGGAAGTTATTGGGTGGCCGGCGTTGTAGAGAGAGAAAGGGGAGAGAGAGAGATTATATGTGTGTGTTTTTATTAGTGTTAAAAATGAATAAAAAATAAAAATAAAGGGTTTAAATATTAAAGGTTCAGGGTTAGAAATGAAAATACAAGATGTGGGGGTGGGAAATGAAACTTAAGGGCGGAGGGGGTATTCTTGCCATCTTGACAATACTTTTCACGAAAACGGTTCAGGGCTCATTCGACATACCAAACGGACTCGAAAAAATACGAAACTTACGCAATTGTTCACGAAATAATTTTTACAATAAAAACGAGTATAAATTTTCAATATTTTCAAAAATCAATATTTTTGACAAATACGCTACGTTTCGTGCTTTCTATGTTGTGCTAGTTGGTGCACCATTTGCTTAAAGACTTAGAAGGAATTGAATGATTTAATGGGTCAATTTTTCGTGACTCTAAAAAAAAAAAAAAAAAAAAAAAAAAAAGCTATTTCTTTGGAAAGCTCCTACTAAAATGAGAAATTCCCCGATAAAAAAAAAAAAAACGAAATAATTGTGAACCTACAAAACGTAAAACACACATTGTATAACAAAAAATAATTATCTGAACAACTCACTGCAACGCGCGGGCTTCCATGCTCGTTACTTTCATTCTTGTAAGTTTAGATAATGAAAACAAAACCTGTTTTGAATTTACGAAGGCGTCGCTTTCTTTTACATATAGTTTCTTTAAATTGGTCCACTTGTCCTATGTATGTACATTGGTCGATAATCAATTGATCACCATTAAACGGTCATTAAAGATGGTCCAAGCAGAAACATCCAAAGCACTCGTGAATCACATAGATATAAACAATTATTCTAACGATTGAGACGGGGCTTAATTAAATCATATTCACATGCATTGTCCTGACGTGTTTCAAATCATGCAAACATGTGCGTGACTAATTTTTTTCATCTAGACTTTTATTAAGCTCGACACAGTCGTTGATCCAAATGACTTGGGTCACCGGCTGCTACGTCAGCTCTCTCTCTCCAACGATTAAAAATGATTAAAGTACCACAGTCGATGACCGTTTTTTTTTTTTTTTTTTTTTTTTTTTTTTTAATTCAAACAATTTACTCATTAACTTGCATTAAAACTAATAACAAAATAAATTCAAAGAGTCGAAGACTTATTTTCTCGAACTAACTTCTTAGTATAACAATGGCGGAAGACATAATAATGGAATCATCTAAAAATAAAAACATTACATAAAGTAAAGATTAACAAACTACGATACGGTAATGAAACTACAAATTAATGGAAGGAATCATCTGAGACCCAACCATCTTCACTCGAAGAGGAATCATTTGAGAACCAACCGTCTTCCCAGTTCTTCCTCCGTTCTTCTTCGTACTTTAGTTGCTGCTCCAAACGAGTAGCTTCCTCTTCTAGTTCACGTTGTTTCATTTCTCGCCGGACTTCCTTATCTTGCTCCAGAAGTCTGAGTTCATCTTCAGTTAGACCAAATGGATTTGGTTCTTGTTCGACAACTGGTGGAGTGTTCACCTGTTCATTTTTCGGTTGAAAAACTGGAAAGATATCCTCTGGTGGAGTGTGATAAACTTCATTTGGAGGACTGAGTTGGGAGAAATCCCGATGAGGAGGACTGGGGAATTGTTGGGAGAAATCTCGACGAGAAGGACTGGGGAATTGTTGGGAGAAATCTTTTTTGAAAGATATTTGCAGTTTTTAATTGTTTGTGTGTGTGTTTGAATGTGTTTGTGTGTGTGTTTGAATTGAGGTTGGCATTTATAGTTTAAAATGGTTTTTTTTTTTTTTTTTTTTTTTTTTAAAATGGTTTTAAATGTGTTTGTGTGTGAGTGTTAAAATCGGTCGATAATAAGACCGATATTCCCAAGTGCATGAAACTGACCGATTCTACACATTCGATCCGACCGACTTCTATATCGGTCGCATATGGCGACCGACCGATAATTTATGTCGAGCGTGTCCAGCCTTAACATCAATTTACTCAATAGGTAACTAAAAGTGACCATTTACCATTAATATGACAGGCACCATTTCAACCGTCCGAACTATAGCCAAATGCCAAAGGCTCGCCTCTCGTAGGGTACACATCCACAAATCACTAGACACCTGGAATTTTGAACACCTTCTAAATTTATATATGGGTGACAAGAACATGCATGTTGCTGTTAGCATTAAAACAATGACTAAGAGAATACACACACTTGCACACTCGAAAACCTGTAAAAATCAAACATAGTGAACCAATTTGCAGGCTTGTAATATGTAGTTTTTGTTGTTGCAGATCTTGAAGGACTAAGCGAGTAAAATATTAATTTAATATGCATTTAGTTGTCATGCGTATTATGAATTGATCAGAGGAGACTGAATGTTATGTTACTGAGATTTGGGATCATGGTTTACTTTTGTGACCTCGGATATATTGATTTGGTCAAGTGATTTATTTGTTGCAGTGTATTTATTTGGTGGTAAATTAAGATGAAGAAACAGAGAACTAAGAAGACACCAACCAGTGTATTTATTAGATGAAGACTGAAACAATGGCATCTGATGTTGTTCTTCTTCTTAAATGTATTTGTTATGGATTTTGTAATTAACTCAAGTAATTATAATCTTTTAATAGAGGTAATCTTTTGAGATGAAATGGGTTTTTCAAGAATAGTTGTAAGGTTGAAGAAGGATTTTGTAATTAACTCAAATAATTATATTCTTTTAATGGAGATAATCTTTTGAGATGAAATGGTTTTTTCAAGAATAGTTGTATACATGAATGTGGAATCGTTCTATAAAACTCGCATGTATAGAAACGTAGCAGGGGCAAATAGCACAAAAAGATATCACATTTAATTCAATGTCAATTTGAATTTTAGGTACTCAGCTTTATTTTTCTCAATTTAAGATATCCAAGTTATATTTTATGCAACTTAAGGTTTTTTTTGACTTTTCAAAAGGTGTTATCGGTCATTTTTTCAGCTGAATTGGTTGATTAATGTGATATATCATTATAGTTGAGCATTTAAAAGTCATTTCGGCTAAAATTATAACCGGTAATCGCTTTTGAAAAGTCAAAAAAACGTTGGATTGCACAAAAAATAATTTCGATACCTTAAATTAAAAGAAAAAAATTTAAGTACCTAAAATTCAAAATGATTTTAAGTGTGATATTTTTTGTTCGATTTGCCCAAACGTAGCCTAACTGATTATTAAAGATCTTTAACCAAGGACTAAACTTGCAAAATGTAAGTAAGACAAGGACTAAACTTGCAAAGTGATCAAATCACTAGGACTGTTTTACAATTTCTTTTTACACATAAGCAATAAAAATAAAATACAAAAGGTCAAACAAGCATAAATGACTTGTTTAGCTACTAGCAGGTCGTATAACATTTACAAGTAGTAACAAGTTTTGTTAATATTTCTAACATTTACAAGTAGTAACAAGTTTTGTATCTAACAATAGAATATTTTCCACCATATTTTTAATACGTATAAAAGTTAAAAAGTTTGTTTCTAATTTATAGACTTAACCCGCATATAAAACATGTAGAACTAAATACTAAACACATATTAAATAGTATAGAATTATAATAACAAACAAACAATAAGTATTGGGTAATGACTGACACACTCCAAAAATTTATTGGGACACTTCACTTTATGCAGGAAGTAGTTATACTTTAAATATAATCTGCTTTAACTGCTTGTACCTTAAATATCCTAATAAAATTTTGAAATGTGTCAATCACTTCCCATAAGTATATAAGCAATACTAATTATATACAGTCACTTAAAACAAACATTAAAATATGACAAAGGGAATGTTTGGCACGAGAGATTATAGAAGATTATGGAGGCTTAAGATTATTTTTTTTTTGTAAAATAAGCTTTGGTCAAAAAAATAATCTTTGTTTTTCACAATTTAACTGATTTTGATCTTTTTCAGCAACACCAACACCACTGCAAAAAAAAAAAAAAAAAAAAAAAAAAAAAAAAAAAAAAAAAACCCTACAATTTTAATCTTTTTCAGCAACAGCACCAGCAACATTTAATTTTGCCAACATACCCAAAAACGAAAATTTAACTTTGTACATTGAAATAAGGTTTAGATTATTTTATTAATCAAAGATCGGAGATTATCACATAACCAAATTGTTTGGCTAATGATTTGCACACTCCTTTATTTTATTTGCACACTTCATATTGTGCTTTAAAAAATTGTACATTTGTTATATAGTGCTTCTTAAGTTTGTACACTATAGAGTGTGCAAATAAAAAAATGAGTGTCCTAATCAATACTCATGAGAATTGGTCAAAGTGAGCTTAACTATGGTTAATTTAAATTATAAGAGCCTTAAGTATGGGGCTACTCACGCTTCGCCGTTCCAGCGTGGCAGCCTTGCCACTTCTCGCCACCGTACCGGCTGTGTTGTTCCCTTTACACAATTAGAATTAACTACAAAGTTAAGCTAATCGTGTTCCATGACTAAGTAATGTAATGATTAACTAAACAAATAAGTAAAACGTACATGATAAAGACAAGAGTTTTTCAACGTTTAAATTCTTATTAGAAGTTAATCAAAAGAATCTATACCCAAGTGTTTGCGGAAAAATTACTTGGGATTGAAATGACAAGTATGGTGTTGTCTCCTCACTAAACTTAAGCTAAGCTTAAGTGGCAACTATAAGGAACCACTGAGCTATCTCAAGGACTAGGTTGCTCTTTGGAGGAGTAAAAGTGGTTTGTGAATGTCTAAGCATTAATTGCACAAACTTATCCACTTTTACTCCCTTATGATCCTATTTATAGAAAAGTATAAAAGAGCAACCGTGACTTAAAAGACAAATGATGACCTAAGCTAATCAGGACAAAATACTGATATATTTTGTCACTGTTACAAGAACCTATTTTGGGTATAAGACAATATTGCTTTCTGAGTAACAGTGATGACATTGTTCTTGTTCTAAAGCCTTTCAGGGAAAGTTTGACTTTGGCCTGATAAGGACTTCTCCTTATCTTTTCAAACCCTTCCCGCCTTGTCCCGCCTTTCTTTCAGTCTTCAGGTTCTTCAGTCTTTGGTCTTCAGTCTTCATTATTCATTCTTCATAGTTGTTGAGGAGACTGGGGTTCAGTGAGTTATTCTCATCACTCACTGAACCCATTATCTTCTTATTTGGCTTAGGTGCTATTCAGGGAGTTCCGCCTCACTGAATGGTGAATCTTTCTTCTTAGACTCGTCCTAGGCATCTTGAATAGAACTCACTGAGTGACTGTTCACTCAGTGACCTGAGAGCGTTTAAAGTTATATTGACACTTAAGATAATTTGTATTCAAATCCTTGTTTCAGGACGCTTGGGTACTGAATGGACCCAACAGTCTCCCCCTATTTGGATATAAATTTAGCCTAAGTGTTTGATCAGTGTAAGTGAGAAATTGGGCTTTTTCTTACACTGAAGATACTAGAAAGCAATTAAAGGACATTGATATAACAAACATGGGCCATCATCTTATTCATAATCATTACATCAGTCCTATCATCTAAACATAATACTCAGGGAAAAGTACTCGGACTTCCTTAATTCCCATGAGTTCCAATTTAGCTTTCTTAGACACCAACACCTGCTTGTTGGGTCTCTCACTCATCATCTTCTTCATCAGTCTTATGAACTCTTCATTCTCAGGGCTTTTCACATGAAGTGCCATCAGCTTGTAGGCCAGAAGAGTTGTTATCTCCACCAAGTGTATGTCACTGACTCTCTGGAAGGCTTGTTGACCAAACTCATCAATAAAGAAGATACCAAACTCAGGGTGCTTGATCACTTTGTTGGGAAAGAACTTGACACCTTCAGGAGGAGTTCTGTTGCAGTGAAGAGCAGCAATAAATTGTTCAGGTTCTTGGCCTATTGCTTTCCTCTTATTCCCTGTGCTCTGAGTTGGTTTAGGGATTGTTAGTCCCTAAGAGGCAAGTGCCTTTTGATGGTCGATTCCCAAGCTTTTGGCCACCCTTTCCAGTTCCTCATATTTGTTATTCAGGGCAGCCAGAAGGTCAGGGACACACCTGTTCTTCTTCTTCCTCAGGATGGGTCCCGTCATGTCCCATTCCTTGATCCCATATTCTGAGAACTTGAAGGGTTTATTCTTCTCAGTCTTTCTTGGTCCTCTATGAACTGTTATGGCTATGAGATCAGTGTTTGCATGAATGGTCATGTCAGTGATGGGACCTTCACCCTTGGTCTTTGTCATGGTCCAGACATACCTCTCATAGTTCCTCCTTTTTCTCTTAGTATTCAGCATGACCTTCAGGTTGTGTTCTTTGATTAGGTCAGCCTGAAGTTTGAGGAATTGTTCCCCCTTGAAATTTTGCTCAGTCTCTCTGATGACTTCCTTAGCCACTTCAGCAATCACTGGCTTACTGAGCATTTCAGCCTTGATCCAATCCACTTCATCCAAGACTGCGACCACTTCTTCACTGGTTCCCTTGAAGATTTTCCCATTATGTAATATGATTTCCATGAGCACTGGTGCATCAGAGTTAGGACGCACTTCTCTTGGTGCTTTAACCAGTTTGGGAGGTGAATCTTCAATCTCCATGATTCCCTTCCCTTTGTCAGTGGAAGAGGGTGTACTGAAGGAGGCTTTAGTTGGAATGGGAATGGTAGCAACAACAAGTGCTGAAGAAGTTGAGGTTCCTGGCATGAAGCTTTGAAGAGGAACAACTTCAGTGATACCGGTAGCTTCAGGTTCAGGAACTGATTCATTAGGTTTCTCCCCCTCAACAGATGCTGGAGCTTCAGTGAAAGCATCTGTTGACTGAGGAGCTGGAGGAACTTAAGAGGACTGAAGAACTGTCAGGATGGTGGAGACCATGCTTTTGATTTCCGTGGTCTCGTTCTTCAGTGAGGAGATGTTTGTGGCCATTTTGACTTGAGCTTCTGAGAGTTGGGTGACCCTGGTGGTGTAGTGATTGACCAGCTCATTATGTTTGGCAAAGAGCTGGTTAAAGGCTGTGGATATTTGAGTCAGGCATCCTTGGATATCAGAGACTGACTTCTGAATGGCTTCTTGCTGAGACCTGAGAGGTGTAAGATCCACCTCCTTAAGGAGCCTGAGAAGCTCAGTAATATTGGAGGAGGTGGTCTTCTGAGAATCCATGAACTCAGTCAGCTTGGTGATGAGAGCTGGGTCATCCTTGAACTCTTCTTGAAAAGCACTTAGAGACTGCAGCAATTGGTTGAAGTGCGTCCCTTATTCAAGTCTCAGTGTCTCAATGGCGGTCTTCAGGTCACTGACATGTTTATCAGCAGAGTCAATAACCTGGTGAAGTTGACCGTGTGAGCCTTCAATAGCAGCCCTGAAGTCAGCATAAGAGGCTGCTGCGTCAGTGTGCTGATCCCATTGCTCCTTTATAATCTCATTGAATAGGGTAGTATTGGACTTCCTGAGGAATTTAACTAGCTGCCTTTCAGTGATAGGGAGTACATTGTCATACTTTTGCAAGTATTCAGGAGTTACAGCAGCAGAGTTTGAGGAGTTGTGTGATGATGATGATGATGATGTAGGATGGTGGGATTCTTGTTCCTTAGGAGGAGGAGATGAAGTTGGTTGCTCAGTGTGCTGAGGGGAGTTGTAAGTCAGAGGTTGGTTGTTGGGAATTATATTTGAGTTGATATTGACAAAACATAAAAGATGAAGGAGACTTCTGAAGACAAAGATGAAGGACTAAATATGTAATATGTTAAATGTCTTTGTAACCCTAATCCTCTATTATATAAAGAGGTTAGGGCGTTTAGGTTAAAACACAGATGTTAGAGATGTAACATCCAGGAAAGGTGTGTGTGTGTCTAGGTGTCAAGTCCTCTAATGGACGCCTAGGGTTCGTGTTTAGTTTAAGCATCAAGGATCTTTGATCCCTGTTAGAGTGTAACCGTGCTATACTTGATCACATAAAATTGGGGCTGATTGCGTTAGTAGTTCTTAGGAGATGATGACGAAGAAACCTTGTACTCAATAATAATGATAGTTTTGTTATTCCGCTGCGCATCGTGTTATTCATTATTATTGTTTATCCTACTTGCTCTAAACCATCCACAAAGTTGTTTAATTATAACTTCACAATTGGTATCAGAGCCAGGTTGATACTATTGAATTTAGAAGAACTCTTTTCTAAAGATTATGGACATGGAGACTACACAAACAAACATGGCTGCTAAATTGCCAATGTTGATGCAAAACGAATTCGAGATGTGGAGGTTGCGAATAGAACAGTACTTCCAAGTGCAAGACTATGCACTCTGGGAGATTATTGAAGATGGAAACTCTTTCAAACCTTCAACATCTACAACAACAGTTGATGGTAAAGAAGAGACTGTTGTGCAGACCTCTCCAGTGACTGCAGAAGAGAGGCTACAAAAGAAAAATGATGTCAAGGCTAGAAGCTTGCTAATGATGACAATTTCGAATGATCAGCTTCTGAACTTTAGCAAGTACAAGGATGCAAAGTCCTTGTTTGAGGCAATCATTGCTAGATATGGTGGGAATGAAGCCACCAAGAAGACTCAAAAGACTCTCCTGAAGAAAAATTTTGAAAACTTTACTGCAACCAGTAATGAGTCTTTGGATCACATGTTTAATAGGCTGCAAAAGATTATTAGTCAACTTGCTATTCTTGGTGTTGACATACCTCAGGAAGATTTGAACTCCAAGTTCTTGAGAAGTTTACCTGCAGAGTGGGCTATGCATGTGGTGGTCTGGAAGAATAAACCAGACATTGATTCTATGAGCCTGAATGACTTATACAACAATTTCAAGATTGTTGAGCAGGATGTGAAGAAAGCTGGAGGTGCTAGTTCAAGCACTGGGAACATGGCCTTTGTGTCATCTCCCAGTAATTCAAGTCCAGTTGAAGAAAAGGTTGCTGTAGGAGTTAGTACTGCTAACCCCAGTGTTAGTACTGCTAGCACATCAAGCAGTACTACTGGTATTCTGAATAATACAACCTATTGTGCTTTCCTGACAAGCCAGAATAATGGGTCAATGTTGACACATGAAGATCTCCAGGAGATTAATGATGATGATTTGGAGGAGATGGATCTCAAGTGGCAGATCTCACTTCTTAGCATGAGGGCTAAGAAATTCTATCAAAGAACTGGAAAGAAGATCACCATCAGCAGCAATGATACTGCTGGTTTTGACAAATCAAAGGTAGAATGCTACAACTGTCACAAGTTGGGGCATTTTTCGAGGGAATGCAGGAGACCTAGGCAACAGGAAAGCAGGAGCAAAGGCTTTGGAAGTAAGTCCAAGGCTGTGGAAGATGCTGAGTCAACCTCAAAGGCTATGGTGGCTATTGATGGCTTAGGATTTGATTGGAGTTTTATGGCAGATGATGAGGAAGCACCTACTAAGATGGCACTTATGGCCTTCTTTGACTCTGAGGTACAATCTGCTAAATGTTGTTCTAAAACATGCACTGCTCTAAAAGAATATGAAACCTTAAAGAAACACTATGATGAGCAGAGGATTGAGCTAAACAAAACTAATTACAATTTGTCTAATCATAAGATAGGTTTAGCAGTCCTAGAAGAACAAATAGTGCATTATAAGAGCAATGAATCAGCTTTTGCTGAGGATATAGTTGTTCTTAAGAGAGATTTGTCACTTAAGAATGCTGAGATTAATTTGCTAAAAACTGAATTAGATAGAATCACCAAGGCAAAAGATAATATCCAGTTAACTGTAGACACTTTGGAATATGTATCAAAAGGTGTAAACAAAATCATAGAGTGTCAAATAGTTAATAAGGCTAAGTCTGGGTTGGGGTATAAAACATGTCCACCTCCTCACAGAGGGGTGCAAGAATAGACCTAGAGCATACAGGTTTACCAGAGTTTCAACAACCTATGTTAGAGTATGGTTGTAAGCCTAAAGAAACTACAACTGCTAATAAACCTATAGAATTCAGTGAGCCTTTTGAAAGTGCAAGTGACACCTCTCTTGCTGAGGATAAGGTGTCAACTGATAGGAGTTCAGATGCTCCAACTATTGAGGATTGGACATCTGATGATGAAGAAGATCAGGTTGTGGTTAAACCTGATGTAGTTAAAGTAGAAGGAACCAGTGTTCCTAAGGTGGTTAGTAATGAAACTGTTAAGCCTAAATCAAATGTCAAACCAGTTAGGAAAACAGTTAGGTACTGTGAGATGTATAGGTCCACAGACAAGCCAAGAGGTAAACAGAGGAACTAGAATAACCTCAAGTCCCACCAACTAGGTGAAGACTTTGTTATGCATAACAAGGCTTGTTTTGCTTGTGGTAGTTTTTACCACCTAGAGGCTTTCTGTCCTAACCATCAAGGGAAAAAGATGGTTACTAGGAACAACAGGGTAACAGGGAACACAAGTCATAGGGTGAACACAAACAAGCATCAACCTCACCCAAACACCAATAGAATGACTCCCAGGGCACTTTTATTGAAGTCTGGTCCAAAACCAATTAGTACTGCTCAACCAGCAGTTATTACTGCCAGATCTTTTAAGACTGTTTACCCTAGACCAGCAGTTTCAAGTGCAAAACCAACTTTCAAACATGCACAACAAACTGTTAAAAGGCCTTTTCAAAAGAAAACAGTGGTTCAAAAACAATTTTAGAAACCAAAGGCTAAATCTGCAAAGCTAGCAGTTAGTACTGCTAGCCAAACAGTTAGTACTGGTAACTCTAAAATCACTACAAGGGATCAAAGGGCTAATGCTGTTAAGGCCTCAGCATGTTGGGTATGGAGATCAATCAAACCCAATGGTGCATCAATTGTTTTGAAAAGATTTGACTATATTGATGCACGAGGCAAACCCAAGTCATTGATGGCTTGGGTACCCCAAGGAAACTAATTTCCTTATTTCATGTGTAGGAACATTTACAGGATAATTATGAAGATCAAGGTTATGCAGACAGTGGATGTTCCAGGCACATGACAGGCAACATGTCCTATCTTTCAGACTTTCAACCAATGGATGGAGGATATGTTACCTTTGGGGGAGGAATAGGAGGTAGAATTACCGGTAAAGGCACTTTGAAAACTGGTAAATTAGATTTTGAAGATGCGTACTTTGTGCAAGAGCTTAAGTATAACTTGTTTAGTGTCTCACAAATGTGTGACAAAAAGAACAAGGTTCTTTTTACTGACACTGAATGTCTTGTGCTTTCTCCAGACTTTAAGCTTCCTGATGAAAGTCAGGTTCTACTTAAAGTTCCAAGAAAGGACAACATGTACAGTGTTTATATGAATAAAATTTTTCCTAAAGAGGCCCTTACTTGTCTTGTTGCAAAGGCCACATTGGATGAATCTATGTTATGGCATAGAAGACTTGGTCACATAAATTGTTAGGAATATAAATATTCATATGAAAGACTCGGTCACCCTGAGTATCTATTAGCATTAAGCAGCTCGTAGAACTATTAGTATAAGTTTAGTTATCATAGTATTCGTGGAGTTGGGTCGGGTATTTACCCACTGTCAGCTCACTCCACAGCCCACATGGGGCGTTTATGTTTGTTGTATAAATACCCTCTCCCACCAAAGGAGAGAGTTGGACCTTTCATCATTTTCAATCTAACATCTTGCAATTTCTCTCTCTAAAAGGCTCCCAAACTTCTCTCTAATTCTCTCTCTAGAATCGGCCAAATCACAAGAACCATATGTGTTTAGATTAATGAGTATCCTACAATTAGTATTAAGAGCCATGGTTAGATTGTTTACAATGTGGATGCTCGGATTTTAGATTGGTTTTTGTGAGTTTATTGTGGTTCGAATAGAATAGGAAGAAAATTCAAGATTTGAACTTTGTTTGTGGTTTGATTCGAAAAAGTGTTGTACTTTCGTGTTTAGAAAAGTCCTAACAGCTTACTTTGGTGATTAGAGTGCTTATTTCATAAGCCTAGGGCTAATTTTGTGGCTTATTCGAAAGTTTGAAGGTTGTTTCTTGGTTGCGATTTGTATGTACTTGGTTGCGGTTTGGCTATAAATGGTTTATTCTTTGTTGCGGTTTGCGTCTAAAAGGGAACTCTTGGCTGCGTTTTGATTATTTCTAAATCTGAGTTTTGGTTAATAGTTAAAAGGGAAAAAGACAAAACCGGGTGAAAGTGACATTTTTGTCTGTTGCGGTTTGTCTTATTGCATTGCGTTTTGACCAAGGAAGTTGCGGTTTGACCACAAGGTCTTGCGATTTGCTATATGCAGTTTGGTCTTGCGGTTTGGTCACTGCGGTTTGGTCATTGCGTTTTGATCACTGCGATTTGTCTCTTGCGGTTTGACTAAAGACTCTGCGGTTTGACTTCTGCGTTTTGGTCCTGCGTTTTGTCTTTGTTGACTGTGTTTTGACTTCTGCGATTTGCCTCTAAAGCTGTGTTTTGGTCTTGAGGTTTGGTCAGTGCGGTTTGACCAGTGGATCATTGCGGTTTGACCTGTGGATCTTGCGGTTTGACTAAAAGTTGACATTTTACGTCAAAACTTCAAACGACCATAACTTTTGAACCGTAACTCCGTTTTCAGCGAAATACCTGTCAAAACGACCGGAACAGCCTGAATATTGTGAGGTTTCAGCAGAAAGTTGTGAAACGAATTTTTCGATGCCCAAATCCCCTCCGAAAGGAAGTTATTGAGGTTTTAAGTTTCCAGACCAAAATTTCACTATAACAACTTGCATCAACCAAACCAAATCACAACTAACCAACATATCACCTAGTCCATCAAACGATCATCACGTTTAACACACAATCACTAATCATTGTACCAATCCAAAAGTTATCATAACACATTCAAGTAATCATCATTTCATAATTTCTTCTTGATTTTGTAAAATCCCACGAAAGATTCTATTTCTCTGTTTAAATGATAGATTTATAAAATCCCGTGCATGTTTATATCATGTCAAGGACTTCGGATTCAGTCATTGCTGAGGTACTCAAATTGTACGACATGATCGATGAACATAAGATTCCCAGCAAAGTACAACCGACAAACATTTTTGAACAGACAAACGTTTTTGGGTCAGATATTGCTAATATGGAATCTTTGTGCTTGAATTCGCAAGAGAGAGAGTTGCTTCAGCCACAACAATTGCACGATAATGCAAAGGAAATTTGCATAGAGTGCTTTCGACTACTTCATTCACATCTCAAGGTTCTCTCAGAAAGACCTGGATCCATGGGAGGATTCGAACGAGCATTTGCATCACTCTTTGGTTAAGATGTTCAAATTTTCATAGGCACTATGTTCCTGAACTTAGATCAACTAGAACAACAACTTGACATAGAAGAATTTCATGAAATTGGATCCATGG
Source organism: Artemisia tridentata subsp. tridentata (assembly GCA_021014915.2). Classification (NCBI taxonomy): domain Eukaryota; kingdom Viridiplantae; phylum Streptophyta; class Magnoliopsida; order Asterales; family Asteraceae; genus Artemisia; species Artemisia tridentata. The sequence goes on along the minus strand of CP139509.1, from coordinate 103,645,837 downwards.
CTGCTCTTCGGTGATCAACAAACAACTTCAATTGTTCATCAATTCACAATACACTTGGGATTATGACAGTCAAATGACAGAAAAGTGTTTTACTGATTACACAGGAAATGAAGTTAACATGTTCAGAGAAACATTACTCCAACACATGGGTAATGTTAAGAAGTACATTGAGGAAAGAGCACAACACAAACTAAAGTATGACATCAAGATGAATGAAAGTCGGATGCAATCAAGAGAGATTAAGGTTGATTCGAGTAAAGCACTGGGTGCTAGTTCAGTTGTCACAGAATGCAGTGGGACAAAGTCAGATAAGCATGATAAAAGCAGCAGTTATGTGATTCATATCACACATGGGGTGGATGCTGATATCAGACCAGTAAATGACCAAGTGCCATGATTGAGTTCAAACAATTTATATCCCAAAAAGGAGAATTGCAAAGGAAATATGCAAAACCCTAGGTTCGTTGTCCCGATTGAAGATTGAATGGAATTTGTGATTCGGGATCGTGATACGTGTCGTGAATGTGAATAAGAGTGTGATATTTTAATTTCTACACTACGAATGATCGAATATCAAATAAAAACAACCAATAAAGCTACGAGTACAAATAATCTAAGCACACGAAATCTAAAACGAAAATTTAAATTAAAAACGTACGTTACGAATTTTAAAAAAAAAACCGTAAATAAAAGCGATTTTCTAAATTTTAAAACCTAAAAATATAAAAATAATTTTCCTATATTAAAATTGATAAAAGAAAATTTTTGGGAAAAAGAAAAATATTTTTTTGACTTTTTAATAATTTTTTATAAATTAAAAACTATTTAAAAGAAAATAATTGATTAAAAATACTAAATGGAAAAAGAAAATTCTGAAATTTTTATCTAAAATACTTTAAGTTGATAAAAAGCTAAGAAAAATGAAAATGTTGAAAAAGCTTTAATCCATAAGCTGTTAAAGGCCAAACAGCTTATATAAGCTCAAAACAAAAAAAAATTTGTTTAAAAGAAAAAAAAGAAGAAAAGTTTAACAGATAAAAGGCTATAGCATATTTGTTTGGGTTGTGTGTTGTGTTGCTGCTGCCCTGGGTTCGAGTCCCAGGTGTAGCAGTTTTGCTATATATATATATATATATATATATATATATATATATATATATATATATATATATATATATATATATATATATATATATATATATATTTTTTTTTTTTTTTTTTTTCTTTTAAAAGCTCAAATCAACAAGTGAAGCAATCAAGTTTTCAAACTAAAAAAATTTTTATGCTCAAAGATAAGCTCAAAACAGCTTAACTTACTGATTGATCAGTCAATGCAAAATATGAAAACTAAAATTCAAAATCCAAATCTTACTATAACAAACACAAACACAAACAATAAACACAAACCGATCCAAATCCAACTCAAACTAAAACATTCACCACAAAATTCAATAAGCACAAGATTACTTCTACTCAATAACCTCAAAATTCAATAACCACTATATAATCAATAACTAACTTATCAACATAAGAACAACTAACTAACTAACTTATCAACATAAGAAACTTCAAACAAGCAGGAAAGAAAAAAGAAACAAGATGAGCTAAAAATAAATATATATATATATATATATATATTTTTTTTCTTTTTTCAAGCTTTAACTAAGAACCATTAAACTAACTCACCAAAATACGCAGTAACAAGAACGAAATAAGCAGAATCGAAGCAGTAAATAAGCTAAACAATAAAACCTAACTTATATTAAAATAAAGAGTAAAATTACAACTGAAATAAAATTACAAATTACCTTAAACTACTAGCTAAAATAAACCTAGAAAAAAAAAAAAGGTGCTCGGCTGCTACTACTATTTATACTAAAAAAAATAAAAACCCTAGAATCGAGTGTGTTTGTTTCGTGTGAGTGTTCCCCTCTTGCGCACTTGTGTTTTTCTTGTGGCCCTTGGATCATCCTTTCTTTAAACCTTGATCGTTGATCTTTCTTTTGTGCCTCGGATCGATGAGGTGGATGGAGGGGACCATGGACATGTCCATGTGATTGTTTTGGAGGGTAGTGTGAGGTGGGATGGGGAGATTAGCGGGCGGGTATGAGGGAGATTAGGGGTTGAAGAAGATGAAGTAGTGAGTTAGGGTTGGGATTTTGGGTTTAATTGAAATATTGACTCAAAAGAGGGGTTTGACCCTCTTTATTTGCCCGGTATTAGCTTTAAAGAAATAAATGGGATGGGTCGGTCGAGTATTGTTTTGTTTGATGGGCTGGGTTCAGTAGTAGGTGTTGGGCTGTGGGGTAATGATGGGTCAAGGGATTTGTTTAAGGTTGGGTTTAGTTTAATAAATGGTAGTGGCTGGTTAGCTTAGACCCGGTTTGGTATTTTAGTAGGTTAGGATAAAATGAATATTGACTTAAGGACCAATGTGTAAATCATGTAAATTTCAGGGACCAATTCTGCCATATCTCCAAAGTTAATCAAGGGTCCAATATTGGCAAATAAAAAATAATCCAAGGGCTCTTCGGGATTTTTGCACAATAACTCGACCAAACTCGTGAATTTCTTCCTGGGTCCCGTCTTTTGAGCTCTTGTCCAATCCATGCTCGGTTTTGCCTCATTTGCCTCGTTTTCAATCCTTTTTGTACCTGCAACAACTAAAACACAATCCAAGGATATTTGATATAATATATGGTCCATTTGGGTGTTTTTGGTCATTTTTGTGGGGTTTTTCGGGTATAAAATGATGAGTAAAAGGCCACTCATCATTCCCCCACACTAAGCCATTTGCTGAGGTACATTTAACTGTTCAACATAATGTCCTTGCTAGTAAACAACAACATACTGATCAATCTGAACCTGTTTATGACACATTTCTGTTGGAAAAGGCTAATAGCAATACCAATCCTAATTCAACAAATATGAGTCATAAGGGGGGAGAAATTAACCAAGATGTTGAACATGATCAACTTATAAGTCCTTTGGTTAAGGCTGAGCTTTTCAAAACAAATGATATTGTTGAAAAAGAAGTTTATAATGAACTTTCAAACAGATTCTTACAACTTGAAAAACATTGTATTTCACTTGAAATATCAATACAACAAAAGGAAGAAAGTCTTCAAACTAACAAACCATGTAATAATCCGGAATTTCCTGAATTTTGTGAATTTTTTGAGATAAATGATTTGAAAGCTCAGCTACAAGCCAAAAACTTAACGATCAACAATTTGAAAACTCGAACTAATATGCATGAGAAAAGTAATGAAGCCAAGGTTAAACATGACATTGATGCAATTGAAACAAGAAACATCGAATTGGAACTTAAAGTGGCTAAATTACTTAAGGAAAATGACGCTTTGAAAAAACATTACAAAGACCTGTATGATTCTATCAAAGAAACAAGAACTAAGACTACAGAACAAACAGCCTCTTTGATTGCAAAAAATGATGAATTCAAAGCTCAACTTCAGGAAAAGGGTTTTACAATTGCAGCATTAAAAAATGAGTTAAGAAAATTAACAGGAAATAGTGTGAATACTAATTTTGCAAAACCATCAATCTTGGGGAAACCAATTTCACAACCATTTAGAAACCAATCAGTTGTTAGACAACCGACTGCGTTTAGATCTGAACGACCAAAATTTTCAAAACCATGGTTTGCCTCCCAAGTTGATGCGAATTTTTTTTGTCAAAACCAGTCACTTCACAGTCTAGACCTAATGAAAAAGAATATGCTTTTGCAAAACCTCATCATATGAGTGCTTCTAGCTCTTCTAGGATTAGTTCAAAACATGTGTCATGTGTGACACTAAAAGAACATGTTAGACATAAAGACATTGTTCAGAATCAAAACCTAGCGGATGCTAAGAAAAACACACATGAAAAGACTAGGAATTTGCCTGTTTCTAAGAGTAGTTGCGTGTTGATTAAAGCAATTCCCGTAGCAGATCACTCTAAGAATCCTAGATCTTTTTCTGAATCCAAACACTTTGTTTGCTCGAATTGTCAAAAATGTGTTTTTAATGCAAATCATGATGATTGTGTAACAAAATTCCTGAAGAAAGTGAATGCTCGTGCTAAGGTTCAATCCCCTAAGACTAGAAACAACAAAAAGCCCGTAGGACCAAAGAGTTATACACAGAAAACTGGTAGGCAGATTGCTATAGGGCAAAGGTTTTCTCTCAACATGTCTTCCACTGTGCATGAGAAACCAAACACTCCTAGATCTTGTCTTAGGTGGATACCGACGGGTAAAATTTTTAAGATTGCTGGTCTTAGATGGATACCTACTAGGAAGATGTTCACTGATTACACAACCAAGGTTGACAGTGAAACCCCAAATGGTTTAGATGCTGATATCACTAACCTATATACATGCAAACAAACTCTTAATGTTAGTGCAGGTAGTATTTACTTAAGTGCAGGTACATTGTTCACTCCCACTAAGGAAAGACTCAGAGTTTGGTTGCCGAAAAGACTGATATCTCATAAATTAGGGGTTCATGAAACTTAACTTTGATGAACATGAAATATGATGTTTGAACACATCAGTTCAAGCCTCGTTCTTCAGCGAAATATGACGTTTGAACACTGCAGTTCAAGCCTCGGGCCTCAATGTCAACATAATGGCATCTGCTAACAACACTTCAGGCCCCGTTCCTCAAAGAAAAGAAAGGCGTACCCTTGAGTGCGCTTTATCTTTGGAAGAAGAGAAATCTTCTTGTCTCTGACTATTCTCATCAACAAGCTTCATACTTGTTCCATGCTCGTTCAGTCATCAAGTGGATCTACTTTCATTAGTTTGTATTTTTATTCACTCGATCAAAAATGGCAACCTCAAATGCAATTTTTGAGGGGGAGAAGTGTGAACAGTGGATCAACCTCATATGCACTTGTTCAATCAAAAATGGCAACCTCATATGCAATTTTTGAGGGGGGAGAAGTGTGAACAGTGGATCGACGTACATTTGATTGTATGTTCACTCACTTGTTGGGCATGTGACTCTAATTGTGACTACGGAGTTGATCAGGTATCACTTATTTGAGATTGAAGTTGACTTTCACAAAGGCGTGTTCTTATTTTATCTTGAAGTCGGGGTTGGTTGGATGCATGACTTTCAATGATAACTTGCTCGTGCTTAAGATTTAAGTTGAAGACTTGGTTTATCTAGTTACCAGCAGTCGGGGTGGATGGTTGAAGACCTGGTTAACTATCACTTAAAGGAGTTACATTGTAGTACTCAGTGTCACACGCAGATGATGTTGTGGATAATCACAAGAGGTGTTAATGTCTCATGCTTTGGTTGGGTATTGAGTACTTAGAGATTTGCTTGGAGCATAAATTCTCTACACCGTTCTTCCAACATTAGTGCAAGCTTAAGTCACAAGAACGGGGAATTCTACTTCAGTTTCAAGTTTGGTATATCAGGTTTGCTCCATCAGTGGTCACTTCAAATAGCCTACATAAGGGTTGGTAAAGATAGTCAGAGAGAGTTTCTATAGCAGTTGATTCTCACAGAATACATTTGAGCCAATTTTGTTCTTCTCACAAGATTTCAAGTATATGTGCGTAAAATGTGTTGTTGATTCTGAGGTATCAAAACCAGCAAGGGGGAAGGAGACATACATCTGAATGCACAACAAGTACACGTGATGAACTTTATACTTCTTCTTAATTGAAGTTATTCCGGGAAGACAAATGTCATAACCGCAGAGAAAATCAGTGTTTTAACTCGTGGCTTTTGGTGTATTATTCCAACTACGTGGGGGAAGAGATGTAAGAAACAGTTTCTGATGATTAAAGAGGTACACAATTGTATGATGATTCGTCTAGTTAATCGGTATCCTACAGAAGGAAAATGTGTTCATCCGGGACTTACTTGATTTTTATGGTACTGTTTTGGTGTTATCATTTCGACTACATCCGGTACTCAGTTGCTTTTGGGGTACTGTCTTGGTGTTATCATTTCGACTACATACGGGATAAATTGCTTACACTCGGGACTTAGTTGATTTTGGTGTAACAATTCTCATCTGCAATTTCCTGAAGGGAGAAAAGTGCATTTCCGAGTCTTAATTGATCTTGATGTTACGTTTTCGACTTCATTTATGGGATTGAGTGTGTACTTCGGGTTTTTGAGCTTCATACAATGAGACTGATTGCATCACTTCAACTACTTGGGGGAAGTGGTCTCTTGATACTTTTGGTATGAATTACTTCAGCCTTCAGCGGGAAGAAATATGAGAAGAATTACTCAAGCGTGAGATGATACGTTGCTGATCTATTTGATGATCCCCTGAACGGATAATCGCGGTGATTATTCTTAAAAGGAGCAGCAATATTTGATGTGGTTTGCTATGGATTCCGCTGTGAACTTAACTAATATAAGCTTGAAAGAGAGCTTTGAAACTGCTCAAAAAGAAGATTGTCGGTTTGGGGGGAAGCTATCAAAGCTTCACATTGAGAAGGCTCAAGTTCAGACGATTATTCAGGAGCCTCGAAAGCTTTGGTGGTGAAAGTTTAAGAGATGTTGACTACAGACTTCTGCAACGTACAGAACGATATCCTTATTTCGGTATTCATGTCAACATCTTCTTGAATTGAATAATATATTTTGTACATATCTTAAACCAAAATGTAAATAGAAAAATATAAAACCTATAAAAACCATAAAAATCAGAAAAACACAAAAATACCAAAAATAGTTCCTCTAGGCATGTCTTCTGTTTATCGATAACATTTACGGTCCTAGAAATGTCATTCAATAATGACACGGGACTTTAAATGAAGCTCGAGCAGAAGTTAAATTGAATGGTTAAAACATGTCATAATGGCTTGCTATTACTTCAGATATGCAACCCGGTTTTTCAAAATGAGGAAAGCACGTCGGCAAAAAGACGGTTGTTCCTAACAACGGGTGAAGTTCACCCGGGCATGGATTACTTCATATCCGTGCATCCCCGATTTAGTGTGCGCTTCAGTGCATTATTTCCTGATTAAGAAGAGAAGTCTTCTCATACAAATAATTTTCCTTCTATGATTCTTCTGAAAATTGTTTGTGAGACACATGGTGGTAACGTGTTGTTTGAAATTCTTTCAGACTTGGATTGTTCATAAAATTTGTCACTCAATCAATGAATACAACTCTTTAACTAGAATACGGGTCATTGATTGAGGGGGAGAGTGATTTCAAATTTTATATCATCAAACGGGTTTATTGGTTATCTCATAATTGCTTGAAAAGGTTTTGTAGTTAATGGGGTATTTGTTGAAGAGGAACTTACTAAGCTTTATCTCAAATGGCCAAATGTGTTAGTTGTTAGAAAGATTAGGGCATTATGTGCAATTTGCGTATAGTTTCCTAGCTTTATGTAACTAGAAGGTTCATTTGTGTCACTTTGGAATCCTTGTTTAATCCCCCAAATACTTTAAAACTCAAAATCTAAAAGAAGTTAGAAAACCCATTGTGTTTGATGTTCTTGAATACTCCACAGGCATTTGTATGATCTGATTGAATGAGTTTTGAATGTTGATTGACTTTTGTTAGTTGATAGCTGTTTAATTGTGGTTGACGTATTGCTTGTGCACTCAGAATATGCTTAGGTATGTAGCTATTATGTTAGAATAATGTCCCTAAGATCCTGAGTTGAATGTTGAAATCAAGTAAGCGTGAACACATTTCTTGTGTCACTTTGTGTCACTTTGGAATGCATGTGGTTGAAATATGTGTGAATTGCCATGTTCATGATTGATGGTTGATCTTCATGCTAAATAGTGGTTTGATTAGGATATGAATATGGTATTATGAGTAGGCAAGCTGCTACGTGGTAGCGAGTAATGAAGAGTGAATCTGTATGTATGTATATCTGTGTTGATATTCTTATGCAGATTCCATGGCCGATATGAATATGCCTTCTCCCGCTCTAACCATTTGATCAGATGTTCAAACTCTATTGACTGGCTCTGAATTCACCACAACAACAACATCGGCAGCAACAACAACAACAACAGCACCTTCACCACCACCACCACCTTCACTTCAACAAAGCATTACTAATTCTGGTCTCGCTGAGTGGGGATCTACAATACTTGGGAAGCTTTGTTGGTGGATGGAAAATTGATGTTGACTACTGACTCCCTCAGAGAAGCGAATGATCACACCATCTGTGCGTAAAGGTCAACATCATATGTGTCGTAACAGTTACTTTGTACATAATAAGCAGTGAATAAAATATGGTTGTTATGTGTCAGTGTATGATTTTTTTAATTCAAAATCTTACAAACTTATCATACCTGACACTAGCATTCTCCCTCATTGATTGAGGGGAAGCATAATAATGTTCCATTATCAGAATACATTGAATCAGACCACATTGTCTCCCAAATTTTCTAACTTATTTAAATCAATTGAGATCCCAAATCTCAAAAGGTTTGAAATTTTTGATCGGGGGAGAGAATGTGATTTAAATATGAAAATCTGATAAAAAATGCGATCCTTTGGACTCAAGTGTATGCTCTCCCATATGTGTTAAACTCTTTTGTATATCGATGCACATATTGAGGGGGAGCGAATGATTTATGATGGCAATTGTGGAAGAACACCAAAGACCGACCATTTTATTTAATGTACTGGAGTTATAAGGATGGTAAGGTTAGGTATCAGTTCCCACGATCCCGCCAGAGCCGGAGGGATCTACCCAAGGACAATCCACTAGTTAGTGTAGAAGTCCTTAGGTATGATTAAAAAAAAGAGCAATGTGAGAATAAGGGAAGAGTGCCGACTGAGATGGAGCTAGTACTGGAACAAACCCAACAAGGTACTAGTGATGAAGTCTCGGTAAGCGCTGAAGGGGTTGAAGAATGAAAAAGAAATGTAAAGATAAAGGGTGAAAAGAAAGAAGCCCTCCTTACACATTAGGCAGAAACCGGGTCAATACATATGCTGTCAGAATCACGTAGTTGATTGCTGACATTGAAGACAAGTATCATGGACCCAGTGATATGCTGCACAACCCTCCCTAGCCGCTCAAGGTCTCTCAAAAGACTCTTGTTTCATTCACACGAGATTCACTCATTACTATTGACTCTCTCACTCCGAGTTAGTTGATATTGAAAAGGTGGCAGTCTGCTCTAGCCTTCGATTACTAAATCAAAATGCACTATCGAGTCTAGAGCCAAGAGATCATCCATAAATCTCATTAGGACACATTTCCAATATGCTTGCTGTTTCATACACCGTGAAAAGTAAGAAAACATATATTAAGAGTCCTACGCATTATCCTTGTGGTATTGCCAGAACATCCGAGTGATACGTAAAGTATTCACAATGAAGATGGAAATCCTTCTAGAGCCAACATCAAACAAGCTCTTGGTGGGTGACATGTGAGATCCTTCATGGATCAAACTAGTGACAACTCGAAAGAAACGATGGGGCGATTCACATTTGAATCAAACTTGTTCCAAAAAATGGATTGACGGATGCTTTTGGAAAACCTTTCAATGTGCTCACCATCTGAGTTTCGAGCACATTTATTGTGAAATTTTTTCAAACAAAAGTGTTTATGACAGAAATGTGATTCAATTTATAAAACTCTCGTCATGTTGCACAAAATGTTTATCTAGTGACACGCGAGTGATTTTTCTAATCAATTTCTCATCAATCAGTGGGTATTTAATTCACTGATTCACTCTACCGTGCTGTCTGCTTTGAGACGTTCCGGTATGAGAACATGCTTTGTATGATGATTCTGATGTTAATTCGTTGGATGATTTTGTACAACAAGCTGGAAAGTCCTGTCAAGGAGAATTTTTTTTAAAGGGGATTCTACTTGATCACAGGTCGGTCCTCACGGAACCGAAGGTTAATCCAACCACACCGAGCGAATGACAAAGCCATATTCGTTCTCCAACTTTATTGCTAACTGTTTTATTTCAGATTTATATAAAGATGGTGATGGTGGTACCTAATTCCAGCAGAGACATGTCAATCCACACCCCATGCTCACACGACCAATTCATTATCAAAGGATCATGAAAGTTGATAGACTTACAACAATGCTTCCGCAACTCTGATGCAAAGTCTCCTGATCCAGAAAAGTGTGAGCATGACGGTCTGATGGTCATTACATCACATGGAGGCGATACTACTAAGGATGATTTGGAGATTTACTGTGGCTGATGATCTCAAAGCAAGCTCAAAGATCACACAAGCCAAAGGAACATTAATCGCAAGATCATTGCTTAAAGTACAAAGTGTGCTGAACTTGAAGAATCAAAAGACTACGAGCTAGGAATTTACAGTCATGTAATAGAATGCTAGAATTCTAAGTGTATTTTCCAGGGTGACCTCCCTTAGGGGGAGATTGTTAGGAATATAAATATTCATATGAAAGATTCGGTCACCCCGAGTATCTATTAGCATTAAGCAGCTCGTAGAATTATTAGTATTAATTTAGTTATCGTAGTATTCGTGGAGTTGGGTCGGGTCTTTACCCACTGTCAGCTCACTCCACATCCCTCATGGGGCGTTTATGTTTGTTGTATAAATACCCTCTCCCACCAAAGGAGAGGATTGGACCTTTCATCATTTTCAATCTAACATCTTGCACTTTCTCTCTCTAAAAGGCTCCCAAACTTCTCTCTAATTCTCTCTCTAGAATCGGCCAAATCACAATAACCATATGTGTTTAGATTAATGAGTATCCTACATAAATTTCAATACCATTAATAAAATTGTTAAGGATGGTTTGGTAAGAGGCTTGCCTCAGAAAAGATTTGAAAATGACCAAACTTGTGTTGCCTGTCTCAAAGGTAAAGAACACAAGGCTTCTTGTAAGCCCAAGGTTTATAACTCTATTAATCAACCTTTATTTATGCTACAAATTGATTTATTTGGCCCAACATCTGTGAGTAGTATTATGCACAAAAAGTACTGTCTTGTAGTTACTGATGACTATAGTAGGTTCACATGGGTTTTCTTTTTAGGTTCTAAGGATGAGACAACTAGCATTCTTAAAACATTCATTACAGAGATAGAAAACTTAGTGGATAAGAAAGTAAAAGTCATTAGGTGTGACAATGGGACAGAGTTCAAAAATAGAGTTATGGATGAGTTTTGTAAGGAAAAAGGTATTAGAAGAGAGTTTAGTGTTGCTAGAACTCCTCAGCAGAATGGAGTTGCTGAAAGGAGAAATAGAACACTGATAGAAGCTACAAGAACAATGTTAGCTGACTCTAAGTTACCCATCACTTTTTGGGCTGAAGCAGTTAATACTGCTTGCTATGTTCAGAACAGGGTTTTGGTAGTTAAACCTCACAACAAGACACCATATAAGCTTTTTAGAGGTAGAACTCCTGCATTAAGATTTCTAAGACCTTTTGGGTGTCATGTAACTATTCTAAATACCTTAGACCATCTAGGCAAATTTGATGGCAAATCTGATGAAGGATTCTTGGTTGGGTACTCTCTCAATAGTAAAGCCTTTAGAGTATACAACACAAGAACAAGGAAAGTTGAGGAGAACCTGCATGTTCAATTTCTAGAAAATAAATCTAATGTTGCAGGTGAAGGTCCAAAATGGCTGTTTGACCTTGATATTCTAACCCAATCAATGAACTATGTGCCAGTTGTTGCAGGAACCTATTCTAATGATTTTTCAGGTTCAGAAGTTGATGCAACAAATGAAGCAGGTTTGGGAAAGGAGAAAGATCACGATCAGATACTAATGCCAATATGGAACAGTGTGGATTCATCTTCAAAGAATGGTGAGCCTTCTACTGATGGAGCCAAGGAAGGTATTGATGATGAAAACAATGTAGTTGGATCTAAAGATCAAGAGAATCAAGATGGCAGTACAAACGGTGATTGTACTGTTAAGCCCCAATTTAGTACTGCTAGGCAAAATATTCATACTGCTGGCCCATCAGATACTAATGTTGCTGATTTCTCAGAAGATGAGGTGGATATTGGCAATATCCCACCTACCTATCAAGTTCTTACTACACCTCACACAAGGATACACAAAGATCACTCCCTAGACAATGTGATTGGTGACATGCAGTCTGGAGTAAAGACAAGAAGGCAACTCATGACTTCAGACCAACAAGGATTTCTTAGCACTGTCTATGAAGAAAATAAGCATGAAGATGCCAACACTTGCTTGTTTGTGTGTTTCCTCTCACAATCTGAACCCAAAAATGTTCTCAAAGCCTTAGAAGACTCAAGCTGGGTAGAAGCAATGCAAGAGGAGCTTCTCCAATTCAAGATTCAGAAGGTATGGGTACTAGTAGATTTACCCAAGGGCATGAGGGTAATTGGCACCAGATGGGTTCCCAGAAACAAAAAGGATGAAAGGGGTATTGTGATCAGAAACAAGGCTAGACTTGTAGCCCAGGGGTATACACAAGAAGAAGGTATATACTATGAAGAAGTTTTTGCACCAGTAGCAGGGATTGAAGCAATCAGACTGTTCTTAGCTTATGCTTCATTCATGGGCTTCACTGTTTACCAGATGGATGTTAAAAGTGCCTTCTTATATGGTACTATTGAAGAAGAGGTATATGTTTCTCAACCTCCAGGTTTTGTTGATCCAGAACATCCTGATAAGGTGTACAAGGTTGTAAAAGCTCTTTATGGACTACATCAGGCTCCAAGGGCATGGTATGAGACTCTGGCTTCCTATTTGCTAGAGAATGGATTCCAAAGGGGCAAGATAGATCAGACTTTATTCATTAAGAAGAACAAGAAGGATATCTTACTGGTACAGGTGTATGTGGATGATATTATTTTTGGATCCACAAGGAAAGAAATGTGTGTAGAATTTGAGAAACTTATGCATGATAAGTTTCAGATGAGTTCCATGGGGGAACTTACTTTCTTTCTAGGGTTGCAAGTAAAGCAATCAACTGAAGGCATATTTATCAGCCAGGATAAATATGTGGCAGAGATTCTAAGGAAGTTTCATTTTGTTGATGCTAAAGTGGCAAGCACACCAGTTGATTCAGACAAACCTTTGCTTAAAGATGCTGATGGAGAATGTGTGGATGTGCACACTTACAGATCTATGATAGGGTCCTTGATGAATCTTACATCATCAAGACCAGATATCATGTTTGCTGTATGTGCCTGTGCAAGGTTTCAAGTGACTCCCAAGGCTTCTCATTTAACTGCTGTCAAGAGGATCTTTAGATACCTTAAGGTTCAACCTAGGTTGGGTTTGTGGTATCCTAGGGAATCACCTTTTGACTAGGTAGCATATTCAGATAGTGATTATGCTGGTGCAAGCCTGGACAGGAAATCAACAACTGGTGGATGTCAGTTTCTTGGATGCAGACTTATATCATGGCAGTGTAAGAAGCAGACAATTGTGGCAACTTCTACAACTGAAGCTGAGTATGTAGCTGCTGCAAGTTGTTGTGGTCAAGTGCTTTGGATTCAAAATCAACTGCTTGACTATGGGTATAATTTTATGAATACCATGATATATATTGACAATAGCAGTACAATTTGTATAATTAAAAATCCAGTGCAACATTCTAAAACAAAACACATAGAAATTAGGCATCATTTTATAAGAGACTGCAATCAGAAAAAGTTAATTCAAGTGATTAAAATTGACTCTCATCATAACTTTGCAGATCTTCTCACAAAAGCCTTTGATGTTGGAAGGTTTCAATACTTGGTTGCAAGTATTGGAATGCTTAATCCTTAAAGTTTTCAAACTGTGTGTGTTGGTATATAAATTGGATTTGTACTGCTAGGTTTGTCAATTAGTACTGCTTCATATAATTTGTACTGCTAGTATAAATTTGGATTGTTTGTTAGAATTGTTAGTCATATGTTTATACTGTTATGAAGCAAGTGCTTTGCACTTTGTTTTCTTGGTTTTTGGACTAACAATTGCAGGTATGGAGTTTAAGCACAAAGGAATTAGAAGTGCATTGTGTGAGCAGCAAATGGTGGTTAAGTTGCTAACATAATAGGTTGATGATGGACAGAGTTTGAGAATTCGTTAACAAAGGTTATACCTAAGTTAACTGGTTCTTTAAAACTTCTTTCTTGAAACCTTATTATGATGTTTTAAATTGAATTGATGGCTTAGTTATTCAGACAGTAACTGATATAACTCACTTTCTACCATTTTATACTTTTGTATAATGAGTAAGTCTAAGGACATCTGGTAGAAAGAACAGCGAGCAAACGTGAATCTAACACTTGTGTTAGAGGCAACAGCTACCACGAGTTGGAAACCCTGTCAAGAAAGCTCTTTGAATGAGTTTATCTGATCACAGGCAATTATTTATAACTGAAAACATTGGTTCTCACACAACCAGAGGTTGCATTAAATCGAAATCTTGATTAAGTGTCTGTCTTTACACTTAATCCCTTCAAAATGGTTGTTAGCAATATGGTTTTTCATTAAAATCAAGTTCATACTGCTGAGTCAAATTTTTTCAAAAAGTTTGTACTGTCAGGCTTAAAGTTAGTACTGGTAGGCTTAGTTTGTACTATTGGATAGTCGTTAGTACTGGTGCGAAATAATAGCTTTTAGAAACTAGCCGTTGAGAGTTTGTTGAGATTTTTACTGATCAAATTCTTATCTTACGGGTTTTTCTTTTGGATATTTTTACTTTTAAAATATTTTATTACTTTATCTTCAATCAGAAGTTAACTTTTAACTGAATTCGGTCAAAAAGAAACCCTCATAACTCTTTCATAATATCTCAATTCACTTTCTTCTTCTACTTTCTACCATAAATTAACACTATTCACAGCAGTTAAATTATCTTTTACTAAAAACTAATGGCTTCTTTATCCTTTGTTGACAAACACAACATGGTCGCATACTTAGAGAAGGCAGAGGATGATGCTACTTTTTATCAGATAGTGGATTTTTTAAACGGTTCTCACATAAGGTATTCTTTAACCTTAAATCCCACTATCTATGTCTCCCAAATCAAAGAGTTTTGGCAGACTGCCACTGTCAAAACATTTGAAAATGGTGACAAAGAGATAAATGCTACAGTGGATGGTAAATCTATCGTTCTTACTGAATCATCACTCAGAAGGCATATCCATCTGAATGATGACAATGGTATTAATGTTATGCCAAACACTGAAATCTTTGAAAATTTAACCAGGATGGGGTACAACATCCAATCACAATCTTTAACTTTTCAAAAAGGTTGTTTTGCCCCTCAATGAAGATTTTTGATTCATACCATCCTTCATTATCTTAGTCCTAAGAAAACCTCATGGGAACAGTTCAGTAGCAATATTGCAACTGCTCTCATTCGCTTAGCTACTGACAGAACATTCAATTTTTCAAAACTCATTTTTGAAGGAATGGTTAAAAATGTTGACAGCAAATCAAAATTTTTTATGTATCCCAGGTTCATTCAAGTTATTTTGAACATGAGGAAACATCAACTTCTTCCTCACAAAAATGTTTATCCAACAACCAAACTTACCCACAAACTTTTTAGTAACATGAAAATGACTTCAAAAAGGTATAGTAGGGAAGCAGTTCCACTTTTTGATTCCATGCTCCAAGCTCAGGGTGAAGGATCAACAAGCCAAGTTGACCCCCAACACACACCCACAACATCAGAACCATTACCTTCACCACCAACCTCATCAAAACATAGGTCATTATCCATAGAGGGCTCTGTTGTTCCTCAGCACAGAGTTCCTACCCCTCCAAATGTAGCAGATGAGGCTGACTATGTCAGTATAGAAAGGGCTACTTCTACTGTCTCTAGCTTAGAAGCTGGGCAGGACAGAATTAACATTGGTAAGACCCAATCCATGGCAACACCAACAGTACTTAGTACTCTTGGTGGAATCCCAAGCCAAATGGAAACTATGGGTGGCTCAGAAACTCACCATATGGTGGACTATGAGTCTTTGCCCCATGATGCACCTATCCCTGAAGGTAACACATCAGGAAGTGCTGAGGGTAGCAAGACACTTAAGGAATTGATGGATGTTTGTACAAAATTATCTGAGAAAGTAAACACCTTGGAAGCTGATCTCAAAAGCCACAAGAAAAACTTTGGAGTAGTCTACACTAAGCTGGTTTTAAAAGTGAAGAAATTGGAGAATACAGTTAAGATACTTAAAAGGAAAAGGTCAGCATAAGTGGTGGAATCAACAAGTTCTTCTTCTTCATCCAGTTCATCAGAGGGTCCAAGTGCAGATCAAGGTGAGGAATCTTCCAAACAGGGGAGGAAGATTGTCCAATTGGATGATGATCCACATGTCACTTTGGTTCATGAAGAGTATGATACTCAGGGGAGGCAAACAGAGCAAATGGATCAAGGTACTGGTGGTTTTATAGAAGGTATTGGTAGTGCTACACATGGTACTCCTAGTATACAAGAAGAAGCTGGTTCACAAGGTACTGCTACTACAGTATATACAAGAAAACCAAGGATTTCAAAAGCAGACAAAGGCAAGGCAATAATGATAGAAGAAGAACCATCTTCACAGTTGTCAACCAATAAAAGTCAAGCTCAGATTGATTTAGATGAAGAATTAGCTCGAAAAATTCATGAAGAAGAGCTAGCAAAGGTAGCTGAAGAAGAAAAGATTGCTCAAATACTAACTGAGCAAAAGCTATTGAAGGAAGTGCAAGAAAAAGCTGCTCAAGAAGCTGCTGATAGGGAGCTAGCTACTAAACTTCAAGAAAAAGAAATGTCTAAGTTTACTCAAGAAGAGCAAGAATCAGCACTTGATGATTTATTGCATGAGATTAGAAAGAAACAAAGCAAAAAGAAAACTTTTCAGAAGAAAATTCCTTCAAGAAGTGAACAATTAAGGTATATGAAGAACTACTTGAAGCATCAAGACACCTGGAAAGAAGAGAATTTCAAGAATAGATCTTATGAAGAAATTCAAAGGATCTACATTGATACACATAGGAGGATGCAGATGTTTCTCAGAGGTGATCTTGAAAGGAGTGAAGGAAGAGGAGAAAAGAGACAAGCAGAGCAATTGGAATCTGAGGAATCCAAGAAGCTAAAGAAAAATGAAGAAAAGTCTAATGAACCAGTTGAGGAAGAATCAGCTGAGGAAGAGGAAGAAACTCTGACTAATGAACAGATCCATGGAATGATGGTGGTTATCCCAGAAGCTTTAAATGTTGATCTCATTCAAGCCAAACATCCAATTATTGATTGGGAAGTATACTTAGATGGAAGAATCAAGGGATGGAAAATTATCAAGGTAGGAGGAAAATATGAAGTTTATAAGTTCTTTGAAGATATGATAAAAGCTTTTGACAGAGATGATTTGGATAAACTATGGAGCTTAGTTCAAGAGAGATTCAAAACCTCATATCCTCCAGATGATAAAGATAAAGAACTTTGGGTAGAAGTGAAGAGAATATATGATCCTGATACAGGTGAAGCTATATGGAGATTTCAAGCTCAAGACATCACATGGAGATTGTTTGATAATTGTGGTGTTTACAGAGTTTCTACTAAAGCAGGAGTGGAAATTTATATGTTAGTGGAAAAGGATTACCCACTAAGAGCAGTTACCTTAATGGCTATGCTGTCATCAAGACTCAAAGTTGAAGAAGATTCAGAGATGGCAAAAGAGTTAATCAGAAAGACATTTCAGCTTGTAGAAGAAAGGAAAGCCAGAAGACTAAGGTTGACTATGTAGTGTTTGGAAGAATCCTCACAGTCCTCATTTAATTCAGAAAAACTTGATGATTCAGGATAAATCACAAGTTTAGGGGAGGATTGTTGGGAATTAAATGTTCTGACTTAGTACTGCTGGAGAATTACGCTAACAGTACAAACTACTGAAAACTGCTGAAGAAACAACTAACAATACAAACTATAAGTTAGTACTGCTAGTAGGTGTTGAAGGTACTACTGCATGGATAACTGTTTTAGATGATATTGTAGAAGATAAGTATGGAATAGATCTTTTGTATATCACAATTAGTTAGAAGTTGTTAATTATAACATTGGTCATCAGTTTCCATGTCTTCCCCAGCAGCGAGAACCTCATCATCCCCAAAGTCAACCATTTCTTCTTCTGATTCTTCATTGATAAGCATTTGGAGATCAACAAGAGTAGGAACCTGGTTAATATCCGGCTCCCCCTCAGAAGAGGGCTCGCCTTTGTTTTGACCAGGTCCTGACCCCTCTATTCTAGCAGACTGGGTTTGATCTGCCTGGTCCTTAGGGGCAGTTCCCAAGAGATGCGCAATGCCTTGAGGGGGTGTAGGTTCCATATCAGCGGGTGGTTGCATACCCCCTAAGTCTTTGTCCCCTGAGGTGCCTTCAGGGACTGGTGGGTTGGATCCAGTACCATCACTAGGCAATGAGATGTTTAGGTCCCCCGTTTCATCAGGGTTGTTCTGCCCTGACGAAGATATAGGGACCGATACTCCCTGAGACTCTGATTGTGATTGATCAGAGTCATAAGAAGGATGTGAAATGTTGGGGTCCCCCTTTCCACCAAGGTTGTGCTGCCCTGATTAAGATTTAGGGACCAGTCCTCCCTGAGACTCTGATTGTGATGTATCAGAGCCGTGAGCGGGATGTGAGGGGGTGTGGGTCCCCTTCTCGGTAGAGTAGTGCTGCTCTACTGAGGATTCAGGACCCTTTTCTCCCTCAAGCAAAAGTGGTGATTTACGAATGCCTTCATCGGGAAGTGATTGTTGGATGGTTCCTGACTCCACTGACTTGTGTATGGCAGCAGAGTATTTAGGAGAGGGTTTGCCCAAGGACACTGAGTGTGATTTCTCAGTGCCCTCCGTTGGCGGTTGTTCTTTGGCCAATTGAGTACTCGCCTCCTCAACGGGTGTCTCAGGGGGTTGGGCCTTTTTTAGCCTTCTTTTCTCAGGCCGTGAAGCAGGAGTCTCCGTGTCGAGTGGTTTGGGTTGAACCACCTTCCTGTACCCCTTCTTCTTTTTCTTCTTCTCCTTCTTGGAAGGAGAAGGCATAGGTGATATAGCTTCAGCACCCTGAATGACCATCAACATATAGGTGGTCAGGGTGATTTGTGAGACCTCAGTGGGGTCTCGTGAGTAGTTGGCCTTGTGTAGGACATCAGGGTCAGATCCCTGAATATTTGGCCTAACGTACTCAGAGCCCATTAAGTCTTGGAGCACACAGGAAATGAACCTAGGGTAAGACATGTGTCTTTGCCTGGATTTCCCTGAGAGCTTGACTATGAGGTCCCTGAAGATGATTTCTCCCACATCAATTTTTCTACCTTCTAGGAGACTGAACACTATCATTTGTTGAGCAGTGTTCAATTGCTCCGTTGAGGATTTGTTCCCACCAAGGACCTGAATGACAAATGTCATCAGTATCCTCCAAACGGCAGGAAACCATGTTTTTATTATAGGGGCTTTGGCCAATAAAGTCCTTGGAGCCACATCAGGGTGTTGTTTGTCATGTGGCCAAAGTAAAAGCAATTCGGCCTTTACTTCACTATCAGTGGGTTGAGGGGCAAAAGTCTCAGTGTAATCAAGGCATGTGGCTTTGATAAAGGTTTTGTAATCAAGGGAGAGGGTTTTCCTCCCATTGTTCACTGAGAAGGTTATGATGGAGTCCTTGATGACATCAGGGTTGGTGACCACCGCTGTACACCAGAACTTCCTCAAGTAGTCATGGTATATGACTGAGGGTGCCTTTGTAAATGCCGTAGAGAGGAAACAGTTTTGTAGGTATTTTACCATATCCTTATAAACAGGAAAATTTTCCGGATATGCAAAGTTTCCTACGACATTGTTTTTGGTCATGTCTACGCTTTCCAGTTGGAATTCCACATTTGGAGCGTAGGAAATAGCTTTAGATGAAGCCATTTTAAGAGACAAGTTATGATTTTAGAAAAAAAATGTCTGGTTTTAAGATGAAGAACACACACAAGTTTTGAGATAAAATAGCAAGAGTTTGATTAATAATTCAAAGCGTGTGTGTGTTAAAATGTTGTGGGGATATATATAGGGAAGTGGGGAGGGTGGTTTTTGCATATTTGCAAAAATTATTAAAAAATTTGAAAACTGTTTTGTATAACCGTTTTGATGTCCGCATTAAAGGCAACCAATCCACTACCCGGGTGTTGCGCGACTTTCAAGGTGAACAGTTGTGTTGTTCTGCAAAAGTGCATTTTGCAGTGTTACGTCACCACATATAATATCAAAGGATATTATTTGTGAGGAGAGGCATTTAATGCCAAGTGGGATATGTGGTGATGATGTGGGGGCCCAAGATGTGGATGCCAGAAGGTATAAGAACATATATTCCTATATTAAATAAGTGTTTAGTTACCAACCTCGGACATTTACTAACTAAATACTTAGAGCGTTAAGTATAGCATTGAATGTCATTTGTTGATGTCTTGAGGCCCTTGAATGACTTTTCATTCAGTGTGAGGGTGTTCAGGGAAGGTTATTCAGTGATACATAAGATACTTATTCACTGAGAGATTTGTTGAGTCAAGGACTAATGGTTATTATTATTTACACAAAGTTGGATAGGTTTAGTCAGTGGACTGATTCACAATATCCAACATCCCCAATTCAGCTTTCAGTCTTGTGAAAGTTGGTTCATCCAATGGTTTGTTGAATATATCAGCTAGCTGATATTCAGTAGGGATAAAGTGTAATTCAATGTCACCATTCATGACATGGTCCCTGATGAAATGATATCTTATATCAATATGCTTAGTTATCTGATGAAGAACTGGATTGTTTGAGATTGCTATGGCACTTGTGTTGTCACAGATGATGGGAACCATCTTGTAATGGATGTCATAGTCACTGAGTTGACTTTTCATCCATAGCACATTTAAACACAACAACTGGCTGCTGCAACATATTCAGCCTCAGCTGAGGACATGGCAACTGATTGTTGTTTTTTAGTACTCTAACAGACTAGTTTACCACCAAGGAATTGGCAGGAGCTTGAAGTACTTTTCCTATCCATGTTGCAGCCTGCATAGTCAGAGTCTGAGTACCCTTTGAGATCAAAGCCTGAACATTTAGGGTAGTACAGTCCTAGATTTGGAGTACCTTTCAGGTACCTGAGGATCCTTTTCACAGCTGTGAGATGTGATTCTCTTGGGTCAGACTGATATCTGGCACAAAAACAGACTGAGAATTGGATATCAGGCCTTGATTCAAGTAGGTACATCAGTGACCCAATCATTCCTCTAAAAAGAGTTCGATTCGCTGGTTTACCAGCAAGGTCAGGACCTAGGTTGTTTGGGGGAACCATTGGAGTTTTCACTGAAGCACAGTCACTGAGCTCATACTTTTTCAGTAGGCTTCTAGTGTACTTTTCTTGACTGATGGAGGTTCCCTTATCAGTCTGCTTGATTTGTAGTCTAAGGAAGTAAGTGAGTTCTCCCATCATGCTCATTTCAAATTTCTTTGCCATTAGTTTTTCAAACTGTTTGCAAAGTTTATAACTTGTTGAGCCAAATATGATGTCATCCACATACACTTGAACAAGAATGACATCTTCTTTTGTCCTATAGATAAACAAGGTGTTGTCTATCTTGCCTCTGGCAAATTTGTTTTGAATGAGAAAGGCTGAAAGAGTTTCATACCATGACCTAGGAGCTTGTTTCAGTCCATAAAGAGCTTTGTCAAGTTTGCAGACATAGTCAGGAAACTCACTGCTTTCAAATCCAGGAGGTTGTTGAACATAAACTTCTTCTTTCAGTGATCCATTGAGGAATGCACTTTTTACATCCATTTGATATACTTTGAAGTTTATGTAGGTTGCAAATGCAAGGAATATCCTGATGGCTTCCATTCTTGCAACAGGTGCAAATGTTTCTTCATAGTCAATGCCTTCTTGTTGATTATAACCTTTGGCAACAAGCCTGGCCTTGTTTTTAATGACTATGCCATTTTCATCAGTTTTGTTCTTGAATACCCATTTTATGCCAATGATAGAAACATCCTGAGGAAATTTGACCAAGGTCATTACCTTGTTTCTGTCAAATTTTTCTAGTTCATCATGCATAGCCTGAACCCAACTAGGATGTTTCAGTGCTTCTTTGACACTCTTAGGTTCAATATTGGAGATGAAGTCCCCAAATAGACATTCATTGGCTGAGGCTGCCTTAAGTTTAGCAGCCATGCTTCTAGTAAGCATTCCTTCAGTGGGCTCTCCAATTATGTTGACAAGTTCTATATCTTTAGACCTAGTCCAACTATCCTGAGGTCTTGGATATTGATTTGAACTTGTGGAGGCCTGATTGGGTGGTGGTGTAGGTTCAGGTGCAGAAACTTAAAGATCTTCAGGATCTTGAGTATCTGACTGACCTAATTGATCACTGAGATTGATTGGTTCCTGAACACCTTGTTCAGACTGATTGATTTCATCAGTACATGTTTGTGCTTCAACAAACTCAGTGATGGTAAGATAAGGAAGGTTGTGTGGGATAATGTAATAGGATATATCAGCATCTGCTTGATATTGAGTGAAAGGATTACTATCAGGATGATATTCATCAGGAGGGTATCTTGATGAGTCATCAATTCCTATCTCTTCCACTAAGGTGTTTGAGAATCTGATGGCTTCAGTACTCTCATCAAAGGTGACATGAAATGTTTCCTCAGTTTATTGTCTCCTTGTATTGAACACCCTAAAGACTTTAGATACAAGAAAGTGTCCTAGAAAGTATCCATCATCAGCTTTTGCATCAAATTTCCCTAAGTGATCCTTGTGATTATGAATAAACACAGGGCACCCAAAGACATGAAAATAGTTGATGTTAGGGATTCTTCCTTTGAATAACTCATAAGGAGTTTTGCTATGTCTCTTGACAATGATGGATCTGTTTTGAGTATAACATGCAGTCTTAACTGCTTCAGTCCAAAAATGTTTGGATAGAACTGATCCATTTAGCATTGTCCTAGCAGCCTCAATGAGTGTTCTATTCTTCCTTTCAGCAACACCATTTTGTTCAGGTGTGTAGGGAGAAGAGAAGTTTTGAGAAATTCCTTTCTCATCACAAAAACACTCAAGATCATTATTTTTGAACTCAGTCCCATTATCAGTTCTAATTTATTTGATTTTTATGTCATTTTGGTTTTCAATGTTCCTGACAAAGGACATGATTGTTTCAGCTGCCTGACTCTTTTTGGTCAGGAAGTAAACCCAAGTGTATCTTGAGTATTCATCCACTATGACCAGAGTATACTTCTCATGGTGAATGGACATTGGACTGATAGTTCTAAAGAGGTCCATATGGAGAAGATGAAGGCAGTTTTTGATGGAGAAGTTTTGTT
This sequence comes from Artemisia tridentata subsp. tridentata, assembly GCA_021014915.2. Classification (NCBI taxonomy): domain Eukaryota; kingdom Viridiplantae; phylum Streptophyta; class Magnoliopsida; order Asterales; family Asteraceae; genus Artemisia; species Artemisia tridentata. The sequence goes on along the minus strand of CP139509.1, from coordinate 103,622,560 downwards.
TGGTTTTAAAGGATGCTCTATGATGTTTACCTCTTTCACAGGCAGAGCATGGTTTATCCTTTGAAAACACAAGTGATGGTAAGCCAAGGACCTTGTTTTCTTTGACAAGATTGTTTATGTTTTTGAAATTCAGATGGGATAGTCTCTTATGCCAAATCCAGTTTAGAGTTTCAGTGGCTTTAGCAAAGAGACAAGTTCCATTCTAAGTTAGAGGAGACATATCTAACACATACACATCTTGTCTTCTTGGTGCAATAAGAACAACTTATTTGTTTGCATTAAAGATGGTACCTTGCTTATCATCAAATTGAACTATGTATTTTGCATCACATAGTTGACTGACACTAATAAGATTGTACTTTAGGCCATTAACATAAGCTATCCTAGTAAAAACTATTCCACTACAGTTTACTGAACCATAACCTTCAGTGAGACATGATGAATTGTCAGCAAATACCACCTTAGGTCCTGGTTCCTCAACATATTTGTGCAGATATTCCTTCACACCAGTCATGCTCCTTGAACATCCACTATCTAGATGCCAAACAGGCTCCCTGGCATGTCTCTGCACAAATAGTAAACTGTGTCAGTTTTTTCTAGGACGCCACCTCTTGGTGGGCTTAGATTTGATGGCCTTTTTAAAAGATACAATTGATGCATGGTCAGTGGTGGTATGGACTGTGCTTCCACATATTTTACATTTGGTTGTTGATGTGGATTCAGTAGACTGAGATGGTGACTTGGTGGTTCCTCTTCTAGCCTGAATGACCTTTTCATGTCCTGAGGTGTCATGTGAGGGATCTCCACATATGTCACAGCAGGGATCCATTAGACAATCATCAGAAAGATGGTCATTGAAACCACAATGTGGACAAGGTGAAAAAGGCTTAGCCTTTTGCCTTTGTTTCTGTTTAGAATCAGAAGGATACTGAAAAGCTTGTGCTTTAAAGTGTGTTGCAGCATTGGATGAGACTGTGTATGACAAGTGATCAGAAGTCCTATGATCTTCCTTTTTCATATCATGCAAAAGAGGATTCTATAACAATCATCAGTGGAATAATTTGTATAGTTACACAGTTCACATCTTTGCTGAGGTTTTGAAGATTTTGCTTTAGAGGTACTTGAGGAAGCTGGTTTGAGTTCCTTACTCTTAGATTGAGGTTTTTCAGATGATTCAATCTTTTTTGTGGAAAACTAGAAGAGGGGGTTGAATAGTTTTACGTCTTTTTAATTCTATTATGAAAACCTTTGTTTACTTTTTAAAACTTTGATTCGATCTTATGTGAATTCAACTCTTGAACAATATGAACAAATATAAGTAAATGTAAATAAACAATGCAAGTAAAGTAAATGAAATGAAATGAAAGTAGAGATGGAAAGATCAAACCACAACGCACGGATTTATAGTGGTTCGGCTACAAGGACACCTTCCTTGCCCTACTCCACTCCTCGAGTCACCTACTCGAGAGTTCACTTCACTATGTCAACAAACTCCCTTGTGGCGGAGAAACCTTACACACTTTTGCTTACACCAATTTAATGACACAAAGCTAGATGTCGAGTCCTAATCGTAGCTAGAACCAATCTCACAACTTCTACACAACTTCTTCACAACTTATTCACAACGGCTTCACAACTTCTTCACGACGGCTTCACAACTTCTTCACGGATACTTCACGACTTCTTCACTACGGCTTCACAACTTCTACACTACTTCTTTACAACACCACTACTTACTTACACTTTGATCTACTTATTACAACTACACAACACCTTATCAAATTCTTTACACAACTACAAAACAATATGAATTAAACTACAATACTTCTTCTCTAGTTGTTGAAGGAGTATTCTTCTTTTGCACTTGGATGGTGGAAGCTTGGATCACTTAGAAACCAATGCTTAAGAATATATGATCAAAGGATTTAGAAAGATATAAGAAGAGATTTAGAACAGAAGGTTTTGGGGTGCAAAAGGTGAGGAAAAAGTCCAGGAATGAACCAGTATTTATAGGCAAAGCTGGGGGGCTGAGGAGCGTGGCCGGTCCCCTTAATTAGGGGGCCGCCTAGTTAATTAAGGGGGCCGCCCAATGTATCCGTTGCCCAGCTTTGTCTTTTTGTGGGGAAGGTTTTTCTGGAACATTTTTGCCATTTTTGGTTAAAAATTTGAATTCATATATTTATAATGGATTTAATATATTTACTTAATACAAAAAATGATTTTCTAAAAGATATAAAATGTTTGTGTTATTTTATAAAAAATCTAGTGATTAAGAAAAAGTTCCTTTGATCATATAATGCATTAGGCATTTGTTTATTCATACCTTAAGTGATTAAGTTGTTAAAATAGATATTTACAACTAAATACTTGTTTACGTCATAATCTTTCGTTTAATGATTTTACATTTTGTGATTATCAAAACGTAGAGATATCGAAAAATATTAATAACATGTTTAGGCATTATTTATATCAACAATCTCCCCCTTTTTGATGATTACAAAATCTAAATTCATTAAATTAAAAATTAATTTTTAGACAAGTATTTAGTGAGTTTATATCTACTTCTCCCCCTTTTTGTAGAATCAAAAAGGTTATGCCGATAACAAAAGCTCCCCCTTGATGTGTGCTCCCCCTCGTTCGAGGGCACCAAGGAGTCGAGCTATGAAATGCTTGCAAAAAAAATATTAGAAGTACAAGTATATATAATATATATATATATATATATATATATATATATATATATATATACATATATATATATATACATATATATATATATATACATAATATAATATATACATATATATATATATATACATATATATATATATATATATATATATATATATATATATATATATATATATATAGCAAAAGGAAAAAAAATGAGCAAGCATATTGGAAGATAAACATTCATTAGGTGGAAATGTTGTGTATAAATACACAACCATACAAGAGTACATCATGATTAAAGCATACAACAACTAGCAAGTAATGCAACCAAGCATACTACATGATCATACAAAGAGTACATGAGCTTTCATAGAGCTTGCAAACAAAATGGTGAAAATTTCATTATTGGTTAAGCATTGCATATGCTTAATTTGGAGAAAATGAAGGCGGTGGTGGTGAAATAGGTGAAGATGGTGGAGGTGGTGGTGGAGGTGGATTTGTTAGCATGTGTTCAATATGTGAAAACATGTATTGCATTTCATCTCTAAGACCAAAGATGATGGTTCGGTTGTGGATACAACAAAGGCAAGTATCCCCATGGGCTTCAAGTAAGCCCCAAGGTACGGGATTGACAAAGAATGATGGTGTGATTGGTAAGGATGAGAAATGAGCATCAAGAGGTGTGATTGGTGAAAGGGAAATAGCAAGTTCGGTGGATGGAGGTTCTTGAGTGGGAGGTGGTGGTGATGCTCTTGGTGGTGGTGCCATTTGTGGTGATGATAAGTGTGAGTTTATGTAATCATTGATGGATGAGGATGAAGGTATGGAAGAAGAGGATGTGCCATGAGTGGAAGGTGTTTTGGATGGTGCATTGGGTGCACTAGGAGATGAGCATTGAGGTGGTGGTGATGGAGTGGTGTTTTCTTCTTGAGTTAGATCAATGAAGAGTTGTTTAGGGGGTATGATGACAATCTTTTGTTTCTTTGAAGTCTTAGAGATGGAGGTTTTTGGTGATAACATGGTGGATTAGGATGGTGTTTGATGGAGGTGTAGTAATATTCCAAGATCAGTTGGGTTATTAAGAGAAATGGTAGCTGGGACTAGAGAAAGGGGTCACAAGATGCAAAAGGAAACAGTAAAATTTACTGTCCAGATGGCCGGTCCCCTTAATTGTAGGCCGGCCCCCTTAAATATTAAGGGGACCGCCTAGTAAAATTAAGGGGGCCGCCCATCTGGTGTTTTCCCAGGCGACCAAAAATAAAAAATTTCCAGAAAAGGGTCAATTTTTAAGTGTGTATTTGCAGCAAGCTCTATTTGGAACATATACACTAAGAATGATCAAATAGTAACAAAAACATATTAAATAATCATGCATACATGTAAACTATCATAGGTATATCATAAAGCAAGCATACCAATAACATGAATCTAGTAGCAAGGTCCTAACATGATAATAGTTAAAATCCTAACATAATCCAAGATACAAGAAAATAAATGTCAAGTATATCTGAATATATCGGATCAATAGCACCACACATAATTGTCTAATAAGATAACAACATTGTTCAAATAAGCCAACATCAACATCTCTATTTCTTCTTCCCGAGTATCTTCCTGAAAGCTTTTCCGATAGACTTGAATCCACCTCGAACCTCCTGATGCATTTGTTGAGTAGTGTTGAGCAATGAGGTTTGTCGTTCAAAAAGGAGTTGATCGGTTTGTTAGGAAGGAAGAGGAACTTGATAGTCGGTATAATTAAGTTTCGGAAGATCATCAACGAAGGTCGTGGGAGATGGGGTACTAACACGTGAGGTGCCTTCCTCCTCATCATCATCTTCCCGATGAGATGTAGAACCACGAGGTGCGAAGAACATAGGGCCACGAGATTTGCCCTTGTCACTTCGAGATCGGCAAGGTTGGTTAAGAGTAAGAGGACGCAAGACGGGATGAATGAACTCATAGATATCATTCTCAAGATGTGGGTAATGTTCCATGACATGACGATAAAGTCGAGTGAGGAACATACCATAGGGAAGGTTGGCATTTGGAGTATTTTTGGCGGAGATGATACGATGGACAAAGAGATAAGCCAAATTGTATTGTTCTTCCGCAACAACACAATACAACATATGAGCGATGCTAGCCGTGAGGTGATCACGGTGACCACCGGTACCAAACGCATTCTCGCGAATGAGTTCTTCCCAACGCTTCATGTCGGGGCTTAGTTCTTTGAGAAGGATTTGATTTGCATGAATATCGACATTTCTCGACTTGATTCTTCTGCTAGTCGTACCACGTTCTAGCTCAAGTAGTCGACGAATGTCGTCAAGAGTTGGAATCTCAGAATAGTATGGACCATCCTGAGGTCGATTTTGTTCAAGAAATGAAAGATCCTATTCATTTGCAAAAATGGCCTGACCATTGTGGGGAATTTTAAGGATTTGACCAAACTGAGCAAGAGTGAGAGTGATGAATTCTTTTTGGATCATGAAAGAGATGAGAATATAACCATAGTCATCGGTTTGCACCGTAACTTGGCTATAGAAGTCAAGAACGAAACGAGGAATGATAGGTTCATTTATTTTGAAAAGACAATCGAGGCGAACATTGGTGAACATTCGTTCGATATTATCGGATTGGTAATAGGATTGATCGACAACTCTTCCCTCATGAATGTTTCTATTTTCAATGGGATGATAGAGACATGCAATGGCGGGAGATATGCCGGGAGTAGCGGAGACTTTTGGAATATATTGTTTGGTTTTGGAAACATCACCAACCGTGGCTTTAGGCATTTTCACCTAAACAAGATAACAACAAGAAAATAAGATAAAAAAAATAACATGCATATGTTGTATATGCTACTCATGTGGAACGTAAACATACTTCGACTCTAAAAATTTAAATCCTAAGAAGTAGTTTACAATGTTCCTTGGTTTTAATTTTTAACTTGCTTAAAATGTATTTCATGATGTTAAGGAGTAGTTATAGAGATATTATGATAAAGAACCAAAAACATCCAAACGCTCCCTTATACATCATAAGCCACTTTGAAATGTGGCTAGACGAATATTAGATTGTATATCTAGCTATTTCTTACGAGTATTTATGTTAAGTAACTTATTGAAAAGATGAAAACGTAGATTTTGACTCAAAAATACCTTTTAATATGTTGTGCCAAACGCTCCCTTTACTAGAAAAATAACGACTAATATCTCAATATACATATGAATTATGTATTTTGATAACTTAAAATTACTAGTTGCGTGTTTATAAACTTGACAATTAGTTGTGAAATTTATTTCGATTTAATTTCGACGATTTTATGACCTAATCCAAACACCCTCTTATGTTTAATAAAACCATTTTTCATGATTTGAAATATATATTTTTAGGATTAAAGAGTTGTGATAATATAATGTGGTTAGTTTTAACAAGTGTTTATGGCATGATTCAACAATGTAAAAAAATTTGAATGAGAGTGTATGGTTTTTCAAAATTTTGACATGAGGGTTTTTGATTACTTAGTTTTTAGTGTTGATTAAGCATTCTAATCCTATGGGGAGCATTTGGTTATGAAAATCTTAGACTTAATTTCAATAAAATTCGAATTTGAAAAACTTGAATAAAATACCTAATTATGATTAGACTCAAAATTGGATGAAATTAGACAAAATGTGTGTTGGAAAACTTACAATATATGTTGTTAATCGTGTTGTAAGCGTTTGCCCTTTGTGAATTAAGCCCGAATTAGTGATTTGGTAATTGATTTTGGTGTTTTTGGGGTGGTGTTTTTCGTTCACAGCAAGTAGAGGGAAGGATAGTTTGAGAAATGGAGTGTTTGGCAATATATATATATATATATATATATATATATATATATATATATATATATATATATATATATATATATATATATATATATATATATATATATATATATATATATATATATATTCAAGGAGGAAAACGTTTTTGGGAGTATCAGATGGCCGGTCCCCTTAAACATTAAGGGGACCGCCCTCGATAACAAGCCGGTCCCCTTAATCATTAAAGGGACCGCCCTCCAAAAATCAGAAATGTCGCGAAATAAGTTTCTGAAAGTAAAATATTTATATATATATAGATAGATTTATCATATATAGAAAATATGTTGGAGTATATGCGCACGAAGAGGGAATACTTGACAAATTCTATTAACATTTCGTTAATTAAAAAAATATCTTGACAATTTTGGATAAAATGATCAAGACGTCAAGTTGACAAAGAGTTTGAGGAATGAGAGGGAATGTGTGTGTGTGTTATATATATATATATATTATATATATATATATATATATATATATATATATATATATATATATAGGGGCTTTATTTTCAGAACCCTCTTAAGTGCGGGAACTGCGAGAACCGTTTTTTACAACTAATAATACACAATGTACATCATTTAATGCTCCATAGCATTTTGTTATTTTTATTTAATTCAAAAGGGTATAATAGTAAAAGAGATTTTCATATTACCTTTTTTTTTCTTTTTTTTTAATTCATGTTTTTTATAAATAATAAAATTCGGATTTTTTTATTTATTTTTATTTTAGTAAAAGACGTTTTTTTTTTTTTTTTTTTTTTTTTTTTTTAAGAAATGTTATTTTCCAGAAGTAGTGCATAGGTGTTTTTATGTACTAATTTTTTTATTTTATTTTTCAGATGTAGTGCATAGGTGTTTTTGAATAATTTTAGAACATGCATGTTTTTCAAATAGTAAGGTGCATATATGTTTTTTAGATAATGTAAATTTATAACAAAACAAGAACATAGATGTTACATACAAAATTCAATATCAATTGAAATACAATTAAAAAACAAATTTCTAAAAAGTATAAATACATGAATCTAATCGATCAATACATGCCTGCACTAATATATATAACGAAAACGGACATATGTGCACACTCATTATTATCAATATTTTTAGAAGTTGGACATATATGCACGCATTCAATAATCATATTTCTTCAAACGCCGCATTGTATCTATGTGTGCATCTACTTCTAGATCTTCATTGCTATCACCATCTTCATTAATCTGATAATGCCCAAAAACAATTAAACCTTAACCAAATAGTGTAAGTAACTTTTTAATCATAATAACTAGCCTTACATATATGCACAATCTAAAACATATATGCATCCATTTAAAACACACATGCACCATTCCAATGAATTTTAAGTTAACTTTAAAACACGTATGCACCTACTTACGTATTTGCACCGACTCAAAATGTGTACTGAATAACATGTATGTTCTATGAAAACCAAAATGTGTACTGAATAACATGTATGTTCTATGAAAACCAAAATGTGTACCGAATAACATGTATGTTAATAACATGAAAAACAGCCATGTTCAATGTAAAAACAAGTATGTTCAATGAATAACATGTACGTTCTATGAAAACCAAAATGTGTACTGAAAAACAAGTATGTTCACCGAAAAAACAGGTATGTTCAAACACGAATTCCACGTTTAATCTAGACATGTATTATCTACACATGAAAAACAGCCATGTTCAATGTAAAAATCAAGTATGTTCACTGAAAAACGAGTATGTTCATAAAAAACAAGTATGTTCAAACACGAAGTCCAAGTTTAATCTAGACATGTATAATAGTAGAAACAAACATTTCAAACCATCTGCTTATGAATGGGTCGTATTGGTTATGTTTAATCTTAAACAAGTAAAACAGCTCAAACAAAAGATTAAAACGAAATGGGTCAAAGATACTGAAAGTCACCCAAAGTGTAATTTTAAAACATAAAACCTCCAAACATAAAACCTCCAAACATAAAACCTCCCAAATCATTTTGTTCAAAAATTATTCTACTAGTAGAACAATAATTATATTCAATCCAACAATTCCCAGAATACTGGCAACCCGAACAACTTGTTTTGACATGTTTTTTGCCACCTCTAATTCCCATCGTATCGGCAAGTGATTCAAAATAAATAAAATGAGAATGATGATGGCTAACCTTTGAATGCCTTATTGCGGGGTATAAAGTCTCCCTCAAGTACATTGACAAGATACTGGAATAATAACATATTCCTCAAACGCTGCAACGAAGTCACGCTATTTATTAAATAAAGTGAAGTGTATCTTTATATAACCTTTAGAACACCTTAACATTCAACTTCTAGACAATATTTTAATATGAACATTCAGAAATATTAACAAGTAATGACCAAATTTGTTGCTCATGAGATGGTGCCTCTTCATTCATTAGCAAATATAAAAATAAATATAACAACTTTGCAAGATGGAACGTCATTTAAAAGTTTAGTGATAACCTTCAAGTCTGTTTCCTCAGTAGTTACAGCATCTGGCACTTTGGCAAGATCTTCTATTAGAAGATGAAAAGCCTGAATTTTAAAAAGAAACATAGGCATATAAAAAATTGTAACTCGGTATAACAATGATTTATTATTAGGTATGAACCAATAATTGTAACTCACAGTAGCATCAAATGACCCACTAGTTTTGTTATGATCTTGCAGCAGCCATTGGTCGGATCTAATTAGGACGTATGTCGCCGCCACTAGTCAGATCTGATCGGATGTCGCCGCCGCCGCCTCTGATCGGATCTAGTTAGGACAGGATGCGGATGCCGCCGCCGTTGATGGTGGATCTGATCGGATCTATAGATATGGTATTGAATGGATTTAGTTTCGATCATGGTGGCTGGTTATATGTGATAAAACATGAAAGTGGTGGCTAGGGTTTTTTTTAAGGAGAGAATAAAAACTGTTATTAGTGAGAGTAAATGTAGGACAGTTTTTGATAAAATGTAAACTTCCTATAATACCCTTTCATCTTTACAAATTATGACCTAATCTTTAGTTTAATTACATTAATTGCACAATTCATCATAGCCATTGATCAAAAGATCTAATGGTTCAAAGGGAGTTCTCGCAGTTCCCGCACTTAACAGGGTTCTGAAAATAAAGTTACACTATATATATATATATATATATATATATTATGTGTTAAAGTGGACTATTGAATGGTGTCAAGAGATGATGAGGTAATGACGGAGATGAATGCTAACGGCGATGGGAGTTTGTTTCATCCATAGTTTTCTTGCGCGAAGGTTCAAATTCTACTTCTATGTTGATCCACTCAACTCACTTCTCTTCATCACCATGAGTTTTGTGATAGTGGACATAGAAGATTTTCATGTTGAACGTTAGAGTCCAAGAGAGCCAAAGGGAGAAGAAAAGGTTCGAGAACGAACAATTTCTTTTAGTTCTAGATAGTTAACTAATGACGTATCTAGGTTGTGAGAGATATATATATTATTATATATATATATATATATATACACACACGACTATTCCTTACGTATATACATATGTATAGTAATATAGGTATATATATGTATATAAATATTTAGATATATGTATGAAAGGATTACACACTAACAAACACATAAGTATTAACTAAACTAAGCATTTTAGACCAACGGGGGCATGCAATTAGCTAGTTCATCAATCATATAATATAGTAGTGAGCATGAAAGAGAGGCGTACCTTTTAGTCTTCAATAAATAGTCTTCAAGCACTTCAAAGCGTTTATATTGACTTATAGAAGCCAATCATAGATGAGATACCAAATTTCCCGATGAGTTGACAATTTAGCCACTTGGTCCCCATTGTCTAATTGGTCCATAGTTGTTTGAACCAAACATGGTTTGCAATTGACTAGGATGTATATATGGTGGAAGTATTCCCCAAGGATTGAAACTTGGTGGATTTGAATAATTCCACATTGGGTGACTATTATTATGGAGGTTTTGTCTATTTTGGTTTCTTCTAGGTTGAGGAGTTTTAGGCCAAGGGTGAGGACTAAGTGGTCTTCTAGGAGGAGGTGTTTTTTACCTTAATTTTGGTTTAGAATATCCTACTTCGGTTTTTAAAGATGGTTTGTAGAAAATCTTTACTTCCTCATTACTATCAATGGGTATTTTTCTATCTTTCATAAGTATGTATTTAGGTTTTGACTCTAAAGATTTTTTCTTACTAGATTGACATTCAAACTTTACATTTTTAATTTCACTAGTTGAAGTCTCAGTTGAATTAAATCCTAAGCCGGTTTTATCTCCTGATACTCTTTGAACACTTATTATTTTGTTAAGTGAATTACTACTATTTTCGAATTTATCAAGTTTGCAAATTTCTTCCTTAAGTTTTTCGTTTTCATTTTTAATCTCTTGACATGTTTTACACTCTACAAAAACTTCTTTGCCTTTTTCTAAGTTGTGTAGTTTAGTTTTTAGTTCGAGTATTTCAATTTCTAATTGATTATTTATCCATTTTAGTGATTTATTTTTAATCATAACCTTTTGACCTAGTTTGGACAACCTATTATATTCGCTATCTAGGTCTTTTTCGTCTAATGATAAATTTTCATCACTAAAGTATTCGGTTTCGGAAAATACCTCATTTGATGTCTTTGCCATAAGACATTTTTCTTCCTTTGTGGTTTCTTTCTCATCTTCATCACTATCACTCCATGCTCCTCCAACAAACGCCTTTCGATTTTGCTCCTTTGACATCATTGGACATCTTCCGATGAGATGATTTGGATCACCGCATTTAAAACACTTCCTCTCGCTCTTGCTAGTTTTGTCATCTTTATTTTTTTGGAATGCCTTTCTTTCGTCATGTGGTTGTCTAACGAATCTTCCTCGTCTTTTAAAGAATTTCTTGAAGTCTCTTACGGCCATGGCATATTCTTCGTCATCGCTTTCGGAGGTTGAACTATCTTCGTCACTAGATTCCTTCCTAGCTTTCAAGGCGATTGACTTGCTTTGCTCTCTTTTTCCTTTGACCATCTAGGAGTCTTTCTTTATTATTGCTTTGTAGACTTTCAAGTTGCCGATCAACTCGTTAAGTTGAGGAGTTGATAAGTTCTTCGATTCTTCAATCTCCGTAACTTTAGCACGCCATTTTGGATGAAGAGCCCTAAGAAATTTCCTAACAAAATTCTTACTAGAAAAACTCTCATCAAGTGCTTTTAAACTTGTGATGATAGTGTTAAACCTAGCAAAAGCATTATCAATTGATTCCTCTTCCGGAATCATAAATTGTTCATATTCTTGAACAAGAAGATCTATTTTATTATCTTTGACTTGACTATTACCTTGGTGAGTTATTAGTAAAGAGTTCCAAATTTCTTTTGCGGTTTCACACACAAAGATTCTTTCGTATTCTTTACGCGGTAACGCATTATAAATAACCATTTTTGCTTCATTATTTTTAGCAAGTTTTCTTTTTAAATCATCATTTTGTTTTTCAAAAGGTACTATTTCATCCTTTTTAGTTTCTGGATTATTTTGAATAGGTAAAAAATCACCATTAGTAATAACATGCCAAAGATCTAGATCTTTTGATTTCACATAAGTTTTGAATTGATTTTTTCAATAAAGAAATCCATCACTTTCAAATAGTGGTGGTCTTTGCATAGATTGCCCTTCTAAATATTTTTCGGATTCCATAGATCGTTTCAAGTTTTAAAATACAATTTATTTTAAAAATCTTGTTTGACGTGGCTCCTGATACCAATTGTGGAAAACTAGAAGGGGGGTTGAATAGTTTTACGTCTTTTTAATTTTATTATGAAAACCTTTGTTTACTTTTTAAAACTTTGATTCGATCTTATGTGAATTCAACTCTTGAACAATATGAACAAATATAGGTAAATGTAAATAAACAATGCAAGTAAAGTAAATGAAATGAAATGAAAGATAGAGATGGAAAGATCAAACCACAACGCACGGATTTATAGTGGTTCGGCTACAAGGACACCTTCCTTTCCCTACTCCACTCCTCGAGTCACCTACTCGAGAGTTCACTTCACTATGTCAACAAACTCCCTTGTGGCGGAGAAACCTTACACACTTTTGCTTACACCAATTTAACGACACAAAGCTAGATGTCGAGTCCTAATCGTAGCTAGAACCAATCTCACAACTTCTTCACAACTTATTCACAACTTCTTCACAATGGCTTCACAACTTCTTCACGACGGCTTCACAACTTCTTCATGGATACTTCACGACTTCTTCACTACGGCTTCACAACTTCTACACTACTTCTTTACAACACCACTACTTACTTACACTTTGATCTACTTATTACAACTACACAACACCTTATCAAATTCTTTACACAACTACAAAACAATATGAATTAAACTACAATACTTCTTCTCTAGTTGTTGAAGGAGTATTCTTCTTTTGCACTTGGATGGTGGAAGCTTGGATCACTTAGAAACCAATGCTTAAGAATATATGATCAAAGGATTTAGAAAGATATAAGAAGAGATTTAGAACAGAAGGTTTTGGGGTGCAAAAGGTGAGGAAAAAGTCCAGGAATGAACCAGTATTTATAGGCAAAGCTGGGGGGCTGAGGAGCATGGCCGGTCCCCTTAATAATTAAGGGGGCCGCCTAGTTAATTAAGGGGGCCGCCCAATGTATCCGTTGCCCAGCTTTGTCTTTTTGTGGGAAGGTTTTTCTGGAACATTTTTGCCATTTTTGGTTAAAAATTTGAATTCATATATTTATAATGGATTTAATATATTTACTTAATACCAAAAATGATTTTCTAAAAGATATAAAATGTTTGTGTTATTTTATAAAAAATCTAGTGATTAAGAAAAAGTTCATTTGATCATATAATGCATTAGGCATTTGTTTATTCATATCTTAAGTGATTAAGTTGTTAAAATAGATATTTACAACTAAATACTTGTTTACGTCATAATCTTTCGTTTAATGATTTTACATTTTGTGATTATCAAAACGTAGAAATATCGAAAAATATTAATAACGTGTTTAGGCATTATTTATATCAACATTTTTACTCAGCTTCCTGACAAGCTCAGTCAAATGATCATATTTTGAATCAGGACTTTCAGTGTTCACCTCAGTTGGGACTGAAGTTGTTGAGTCATCAGTGGGAATTGAGACTTCAAGTGTGGGTCTCTTCAGGATGGTTCTACCCAATCCTGACTTCTCTTTTGGAGAATGTTGAGAGTAAACTAATGGTGTTAGGTCTGAGCATGGAGCAACTCTGTTGGGAACACGCTTTTTATTGTAATTCAAGTCTTAGTCATGTTTAGTTTATTTGGTTGCTTAACGATATTGGGCGATATGTTTAGTAGAAAGCCCACGTCACATTAGTAGCCCATGTGACGTGAGAATCCAATGAGCATCATTCTAGAATATGCTTAGAATTTGCTAAGCACATGGCGCCCTAATCTTCTCCTATAAATAGAGGCTTAGGGTGCTCATTTCTACTATTGGTTTCTATTCTCTTGTGCGTAAGCTCTGTCAAAGTTATTAGTGAAATAGAATCATCCGTCTATTGTTTCTCTTAATCTCTTCTCTACTCTCGTAATTCATTATTAGTCTCGTTGTTTACTTTCATAGTTTAATACATATTGTGTTCGTGGTTATTACTAGCTTAGATCTTGTGTTACGTCTTTTATAGGGACTATCAAGTAGTATCATACGCCAAAGGATTATTAGGAGTGTGTTATCGAGTAGATTACATCGTTATTTAATCAGTTTTTCGTTTGGTTTAATTGTTTAACGTGGTTTTTGTGGTTAAAAAGTCCAAATATCTCATTTCGTTATCTTATCTTTAAGCTTGTAAAGTGAGAAGATAAAATAGAGGATTGAGATTAGATCTAACGTTGATATTTGAGTTTTTGTTCTCGTTTGATTCGTATATCACTTGTTTCGTTCGTTGCTAGTCGCAGAATTTCACCAAACTTTTGTTTTTTTTTTCACGTTAAAAGTCCTAAATCTCTTCACAATTTCGTATTAATTAACGTTTGAAACCAAAAACAATCGGCTTACTTACTATTCTATAAGTATATTCTCATAATTTCGTATTAAAAGTTGGTGGAAAAAGAGGGTTTATCGAATTTGTGAAAAAGAGGGTTTATCGCAATTGTCTTCAAGGGTTTATCGCAATTCCAGCAGCCTTCGGATTTATCGAAATTGGAACTCAGTATTTTCCTTGCTTGTAAAGTTTGTGAAAATACTTCGACTTGGCATTTATTCTCATATCTTGTATAAGATTTTGAGAAAGTGATTAAAATTGTAATTTAGATAAATCTATCGAAATTGCAAAATCTATAGCAATTCTGTTAACTTATCGAAATTGCCTTTTCTATCGCAATTAAGATAACTTATCGCAATTGTAAGATTTATCGCAATTAGAAAATTTATCGCAATTATCAATTTTTATCGCAATTGCAGGAATTATCGCAAATCTGACTCTTATCGCAATTGGACTTCTTATCGCAAATTGGACTCTTATCGCAAATTGAACTTTTATCGCAGATTGGATTGTTATCGAAATTGAGCAACGTGAACAGTGTTTATCGAAATTGTGGTGAACAGTAATTATCAAAATTGAACAAAAACCTCACTTAACCAAACGAAATCTCATAACTCATAACACACATCTTAATTATCTACACGATCAACAAAAACACAAGGATGTCTCAACCACCATACAATTACAACTTCTACAATCAACAACAGCAACAGTACCGTCAACAACCATTTCAGCAACAATATCAACCACAATACCCACCTCAGTATCAACAACACCAAATGTTCATGCATCAACATCAATTCCCTCAGCAGCAACAACTTCTTCCACAACCAATGTAGAACTACCAACCATCTTCCAGAGAACCACACTGGTTTACAAAAATGTGTGAAGCCATAAATAGTCAGCAATCGAGGCATGAAGCAGGTTCTTTCGAAACACCACCTATGCTCACACCTGGAAACTGTGTGCAGTGGTCCAGTCATTTTCTCAGCTTCATCGAACTAAGGAAACCTCACGGGAAATATCTGAAAAAAGTCATCATTGATGGACCATATCCAACACCTACAACAACCATTCCAGCTGATCCAACTCAAGTACCTCCAAGAGAAGCGACAACAACCCCTGTTCCTCTAGCTCAACAAACTGCAGAACAAGTCTTACAACAAGAGGCCAATGAGCTAGCTATGTCTTATATACTCCAAGGGATTCCCAATCCCATCTTCAGGAGTATTGATGCCCAAAAGACAGCCAAGGACATGTGGGAGCACGTCCATCTGCTTATGGAAGGCACTGAACTCAATCAAGAGGACTTGGAATCAAAGTTGTACATGGAATACACACACTTCATGATTGAACCTGAGGAATCCTTGGAATCATACTATCATCGTTTCACCAACATCATTAATGATTTGGATCGCCACAATATCATCTTACCAAAGATTGCTATCAACTCCAAGTTTTTGGGATGTCTCGGCCCAGATTGGCAGAAGTACGTCATGTTTGTTCGACAAGCCAAAAAGATCAATGACATTTCTTATGGGTTATTGTATGATTACCTAAAACAACACCAATCTGAGGTTGATAAGGATCGTGCAGCACGTGGAGGATTCTCACCAGCACCTAATCCAAACTCACTTGCTCTCATGGCTCAATCACATTTTGCACCAAACCAGGAGTTTGTTCCACCACCACCACCTCATTCAGGGTTAACACCACAACCGTCAAATCAAATTATACCTTATGAAGCACCTGAACAATACCCTGATAATCAACTTGTTCCACTCGACAACACTGATTACAACATGTACTCCAATGTTGACACTGATGAAGATGATGCCTTTAATTCTTTAAATGAGGGGTTTGCATTGATCGCCCGTGCCTTCAGCAAATTTTCCAACCGGTCGAACAATCGTCTAAGGACATCATCAAACACCAGAAATCAAGCAGTAGTTAACAATGGACGGGTTGAGATTCAGAATCGGTCTTCAGGAAGGTTTGGCTCAGGAAACATGGGGAATTCTGGTGGGCAACGATTCAGTTCAGGAGGAGGTAGTCGAAACAGCATGGGTAACAATCAGAGAAGGAATCAGTTTGCTGACAAAGAGAAAGGGATTGCTAATACTTCCATCACTTGCTACAATTGTGGGGGTAGTGGTCACATGGCAAACGCATGCCCAAAACCAAGAATAATGGGCAGTGCATACCATAAGGAAGCTCTTCTCCTCGCATTAAAAGATGAAAAGGCCAGTGGTAATTTGACAGAGAAAGAACAGAGTTTTATGGCCAATGTCTACTCTGATGATAAAATGGAGGATCTGGAGGCTAATGCTGCAGTCATGTTAATGGCCAACATGCAGGAGATGAACATGAGTGAGACAGGCCCGGTTTACGACACCGATGGCTTATCTCAGGTATCTGATGCAGATTGTCTTATTCATGAAATTGCCTCACCATCTGTATCCTTATCTGCACAAGAAAATTTTGCTCAAAATGACTTATCATTTTCATCCCAAGACAATGATCA
Source organism: Artemisia tridentata subsp. tridentata (assembly GCA_021014915.2). NCBI lineage: Eukaryota > Viridiplantae > Streptophyta > Magnoliopsida > Asterales > Asteraceae > Artemisia > Artemisia tridentata. The sequence continues at coordinate 103,605,454 of CP139509.1, read as the reverse complement.
AATAAGCACAGTGGTTACCTTTGATGATGATCAAATTAACCCAGTGGTTTCATTTGATGATTCTCTTGGTGATGACAATCATGATCATCTTGAACAAAATGATCCTATGCCAGATTCGGATTCAGAACTCATGACCTTATTGCTTGCCACCCAATCACAATTGAATGCACATAAATCCCAGATGGACAAATGCAATGACATTAACAAAAACTTAAAAGCCAAAATTGCATTATTAACAAAGGACCTTGAGTGCTACAAGCAACAACTTTCAAATTATGAAAATCAAGAAAAACGTGACAAAAGTTTTGAGTCTGCATTCCAAGAGTCATACGTAAAAGTACAAAATTTGGAACATCAAATTCGTGAATTGACCGTTTCCAAGAATGAAACAATTTCACAAAAGGAACAAGAAATATTTGGTTTTCAAAAACAGGTTGACATTCTCCAAACGGAAATTTCTAAAACCAAAACAGAATTGTCAACTTGTCAAGGAAATTTTTCTGAACACAAAGAAGCTTCAAGGAAACGTGTCGATTCATATCTTGAAGAAATTGTGGCATTGGAAGGCAAACTTAAGGATTTTCAAAACGTTGTTTATAAAGCGGGTAATTCTGTAACAGCTATTCGAAATCTAACTGTCAAACCAAATCCTCGCGGATATGGGTTTGCAATTGGAAGTGATCAACCTCGTTTTTTAAACAAAGCACTCAAGGAAAACCCTAAGTTGTACAGTGCCGAATTATTATTTGATGATACATTTCAGCGTGTGGTTGTATATAGTACTGAAGAGGAAGAAGAACATGATATCGAGAGTCGATCAAAGTTGAGTCATGTAAAATATAACAAACCATACGATTATTCGAAAGCACCTCATATTAAAGAATCTTTTGTGCCTCAAAAAGAAAAGTCTGAACAACCATGCTCTTTAACCGAAGTCAATGCTTCATCTGACGTTGGTCTAGTTACCACTGTTGCACAAATCAATTGTAAAACCCTAAAAATCTAAAACATGTAAAATGACCAAAATGCCCCTGCAAGTTTAGAAATTAATTAAAAGTTTATAAAGTAACAAAAAAATCCCAAACTTCTGGCAATGCATAAGTTATGATCCCAAATAATTTTAACAATTTCATTGAACATTTATACAAGAGATAAAATTACTAAAATGCCCCTTAGAACCGAATGGTATTTTATTAACACTTTAAATTATATATAAAGTAAATTAAATGCATTTAAATGTGGAAATTAATCACATTAAATTGCCAATCAATTTTACCAAATTCCTGGTCTTATTCCCCCCCTTGACTCGGTTTACCTAGTTTAAAACAAATCCTTATCATTTTCTCCTTAACCCTAATGCCGATTAGATTTAACACACACACATAATTCACCTAGCCTCCAATCGACACTCTAAAAATCCCAAGCTATTTTTCTGTGTTAAATCATCATCCAAGGAGTCCTAGAAAAATAATACTTCGAATTTTGGTGGCCGGATTCAAGGGTTTTTGAAAATTCTTGTTTAATTCAACCCGAAAGGTAAAAATTCCATTTTGATTCATTCGATCTTTGGAAAATTCGTTTCTTATTTTTATTGTGTTCCTCACATCATATGTGACACGTGAAAATTGGTTTCAAGATTTTTAGATCATTTTTGAAGCCGTGGTGATTTTTTGGGCGTTTTGGCTATACGCGTACAAGATAAATCCTCCAACCCATTCTACATGTTCGAATCTCTTTGTGGTATTTTTCTCAGATCCTATATGTATTTAGAACATCAAATAAAATGATTATAACATACCATGCATGATCTACATATTATTTGCGAATTAAACATGGAAAACGGGTATAAATCCTAAATAATTCAATCCGAATTTTTGAGGCTTCATATTTATTTTATTTGGACTCTACATGATCATATTAGCCTGGGAAAAATGCTACTTCGATTTGTTATGGCCTGATCTAATTATTTTTGATTTATTTGTTTTATCGGATTTAAGTTATATATAGAAGAAATAAAAATAAAATGTAATCCGATTTAGGGTTTGAATATTAGGGCTTGGTTTTGACAAATTAATGATGTTATAATGATTATATAATGATTTGGTAATTATTGGTATTTTTAGCATTAGAGTTTTATAAATAAAAAGTACAATCGGTTTGTAATTAAATTCTAAGGGGGTGTTTTGTAACTTTTAAAACTCAAGGGTTATGTTTAGAACTTTATTTGGGCTGTGTACTATTCGAATAAAATATAAGTTGGGGGTGTCATGTGTAATTTTTATAATTAAAAGGATTAAAATGGTTATTTTGATAAAGTGTAATTCGATTTTAAAAATAATTAAATAGAGGGACCATATATGTAATTTCTGGAAACTTAGGGTTGATTTGAGTAATAAATTATATTCAGGGGGTTATGTGTCATTTTGGTAATTTAATGGCTTAATATGTAATTATTAATAAGTAAAGGTTGAAAATATAAATTAAAGGACTAAATATGTAATTTTGTAAACTAGAGGGACCTATTGTGTAAATTCTGTAAAATTGAGGATACATTCATATAATACGATAAAATGAGTGACCATTGTGAAACTTTGATAAATAAAGGGGCTAAAGTGTAACTATGAACAATTGAAGGGTTAAAGTGTAACTTTTGAAACTAAAGGGTGAAAAGTGTAATTTGTGAATTCTTAAGGACCTATTATGTGAATGTAATAAAAGATACCCAAATTTCTGTAATAATGATTTAACTAAGTATGTTGCTCCAACTTTCTAAATGGAAACTTTCTAAAAGTGGAAACTTACTAATTTTGGAAACTTACCAAATATGGAAACTTACTTAAAATGGAAAGTTAGTGTAAACCTATAGTAATACTCTTCCACATTCCTTTAGGTGTGAAGAAGGAGAGATCCTGAGCCGTTTCCATTTCTGTGCTTTGTTTCTGTTTGTGTTTTCGTCATAAGGTACAGATATTCTGACCTCCTCTGTAAGGTTTCCTATGATTCTTCTCCGATCTGTTAAATCTCTGATTTGATACCCTGTTACGATCCTTTGCTATGACACCTTTGCTTCGACCTTTGATCTCTGATTTTGGACCTATGATATGAAGACCTTTTTGATATGAGATGGAAATGTTTTAAGTAAAGTATTTTGAAAGGGTTTTTCAAACATGATATATTGACTTTAAGAAAAATATTTTTGAAGATCGTTTTATGAAAACTATTTGAAAGACCATTTATGAAAACTATTTTGAAGGATTGTTTTAAATGAACCTTAAGAGAAAACCTTTTGAAAAATACTTTTGATATTGAACCTCTTGAAGATTTGACCATCTGATACTTTGACCCTTTTGGATATTGACCTGGGATAATTGATCTTCTGATATGAACCTTCTGATATGACCTTTCCGATGTGACACTCTGATTATGATATGAACCTATGACCTGGACCTTTGACTCCCAGTTTGATACTACGAGCCAAAATATGTTTCCTAGCCATGAAGGTAACATGGCCGTGTCATTGATGCACCAATGGCATGACTAGTGTGTAGCCCTAGTGATTTGGTTACACCGTCCCCATTATGATATGATATGAGCTCACTATGATATGATTTGATATGGCCAATATGATTTATTTGGGGGGCGAATGGATGCATCCTAGATATGTTCTGTATATGATATGATATGATTTGATTTGGTGACTGATGATGGGTGCAATCCACGTCTTTCACAAAATATGGGAGCTAGCTACTCCACCTGAAGAATGAGGACACCCCTCATATTATCTGATTATCTGAGAGGTCTCCCCTCTATATGATTATGAAGATATGATATGATATGATATGTGATATGTTATGATATGGGCTCGTGGTGGATGACTGTCCTAAACCTTACTCTTTATTTCCTTTTCCTATATCTCATTCATTATGATATGTCTGTTCATTTCCATTTGATTTTGGTTTCCCGTTTATTATATATCTGTTCACTGGGCTTTTTAAGCTCAGCCGCATTTCTTTTCCTGCGGCAGGTTTTAGTAGGAAGCCAGGAGCTTGGGTTTGCTTTGGGATGAGAGATTAGCTTTTGAAGACGATACCTTAGTTTTAGTATTCATTTATGTATGACTATGTAGATTTGGTATATTTTCCTTTGTAATATTGTGAACCATTTGTATTATGTAAGTCGTATGTTATGCTTGCCTTTGATATGTCACCATTTTCGTGACACTTCTACCCTTGCCGGGTTGGGGTGTTACAATTATGGTATCAGAGACAGGTTACGATTCGTAATACATTTACCCTTGGCCTGTGTAAGTTAGGACCACTAAGTTTTCCCTGTAGGCGCTCGTAGGACAACCTTTGAAAATTTGCTTTAGGATTTCCCTATAGGAACCTAAGTTTTGACCGGTGAGGAATGGGTAGACTATAAGGCATTTGTCTAAGTATCATTGCTTCCGCATTACTCTGATTCGTGCCTTGCTTGTGGTTAGAGTCGGTTGATATCTCTTTTGGAAATCAAAAGCTTATGCTTTGCACCACCTAAGATTTGAACCTGATAAAATTTGGAAGGCATTGAGAAATTTCATAATTGTTGGCAGACACTATTTGATCCTTATCTTCAGATCCCTTTTTGATAGTCATTTTGATAAAGACCCTCATTTGCCTCTGATTCTTTTGTTAATCACTTTGACGCCTCTTCAGGCATTCCGAGAACCTCCATGGCGATGACGTACTGGATATGTTTTGTTATTTGTCTTTTGTTTTGATAAGTAGCTATGAATCTCCTGACCCTATTTGAGTTTGTTCCACCCATCCATTTTCTTGCGAGAAGTTTTGTAGTTCATAACTATGAGTATAAGGATATTCTCATCTCATTTCCGAATAATAAGATTTACGCTGCCGATCTGCTTGATTGGAAGATTAATTTGGACCGATCGCTCATTTGATGATATTTTACGTGAATTTCTTGAGTTTCGAGTAAATTTTGACACCTACCGAATTCTAATGCCTAGTATCGTTTAGGTCATTTTCAGTATGGCACCCCCAGCACGCCGCAGATATCGTTGGACAACTAGGTTCGCCATCGGCCAAAAGAGGAACAGAAAATTGAGGAGGATTGTCAAGAGGATATTGATCCCCACTAGGATGTGGCCGGGCCGGATCGAAGAAAGGAGGACCATCATGAATATAAGTGGGACGGAAGAACAGCTGCACGTGGCAGAAATAACAGATGAAGAGGACATTGTAACTAGATACCAGGGAAGAGACCCCAGGTTTTCAGAAGAAGGAGGAGTGGTACAAGTTGAACCTCGCAATTTGTACGGATTTGTGGACCGCATAGAAGATGAAGGAAGATACACTTATTGGGGTTTCGCAAGCCAGCCACTTCCCCAGCCAGAAGGGAACCGGAACGGATGGATCAGCGAGGAAGAGGAGGAGGATTCAGACTTGGAATCTACTGCAAGTAAACCAACCTAAGTATGAAGTTAAGAGTCTAGTAACTGTATTGTTTAGAATTTTAACTCGAATTTCTTATGGCATTAACGTTTCGCGTACTTCCGTTGGATTTTGAAAATTTTCCCGAATAAGATTTGAGAAATGATTGAAATAAATTTTGTGCGATGTGTGCTTCACCTTTGTAAATCTGTTAGAACTCATCTCAGTATATAAGCCAGAACTTTAACTTTCCACATTTGCTTTGGTATCCCTTAAAGATATGTTGTTTCGAGTACTGAAGTTTTCCTAGAAACCATTTCGTATTTCAACGACTAAACCTTATCTTAGAAGCTTTTGGCGCTTGAACTCTCTGAACATGAGCATTGTATTGAACATTGTTTAGCAGCCTGGACTTTTTGAAATTGATTCCTGATGGACCACCAAGTTTTGCACCGGAGTAGGAAGTAAGATTTGACGTGATTTGTAAGATCCCACAAAAATCCGTTATGATAATCCTCATTAATTAATAATAACCTCGAGTTACCATTTAACAAAACCCATTTTTACGGGAAAATTTAAACTTTTCTGTTATTATTATCACATTACGTTTCAACAATATATATTAAATAGCAACACGTACTTTGAAAACTCATTGTTTCACAAAACTCCATCCACACTAAATTTATGTTACACAAGTTACACATTATAGTTAAAACTACTAAACCCCACATTTATATTTCACTAACTACATTTATTTATACAAGACATATTTCATTACACAAACCCCATTTAATTAAGCTACAACCCAACCTACTACCTACTTGCAACTTATATTAATACAAACATGTGAATATCTATACAATCTAACAACAATGGACAAACTTTTACCAACCCTCCTAAGATAATTGGATGTACTAAGATATTTGATGTCGGTAAAATACTCCAAGAAAACACTGTCACCAATTTATACCTGTAAGATTTCATAACCATACACGTATTCCACTGTTACCAATCTATACCTGTAAGATTTCATAACCATACACGTACTCCACACATTTGTTTATATACGTGTAAATCTAACTAAACCTCACTCACTAACTCTCTCTCACCTCACTCTCCCTCTCTAACATTTCCGACCACAAAATCCGGCCACCACAAACACCCCGCCGCTCACCCTACTACACCACCAACATCAAAATAATCCTCTCATCCTCCCCGTCACTCCTATGTACTCCACGCGCCACTTTGAAGCAAGAAGCAGTAGATCGAAGGTATATTTTTCCGGGTTGTTTTCGGTTCGAGCTTCATACCATTCCACAGCCACCACAGTCGCCTCACATCCCTCCTCCCTCTCTTCTCGTCACGGTAAAATCGAGACACCGTTTGTTATTTATTTATTTTCTTATGAAACCGATTATTGTTGTTTATGTTTTCGTGGATTTATTATAAAATGAGATTTAAAACTAACTATGAAGTGAGACAATGAATTCGTGTGGTGATAAACGAATTTAAAGGCGTTATCGTTTGAAACGGATTGTGGATATTGAAAATGGTGTCGTGTGGTAAACCTTAACTGAAAACGGTGTTAGTGATATATTGTTAGTCGAGTCCTTATGGTTGCGTTTGGGTTAAGACCGAGACCACTAGGGTCTCGGCAATACTATTGTTGTTATTGTTAATCGGTTCATCAATTCACCCACGAGGCTGCTGTTTGGTTTTGGCAGCCGAGATGTCAAGGCCGAGACCATTAGGGTCTCGGCAAGGATCGTTGTTATCGTGTCATTATTGTCGTGTTAAGTTTTTGTTGTTGTGACTATATATGTAGTGATGTTACTTTGCGTCTTTGGTACTCGAAATACTAGAAAACCCGCAAGGGTTCATTCTCATCTGGTTGAGTCGCGGTTTAACAACCCCACGTAGGGTGTTGTGTTAGTCCTGGTCTAGCAAATAAGCCCACATTAGGGTGCGTTTGCTTATTCTAAAATGGGCCTAGCCCAAATAATAAACTATCGGGGGGTGTTTGTTTGAAAACGGGCCAAAGCCCATCTAATTTTAAATGGATTTTGCGGTTAAAAATATTATTATTACTTTTAAATGAAGTTTAACATATTCGGTTAATTATAGGTATTGATCATTGATACGAGAGTAAAAATATTTGATGGACACTAGTGATATTGATACGTTTCGGATAATACTTGAATTGTGAATTGGATCCGAATATGGATTGTGATTATTACATTTGGACAATTATTGTACCATTATCGGACTTACAATGTTAGAAGACGGACTCATTGAACATTTCATATTAAACTCGGTCTGGACACAAGATCTTCCATAAAATCCAAGACTAATAGTTACAAGAATAATAACGGGACATAAACTTATTAAATACTGTAATCTCAGTTTTGGTTAATCCAAGTCTCGATGACTCGAGAAAAAGCTAGATTATTAGTTAAGCATATTTTTATACAAGTTATTTGGGGATAATGGGGTAAATGCTGAAACGTACAAAATAGTTATTTGATTTGAGGTATTTGTTTGTCTCTAGCTTCTAAGTTGTCATCTTTGGTTAGAGTTCTCGTCAGTATCCTCTTGAATTAGTTAATGTCTATTCTTTGTGGCGTGAGTTGTAAGTCGAGTCTAGGTCTTCTTACCACACCACATGAAACATTTAAACTAAGCTTTTGATAAGTTTTGGAAAACTGAATAATCCACGAAAACTATGACACTTTATCTTTTATAGATTTTATCATTGTGCTAGACGTGTTTTGAGATAACTGTGTACGTATTAGGTTGTGTACCTTCGTTGCTGTATGAGACTATTGTGATATGCTCTAGATGCCAGTCATGTCAATGTGATCTTTGCTTTGCTGTGGCTAAGGTGAGTCGTGGCCCCTACTTTTAACTCTTGTTTTTAATAACTCTTTTGGGGGAGATACATGCTTTAACTGTTTTATATTACTTGAAAATTCTCATGAACTGCTCAAAACTATCAACTATGCTTTACCCATTTGAATTATACTTGAAAAGAAAACATGCTCAATATATGTGCAAATTATCTGTTTAGCTTAAATACGGAACTTGAAACATAACATCTCTGAACTACTTGATGTAACGTGATACTGAAAATTACTGTATGTATTCATGTGACAAATGAATGAACTGTTATTCAATATGATATTTCTACAGTTCACTATAAATAATTGCCAAGACTAAAATTACGCATGATTCCCCAATATTGCCTAAGCACACTTTATTGCCATAAAGTCCCTCGATCATGAGCCATTAATCACTGCGGTGAGCGCGAATATAGTGAACAGCTTCGAAACCTGTTAAAGGCTGACGACCTATCCCCTAAATACTTTGACGGAATGCCTTATGGTTAGTCGTATTTAGCAGTGATACACTATATTTGAGAAAAATAGGAATTGGCAAATCACCTATTAACTTGAGGGCCATAACTCACCCATCAGGTAACCCTGGTGGGACTCCCAATTGTTAACGTTTTGCGTGTCATGAGGCTTAGGGCAATATAACTTTATGAATATATGAATGTTTCATATATATCCTAGGATACAGCTGTATTAGAAGACCACCACTTTTCACTGATAGACCTCAGACTTTAGACTATTATTAATTTACGTGATATGATTATGAATCTCGTACTTGAACTTTAACTGTTATCATATGTGATTTAACTGAAAATTCTACACAAGACAACTCAAAATGCTTGGTATATCATTACATTTAAAAGCTGACTCAACATCCCATTTCGAGCATATAACAACGTAGCTCAACTTCATTTAAAACATGAAACTTCTGATTTTGAAGATCATACATTATTCACTTGTGGATTTTATATAACGCAACTCTTTATTTATTTCACGAAGAACTATTATCACCATACACCTTTCAAAGAGAGATATTTTTTTATCAAACTCCACGAACTCACCAACCATTGTGTTGACGTTTTAAGCATGTTTATCTCAGGTAATTAACGGAGCAGGACAAGACACGGAGCGGGCATCTTTTACTCTGATAACTTAAATGGTGTAAAATCAAATATGTCATTCTTTCCAATTTATCACATCTTTTTATGGGATTTTCGAACCAAATAATTTACCTTTGTATCAAAATATTATTTTGAATGACATATAACTTTCAAAACGCCCTTTTCGGGCCGTTTTTCGAGATTTAAACTTCGATCCTCACCGTAACACCCAAATTACTTTTCCGCTGCCACAAACCAAATTTGGGGGTGTTACATGATTGTCTGGGCATATAGCAAAGACGTCTGTCGAACCATACCTGTTCATTGGAACAAAAAGGGAAGAGCATGGAGATCATTTTGCACCTTGTTAGAAATTTAAAGATCATTTGTACATTCTGGGAGATGGATATTTTTAAGACAACGGTGTTCTTTGCCTGACCTGGAGTTAACAACAACGGAGGCTACCCTGAAGAGTGAAGACATTCCTTACAAGGCAGAAGTGTTGGCGATGCAGAAGAAGAAGCTTAGTCAAGATGGCGAACCTGGAGCTGATGGAGAAGCACAGTCTCACTTCCCTACTCATCTTGGTTGTACTAAGATGAATTGAGAACGGAAGCAGACTGTATGATGAAGAGAATTAAAGACCGTTCCAGAAATCCACAATACCCATCACATTACAAGAAGAACTGCAGGAGGCTCGGCGAACCAGACACAAGTTCCGGATTGATGGTTTCACTTCCCGATTGATAGACAGACGAAGACAGACTTACCAGACTTGAAGAGATTGGGTGCGTTGAACGAACAAAAATTTTAAAACCGATCTTTCATATTCGGAAGAATTGATTCTATTCAGACCGAAATTCTTGGCGACTAAATTTTGTTTGGTTGACTCTATTAAGCTTCGTTATATCGTTAAAAGATTCTCTTATGATCTAAGTTCACGAGAAGCATATCAGTTGTGCCTATATTTCGTATGTTCGATGATCACCGGTTTGAGAGATTTTGGATAGTGATGGAAGATTCGATGTTTAGTAACGGCGTACCTCACGTTAGTTTGGAAATCTGGGATTTTAATACTCGTGCGGATAGTTTTGTTTTGTCTTTGGAATTTTGACATTCGTATTTAGTTGATCTTTGATGTCTATAGAAGTACTAGGCGGATTAAGATAGGTGGTTCTGATTACGACTTGAGATAAAGTATGACCATCATAAGGGCATACTTATGTGGTGCTAGTATTATGACGCCTGATCAACGTGATAATACTTACACCATATAACGTGCACTCATCGTGGGCATAGGATATCTTTGGAAGTACCTAAGAAGTTTAGAAATTTAATCTCAGTGGGATTGTTCGCGGTTAGTTAGACCTTAGATTCATTCTACATATCCAGTTAATCCGCTGTCTTTGATATTCGACTTGATACATTTGGCTTCTCGACGCGCGTTTTGCTGACCTCTGCACTTCCGATAATAATCTTATATTCTATTATGGAGCTTCTGCGAATTAATGATATCTAACGATATGTTTTCTGTCCGTATGGATTCAATCTGTTCTGCTATATCTACGTTTCGCATTCGTTGAAACTGTTCATTGTGATCTGCTATGAGTAAGACATGAGATTTTGGATTCTGAGAAAACAGGACCTGTTTGTTTATGAGAACACCTTTGGAAGGCTCTTTCGAAGCCGAAATTATTTGAAAAGCTAAAGAGTTATACAATTGCATCACCTCATGGTTGCTACAATTTGATGTATTCTCATCTAATCTGCCTAATCAATTCGATGTAAAACCCTACGTATTGTCTTTACCTCTTCCTAGAGAATTCAATTATCATCCGTATATTGGTACGTTATCATTGGATTCAAACTCAGCATAGTGTGTCTTTATTATGTTTCGATTTGTTTCATTTCTGATTCTTTGCAAATTTCGAGGACGAAAATTTTCTTTTAGAGGGGAAGAGTTGTAAAACCCTAAAAATCTAAAACATGTAAAATGACCAAAATGCCCCTGCAAGTTTAGAAATTAATTAAAAGTTTATAAAGTATCAAAAAAATCCCAAACTTCTGGCAATGCATAAGTTATGATCCCAAATAATTTTAACAATTTCATTGAACATTTATACAAGAGATAAAATTACTAAAATGCCCCTTAGAACCGAATGGTATTTTATTAACACTTTAAATTATATATAAAGTAAATTAAATGCATTTAAATGTGGAAATTAATCACATTAAATTGCCAATCAATTTTACCAAATTCCTGGTCTTATTCCCCCCCTTGACTCGGTTTACCTAGTTTAAAACAAATCCTTATCATTTTCTCCTTAACCCTAATGCCGATTAGATTTAACATACACACATAATTCACCTAGCCTCCAATCGACACTCTAAAAATCCCAAGCTATTTTTTTATGTTAAATCATCATCCAAGGAGTCCTAGAAAAATAATACTTCGAATTTTGGTGGCCGGATTCAAGGGTTTTCGAAAATTCTTGTTTAATTCAACCCGAAAGGTAAAAATTCCATTTTGGTTCATTCGATCTTGGAAAATTCGTTTCTTATTTATATTGTGTTCCTCACATCATATGTGACACGTGAAAATTGGTTTCAAGATTTTTAGATCATTTTTGAAGCCGTGGTGATTTTTTGGGCATTTTGGCTATACGCGTACAAGATAAATCCTCCAACCTATTCTACACGTTCGAATCTCTTTGTGGTATTTTTATCAGATCCTATATGTATTTAGAACATCAAATAAAATGATTATAACATACCATGCATGATCTACATATTATTTGCGAATTAAACATGGAAAACGGGTATAAATCCTAAATAATTCAATCCGAATTTTTGAGGCTTCATATTTATTTTATTTGGACTCTACATGATCATATTAGCCTGGGAAAAATGCTACTTCGATTTGTTATGGCCTGATCTAATTATTTTTGATTTATTTGTTTTATCGGATTTAAGTTATATATAGAAGAAATACAAATAAAATGTAATCCGATTTAGGGTTTGAATATTAGGGCTTGGTTTTGACAAATTAATGATGTTATAATGATTATATAATGATTTAGTAATTATTGGTATTTTTAGCATTAGAGTTTTATAAATAAAAAGTACAATCGGTTTGTAATTAAATTCTAAGGGGGTGTTTTGTAACTTTTAAAACTCAAGGGTTATGTTTAGAACTTTATTTGGGCTGTGTACTATTCGAATAAAATATAAGTTGGGGGTGTCATGTGTAATTTTTATAATTAAAAGGATTAAAATGGTTATTTTGATAAAGTGTAATTCGATTTTAAAAATAATTAAATAGAGGGACCATATATGTAATTTCTGGAAACTTAGGGTTGATTTGAGTAATAAATTATATTCAGGGGGTTATGTGTCATTTTGGTAATTTAATGGCTTAATATGTAATTATTAATAAGTAAAGGTTGAAAATATAAATTAAAGGACTAAATATGTAATTTTGTAAACTAGAGGGACCTATTGTGTAAATTCTGTAAAATTGAGGGTACATTCATATAATACGATAAAATGAGTGACCATTGTGAAACTTTGATAAATAAAGGGGCTAAAGTGTAACTATGAACAATTGAAGGGTTAAAGTGTAACTTTTGAAACTAAAGGGTGAAAAGTGTAATTTGTGAATTCTTAAGGACCTATTATGTGAATGTAATAAAAGATACCCAAATTTCTGTAATAATGATTTACCTAAGTATGTTGCTCCAACTTTCTAAATGGAAACTTTCTAAAAGTGGAAACTTACTAATTTTGGAAACTTACCAAATATGGAAACTTACTTAAAATGGAAAGTTAGTGTAAACCTATAGTAATACTCTTCCACATTCCTTTAGGTGTGAAGAAGGAGAGATCCTGAGCCGTTTCCATTTCTGTGCTTTGTTTCTGTTTGTGTTTTCGTCATAAGGTACAGATATTCTGACCTTCTCTGTAAGGTTTCCTATGATTCTTCTCCGATCTGTTAAATCTCTGATTTGATACCCTGTTACGATCCTTTGCTATGACACCTTTGCTTCGACCTTTGATCTCTGATTTTGGACCTATGATATGAAGACCTTTTTGATATGAGATGGAAATGTTTTAAGTAAAGTATTTTGAAAGGGTTTTTCAAACATGATATATTGACTTTAAGAAAAATATTTTTGAAGATCGTTTTATGAAAACTATTTGAAAGACCATTTATGAAAACTATTTTGAAGGATTGTTTTAAATGAACCTTAAGAGAAAACCTTTTGAAAAATACTTTTGATATTGAACCTCTTGAAGATTTGACCATCTGATACTTTGACCCTTTTGGATATTGACCTGGGATAATTGATCTTCTGATATGAACCTTCTGATATGACCTTTCCGATGTGACACTCTGATTATGATATGAACCTATGACCTGGACCTTTGACTCCCAGTTTGATACTACGAGCCAAAATATGTTTCCTAGCCATGAAGGTAACATGGCCGTGTCATTGATGCACCAATGGCATGACTAGTGTGTAGCCCTAGTGATTTGGTTACACCGTCCCCATTATGATATGATATGAGCTCACTATGATATGATTTGATATGGCCAATATGATTTGTTTGGGGGGCGAATGGATGCATCCTAGATATGTTCTGTATATGATATGATATGATTTGATTTGGTGACTGATGATGGGTGCAATCCACGTCTTTCACAAAATATGGGAGCTAGCTACTCCACCTGAAGAATGAGGACACCCCTCATATTATCTGATTATCTGAGAGGTCTCCCCTCTATATGATTATGAAGATATGATATGATATGATATGTGATATGTTATGATATGGGCTCGTGGTGGATGACTTTCCTAAACCTTACTCTTTATTTCCTTTTCCTATATCTCATTCATAATGATATGTCTGTTCATTTCCATTTGATTTTGGTTTCCCGTTTATTATATATCTGTTCACTGGGCTTTTTATGCTCAGCCGCATTTCTTTTCCTGCGGCAGGTTTTAGTAGGAAGCCAGGAGCTTGGGTTTGCTTTGGGATGAGAGATTAGCTTTTGAAGACGATACCTTAGTTTTAGTATTCATTTATGTATGACTATGTAGATTTGGTATATTTTCCTTTGTAATATTGTGAACCATTTGTATTATGTAAGTCGTATGTTATGCTTGCCTTTGATATGTCACCATTTTCGTGACACTTCTACCCTTGCCGGGTTGGGGTGTTACATCAATGGTCCATTACCAAGTCAAGGTGTTAATGAACAAATTCCAAAAGAATGTCGCATCCTCAAATATTTTAAAACATTTATGGACGACATCCAACTTTTGGAAAATGCTATTGAAAGAAATTCTGAAATCAAAATCTCCACTTTTCTTTCTCCTTATGAGAAAGAAAAGCGAGAAGTTTTTCAAAAACAATTCTTGCCACTTGTTAATCACCTGCGACTTTGTGCAACTCAATGGGAACAGGAACTCCAGTCAGAAGTTGTATCAATGATGAGTATTTTCAATGCAAAAGATGTCAAAATTGCAAAACAAAAAGGTCAAAAGAAAGCTTTAGAAAAAGATGTTGATCGACTCTTAACGAATGTTCTCAGTTCGGATGTGATATCTGTGATAATGAATTCTATCTATTTGTCATGTCATGAATTGCTTGTTGATGATCACTGTGTTGAACTTGAGACAATGAGAATTGAGAATGAAAATCTGAGAAAAGAAAATGAGAGACTCAGACAAATCAATGCTGATGTGGAAACCAAAATTTTCAAATTGAACAAAAAACTGGAATGGTGTCAGGCTCAAAGTGCTGAATTTGAGTTAGAATTGCAACAACAACAAGCATCTTTTCAAAACAGTCATGCTTCCGAATTTCAAAACGAAATTGATGTTTTAAGACATCAAAAGTTTGAATATGAAAAGGAAATAGATGAACTTTGCAAAAACAGGAATGAAACCGTCCGGTTAAACAGAATCTTGGATTCAAAAAATCAAGAACTAAACCACATCATTATTGATTTGAAAGAGAAACTCAGAACTCTTGACAAAGGGAAATCTTTATCAAATAATGTGATTGCACCAGGAATGTACAAAGTAGACAAGGCACCAAAGAAAGCATCATCACAAACTACTAATGTGAATACTTCAACTTCCACAAGATTAGGCACCACATCTAAGGCTAGCAGCTCAAAGACTACCAAGATTCAAAAGAAAAGTCAAAAGAAGATTAGAGTTTGGCAACCTAAGAGTGGATTATCTAAGAATGCAGAAGTAGAAGTTAATGCTAGTAGTTTGAATAAGACACATGTTACGTCTAGTTTGGAATCTAGCTTGTCTAAGTGTCATTCTGAATCTGATGTAATGAATGTTGAATCTTTGAATGTTTCTAATGCTATTATGGTTGATGCTTATTGTGTATTCTGTCGTACTAGTATGTTGACTGGAAATCATCAGAAATGCATTGCTAAGACCCTTTTGTCAAGAAAACAGAAACGTACTACTGGCATTTCCTATAGGCCCAAAACAGCTACTAAATCCATTTTAGGAAAACCGCCTCAAGTAGTTTCTGAGACCACCATGGACAAGCCCGTAGTCGCCCTTAGGAAAATCCATTCACTTAGCACATTCACTATGAAGAAAGCACAAACTAGTTGGGCGTGGCAGCGTTGGTTGCAATATAAACCTAGTTTTACCTGGGTTCCAAAGATGTTGAAAACTTGTATTACTAACCCAACTGGATCCACTGGTTCCAACTCTCTTGTGTCCTCTTCTTGTGATGCAGGTAGTTCAAATTGTGCTATGGATTGTTGATAGCGGGTGTTCCTGGCACATGACAGGGAATTTAAAGCTTCTAGTCAACTTCGTTGCGAAGTTCATAGGCACTGTCAGGTTCGGGAATGATCATTACGCAGCTATCATGGGTTACGGAGATTATATCAATGGGAATATCGAGATTAGCCGTGTCTACTATGTCGAGGGCCTTGGTCATAATTTGTTCTCCGTTGGACAATTCTGTGATGGTGACTTAGAAGTGGCTTTTCGGGAGAAAACATGTTTTGTTCGAGATCTTCAAGGAAATGATCTGATGAAAGGAAAGCGCGGAACCAGTCTTTATACTATTTCTTTCTCGGACATGACAACTTCCTCACTAATTTGTCTACTTTCCAAGCACACCCTACAAAAGCATGGTTATGGCACAAGCGTATGTCTCACCTGAATTTCAAAACCATGACCGAGCTCGCTCGTAAAAAGTTGGTCGATGGTCTTCCAAAATTCAAATACGCCAAAGATCATCTATGTCCTGCCTGTGAACAAGGAAAAAGTACTCGTGCTCACTTTCCTCCTAAACCCGAGCACGGTACTGATCACGTACTTCAACTGTTGCATATGGATTTGTGTGGCCCTATGCATGTTCAAACTATTAATGGGAAGCGATACATGTTGGTAATAGTCGATGATTATTCGAGATGGACTTGGACTTATTTTCTTCGCAGTAAAGATGAAGCACCATCAATGATCATCACCTTTCTCACAAAGATTCAAGTTCAGTTACGCAACACCGTCAGAAAAATTCGCACAGACAATGGAACTGAATTCAAGAATCAGACTCTTAGGGAGTATTATGAGAAAGTGGGTATTGAACATCAAACATCCATTGCTCGCAGCCCCGAACAAAACGGCGTAGTTGAAAGACGCAACCGAACATTGGTGGAAGCAGCAAGAACAATGTTAATCAATGCTCAATTACCAGATTACCTTTGGGCCGAAGCCGTTTCAACTGCCTGCTACACCAAAAATAGATGCATGATCACCAAAAGGCACACCAAGACACCATATGAACTTGTTCACCACAGAAAACCAAATATCAATTACTTTCATGTCTTTGGAGCTCTCTGCTATCCAATGAATGACCGTAATGACCTCGAAAAATTAAAGGCCAAAGCAGACATAGGAATTTTTGTCGGTTATTGTGAGAATTCAAAGGGATTCAGAATTTGGAACCGTCGCACTCGGGAGATTCAGGAGACTATACATGCTAATTTCGATAAGCTTACCGAAATGGATTCTGAGCAAAACAGCTTAGAACCCGCAACCAACCATCTCAACTTTCCTGATCCTTCAACTGCAACTTTCTCTCTAAACCGTCAAAGATCTTGAAGACTTGTTTGCTCCATTGTTTGATGACACTATGGCTCGTCGTGCCCCTGATGTATCCACAAGCTCCGCTGCACAACCACTCGTCGATAATCAAGTACCTGATACACCAGCAACTTCTACAACAGCAGTTGCCGAAGATGCACCTCAACCAGAACCATCATCATCAATAGATCAAACACATTCTACTTCTGCGTCTGCAGCTGAAGGATCCCCCAACATTCTTCTCAAATACCCACACTAGCAGATTATGACGGTAATGCGTTCTTTAATCCATTTGCGCCGGCTCCCACCATTCCTGATATCGCTGAGTCGTCTACACACAACTTGGAACCGTCAAATCTGCACCATACCTATCAACATTACCCATCAACACACAAATGGACAAAGGATCATCCCCTTGTAAATATTATTGGCAACCCAGAAAACCCTGTAATGAAACGACAACGACTCCATACAGACGGTGAAACATGCATTTATGCACTCACCGTTTGTCAGTCCGAACCCAAAAACATTAAAGAAGCCCTTACCTACGACAACTGGATTGAATCTATGCAAAAGGAATTGGATCAATTCAAGAGGTTGGAAGTCTGGGAATTGGTAGAAAGACCGACTGGGGTTTATGTTTTTGGTTTGAAGTGGATCTGGAAAAATAAGCTAGATGCGGATGGTACAGTTATTCGTAACAAGTCCCGCTTGGTCGCCAAAGGGTTCAGTGAGGAAGAAGGAATTGACTTCGAAGAATCATTTGCACCAGTGGCACGTCTTGAGGCTGTTAGGATGTTCCTGGCATACGCTGCTCATAAGAATATCACGGTATACCAGATGGACGTGAAGACGGCATTTCTCAATGGACAACTCCGGGAAGAGGTGTACGTTTCACAACCAGAGGGCTTCGTCGATCCAGAGCATCCAAAC
The DNA here is from genome assembly GCA_021014915.2 of Artemisia tridentata subsp. tridentata. NCBI lineage: Eukaryota > Viridiplantae > Streptophyta > Magnoliopsida > Asterales > Asteraceae > Artemisia > Artemisia tridentata. The sequence goes on along the minus strand of CP139509.1, from coordinate 103,586,966 downwards.
CACGTCTACAGGCTCAAGAAAGCCCTCTACGGCCTTAAACAAGCCCCGAGGGCATGGTACGATAAACTGTCTGCATTCTTATTAGCCAATAGTTTTACTAAAGGTTCTGTTGACCCGACTTTATTTATACAAAAACACGGGGAGGACATTCTCATTGCCCAAATTTATGTAGATGATATCATTTTTGTATCAACTCATAAAAAATATTCAAACGCTTTTGCAAGACTTATGAAACAAAACTTTGAGATGTCCATGATGGGTGAACTCAAGTTCTTTCTAGGACTGCAAATTCATCAATCACCCCGTGGTATATTTTTAACTCAGTCCAAATATGCACAGGAAATATTGAAAAAGCATGGCATGAATACTTGTGACACCTATAATACCCCTATGTCTTCCTCATCCCCAAAGCTAGATGCTGATCTACATGGCACACCCATTGATCATACGAAATATCGCAGTATCATTGGGTCTCTCATGTATCTCACTGCTAGCCGGCCGGATGTTGTATTTGCCACGTACCTATGTTCCCGTTACCAGTCTCGACCTACTGAACGTCATTTGTCTGTTGTTAAGCAGATCCTTCGATACATTAAGGGAACCATTCATCTGGGGATCTGGTATCCGAAGGATTCCGGGTTTGAACTTGTTGCTTTTTCAGACGCTGACCATGCAGGTTGTTTAGACACAAGAAAAAGTACGTCTGGGGGAGTACAGTTTTTAGGTGACAAGCTCGTCTCTTGGCAGTCAAAGAAGCAAGACTGTACATCACTGTCTTCTACAGAATCAGAATACGTCGCCATGTCTTCCTGCTGTGCTCAAGTCATTTGGATGCGATCTCAGTTGATGGACTACGGATACGTGTTTAACAAGATTCCGATGTACTGCGACTCCAAGAGTGCCATCGCTATTTCATGCAACACAGTTCAACATTGCAAATCAAAGCATATTGCTCTCCGATATCACTTTATCAAGGAGCATGTGGAAATGGGTACAGTTGAATTATACTTTGTGGGTACTGAACACCAATTGGCGGATTTGTTCACCAAAGCCTTGCCTCATGCAAGATTTGTGGAACTGGTTCACCAAATTGGTATGCGATGTTTGACTCCTGATGATTTGGAAAACTTTCTCAAAAACAATTAATCAGAGTCAAATATCAAAATTATCTTTGTAAATATTTTTTGATAAAAACACAAAAAGATTTTCCATTTAAAAAAAAAAAACCTTTCTTCAACACGTTGTTCATTTTTTTTAACCATCAACAATTATTTTTGAACGAGTGTTGAGGGGGAGACAGAAAGTTTTTTTCCAAATTTTGTACTTGCATAATTTTTCTTCTAAAAATTGTTGCATCAAAAGGAGTGGTGGTGAAATTATCATTGTGATTCAAAGTGTAGTGCCAAATTGCTAAGCTTAAAACTTAGAGTTAGTTGGTTAAGGTGTTAAGGTCAAAATCACAAAGTTAGGGGACTAAAATTGAATAGTTGGAAAAAGGTTAATAAAGATTAAACAAAAACAGAAAAAGGAGTAAATGCACATTAACTTCTTATCTGACATCACAACAACCGCAGTAAATTCTCTCAACCACTTCATCCACGGCTAGAATCAAACCTGTAGATCCGATCAAGATTTTTCGAATTTGTGAGTAAATTTATGCTTAACATATGATTATAAACAATGGTTTTAACGGATTTTAAAATCCAACGGTTAGATTTGCCACAATTGCTTGTTTTAGATCTAGGGTTTATGCGTAATTCGTATTTCTTGATTCTGAGCGTTATCGATGATGTTTGTTAGTGGGATTTGCTTGAAATAATGTCCTTTACATAATGTATATGCTTAAATATGCCCAGAAACATGAACCTTGAATGTTCTTAATTAGGGTTTAAGCGTATAAATTGGGGAAAACTGATTGAGAGTGTTGTAGTCTAATTAAATCACGGATATGATGTTCTTGTGCTTCGAATTGATAGTTTATACCTTTGATTTGTGCCCAGAAACACCATAGACATGATTCTTGATTGTTAGGGTTTAAGAACACGTTCAGGATGAATCTTATGATTTTGTGGTTAAAAGTTGTTATAATTTAAACACTAGACTCAGAAACATCATAAGATAATATTGGTACAAGCTCTAACAAACATTTAACAAGGATTTGCTGAAACACATTGAAATCTGATGAACAATACGACTACAGTTTTTTTCGAAAACCCTTGTATAAGGGTTTATCGAAATTGCCAATAATTATCGCAAATGTGATTTTTTATCGCAAATGTGATTTTTATCGCAAATGTGATTTTTATCGCAAATGCAATACTTATCGCAAATGCAATACTTATCCCAAATGCAATACTTATCGCAAATGTGATTTCTATAGGAATTGAACAAATTCCTTAGACTCTTCAAAGTCTATCGAAATTGGACAAATTCTATAGAAATTGGAAAATTGATATAACTTGATAACTACTATAGCTAAACATGTAAAATCAATCTAAGCTACAAAAGGATCTCATGTGTAACATCAAGGTTAAATTTTTGCTAACTATCATGTATCCTGTATATTTGTGCTTGATTGATGTTTCAGCATTCTCCAATGGCTGCACCTCAACAACAACCACTCCCAATGCTCACAAGAGCTGAAGTTCTTCCTCATGGATACAAGGCAGATTTTGGGAACAACAACGCGAGGGTAGATTTTGAGAAGATAAAATGTCCTGAACCAAGCTGTGTGATTGCTGTGGAAGTCCTCAAAGAACACAAATGCAGGACCTTACTGGACAGTTCCGACAACATTCCTAAATTGTATATTCATCAGTTGTGGAATACCTTGGAGCTGGACACAAAACATAGATACTTCACATGCACACTGGACCGCAAAAAGCTCAAAATCACACCAAATCACCTTCGCAGAGCATTAGGCTTACCCGAACCACCAGAACCAGCTAACAAATATTGGCCCACACCATCCGAAGATGAAGTCCTTAAATTCCTCATCGACATTGGATATGATGTCCAACCGGATACTCCACTGACCAAGATCTCAAAAGTCAACGCAAAGAACATCCCTCAACCCTGGAGAACCATTTACTACATAGTGGTTCGTTCTGTCTCAGGGAGGGACAGTGGTCATGAACATCCACGGTTATCTCACCTTCAACTTTTCTGGGGTTTAGTGAATCAGCAAAAGATTGACTATGCTGAACTTGTCTGGGAAGACATGACGTTTCAAATGATGAAATCATTCACCAAAGTTCCTTTTGTACGATACACCAAGGTGCTCATCAGTTTATTGCTTGATGAGAAGAAAGACATCTCTCCTCGTGCTGGAGATTTAGAGATGCATTTGTACATAATGGATAGAACTATCAACTTGTATACTTTCCCAAGGATAGCTCACACAAGCAAGGGACTAGACTGCCAGAGTCACTGATGACAGAAACTGTAAAGAAAACTCAAGCCTACAAAGACTATGACAGAGCATTCAGACTTGGTCGTGTAGGATTCTTAAAGCTTGGTGCAGAAGGGACTGGATCAACCAAGACCCGTTCAAAAGGGAGTAGCAAGGCTGGGAGTGCTTCAAGTGCTTCTAAGAAAATCAAACTGTCCATGGCTAACATCATCAAGAGAAGAGTCAAAGTTGACATTCCAAAGCCACAACCAGAAGAAGGAGGGATTCATGCTGAAAAGGAATCTGATTCAGAAGCAACTGAATCTGAAGAAGAAGTAACCATTGATATGGATGAAGATGTAGCTACTATTGTTGCAATGGAACAAAGCAAAAAGACTCTGAAAGAAGATGAAGCCAGAAGAGCCGAATTAAGAGTTAAAGAACAAAGGGAATATGAGCTACAAAAAGGAGCTGGAGGTTCTGGAACTGTCAAAGAAGTAACTTCAACCCATACTGATCCGGTTAATCAACCCGGAGGGTCTGGAGTTGTTACAACTACTACTCCTCAGCCCGATTCGGTTATTCAACCCGATAGGTCTGATTCACATTCTGAGGACATTCCTCCACCTTTCAGTCCAGTTAATCAATCCGACAAGGAAAGAGAACCGTTGACAGATGAGGAAATAAAGGATGACATGTTCGAAGGGGGTAATCAGGAGCAGTTTGATGATGAGCCCATTGACTGGTCTGAAACAGAAGAGGACGAGGAACCGATAGGGGAAGAAACAACAAAAGATGCAAATGAACTTGAAGCAGATTATAAGGCAGAAGCAGAAAAGAGGAAGGAATCAGAGAGAGTGCAAAAGGAAAAAGAAGAAGCAGAAAAGGAAGCTGAAAACTATATTCAAACACCACCTCTCACTCCACCACAGCTACAACTCACCATTTATGAGCCTCAACTTGACTTACAGTCTAAGGAGTCAACACCTCCTACCTCCCCACCTAAAGAGACAACACCTCCTGCCTCCCCACCAAAGGATCCAACACCTTCTGAATCACCTCCAAAAGCTTTAACTCCTCCTAAATCATCATCACAACCATCAACACCACCCCAACCATCAAAGGAAACAACAGAAGAAACTCTCAAAACAATCATTAAAGGCAAGTATCCAAAGAAGGTTGCTAGGGTTACAGTGTTGAAGTCGTATCTCCTGCAGCAAAGAAGTTGAAAAAGACAGCAAAAATAGCACAGGTAAAGAAAGACAGCAAATTAAGTGACCAAGTAACTGTGATACAGAATATGGTCAAAGGTCTTTCTGAGCAAGTAAAAGAGTTGCAGGAGACAAAGAAGAAAATGGATGAACTCCTAGAAGATTATGTCAAAGCTCAACTACTCAAGGAGGCTAAGGCACACACAAAGAAATATGTGAAACAATACATGCCAGATCTTATGGAGAAGATTGAAGTGTACATTGACACCAACATTGCTGAAAAAGTTCAGAACATCACAAGATCGATTCCTCAAGACACAGCAACCCAACCAAAGCAACTTCATGACTTCACAATTGACGAACTCCAACGAGCACTTCTCACCAGACTCACAGCACTTACCTCACCATCTGAAATAGAAATAGCTCTCTATGAGGCTATCAACGCAAATCTGGATTCGTGCAAAGTTGCGGCCGATAAAGGCAAATGTTCACGAGATGAAGAAGACCAGGACCCTGACGCCCAATCCAAGAAGCACAAGGGTGAAGGAGGATCTGATTCACTGCTCAAAGAAAAAATTGGACCGTCAACAACAACCACATCTCAACCACACAAGGCTTCGGAGTCTGAACCTAAGGAGACAGAGCATCACTTTGAGCACGTTGCTACCGAAGAAATGGATTTTCAACAAGAATATGATCAACTTCAGTCACCACCAAAGTCCAAAGCTACAACAAGCAAGAAATCTTCCAAAAGATCAAATGTAGTTTCATGGCTCGATGAAGATGATACACCCGAGAACGAGTTCTTTGATGAGTTAGCAAGTAATCAAGTACATACTGAGGAAGATTTCAAGATGGAAGACAGCACATTTGAGTTTGCTCTACAACTCAAAAGTACTCAACGCATCAAGAAATTGACGAAAAGGGAACTTCGCCGGATTAAAAACGATGCTTTTAATCTTCTTAAGGACAACTCTTCGAGTGCAGCTGAGCTCGAGTATCACCTCGAGAACATTGCTCGAGCCATGTCTTCAGACTTCAGCTGGACTGATCCAGATGTGATAGGCATCAGAGACAGCAAAAACAAGCCATACATCACAGATTGGACAAAGCCTCTACCGGTGATCAGAGTTCACAGCCAACCAGCCATTCCATATCGTTTCTTCTTTAATAAAGATCTGGAGCTACTCATGCACGGGGCCAACTGTCAGAAAAAGTATGCTACTTTAATTACTTTGACTCCAGCAGCAAGATACGAACACCCTGCTATCGAGGAAATAGCTACTCATCTCTTTGTTTCCGAGAAAGTGAATTATGATCACGATGCTGAATTAGGAATCTACCACTGGTTCAAAAAAAGAAAGACTTGGTATAAAAGCAAACTAACCAAGAAATCTCCAGAATCAGTAAGAAGTGATCTAAGGATTGTTGCTTTAGTTAGTCTGAAGGGGGACAAGAAGTATGATTACACGTTCCTCTCAGAAATCAAAGTAAGAAGACATGACATGCAACTCTACACGTTCTCTGAAGCAGATTTTCCGGACTTAAGTCTCAACGATCTTGAAGACATGTATCTGATTAAAGTCCAAGGAAAACTGCAACATGTGACACCAGAACTCCAATACGCCTTCAGTACATCTATTCTTCATTTCATTAGAAGAAAGATTATCAAAGAACGTATGGAAGATCTTCAACTAGGGGTCGAGAGCTACCAGACAAAGTTGAACTTGACTCAACCATTGCTACGTCTTGAGAATATCAACAATGAAGCTCAGTACACCTTCAAGAGTCAGCCAACTTTTGGGTTCGTCTACAAAAGTGATCTGACAATCAACTGCTTCATGGCATATCGTAATATTCACAAGTTCTGCGACACCACGTTGAAGAAGGTCCGTGATGGGTTAGTGATTCGGGTTCGTGATCAACAGTTGCAGATAAAGAAGAGATGGAATGGTGATCAGCTGAGACAGATCTACCAGTTTGTGAACAGGATTGAGAGAAGGTTATTCAGAAGAGATCAGATGCGGAGGTTTGAGAGTTATGTTGAGGTCGCCCATCCTTCTCAATCAGAACATTCCAAAGACCAGATCCAGTCTACACATCGTTCAAAAGAGGAGGATGAAGTAAGAGTTTGATTTATTCTTAAAATTCATTATTCTTGCTTATATGATTGTTAAAACTATGGCTTGTGCACACATAACAGTGCACAACCCGTACCTGTAAAGAAAGGACCCTGAGGTACGCTTCAGTGCCTCAATCCTGATCAAAGGAGCGAAAGCTTCTTTCTTATGAGTAGAATTAAACCAGAATTTTTCTAAGTTTTTCAAAATTTTGCTCATAAGGACAAGTATTCCCTCGTTAAGGGGGAGTATTTGAAAAATAATCTTTGTTCCATAAATGAAAAATTCTTGAAATTCTTCCCACAAAACTCAAATGGCATATTTTTATCAAACGTTAATCAAAAACATCATAAGTATGCTGAATTTTTGAGGGGAGAATAATGATATGATCAAAAATTGGTAACTCGCAAGATGAAATCTCATGTGAGCTAGGCTCAGAATTGACCCTCGAATTGACGATAGCAAAAGTCAGTAGTCGAAAAGACATATCCTGGACGGGTAATAATTTCAAGCCAGTTTATCTGGTGATGTAAGCGTGTCTCGAAGGATTGTCTGAGTAGAATGTACCGATTTCGAGCGATTTTCCTGAATGTGATCTGGACGGGTAATAATTTCAAGCTAGTTCTACTAGTGATGTAAGCGTGTCTCGCGACGAACATGTTCATTGAAAATCAATCAATTCAAAAAGTGCCAACTCTACCCGACATGTGCAAATTTACCTTAACCACTTATGAGCACATGTTAAGGGGGAGTCTTTATGAAAATCACAAAACTCTCAAAGTGTTAACAAAATATGTTTTCATAATCATAAACACTTTGAGAGATTTTCAAAAGGTTTGGTTTATGGCATCAATAGGATAGTCATGGAGTTATAAGGTGACTAAGGTTAGGAATAACCGTCCTATGATCCGCCAGAGCCGGAGGGATCTACCCAAGGACAACACCAATAGTTTAGAACTAGAAAGTCCTAGGTATGATTGAAAAAGGAGAAATGAAATGAACAGAGAAAGAAGGGTTGAAGAATTAAAAAGAAAAGTAAAGAAAAGGTTGAAAAGAAATAGCCCTCCATTTGTTCAACCTTAGGGCAGACACCGGGTTCAATACATAATCTACTGGTTGATTGGGCATCACCGATATTGAAGATTAAAGTCGTCATGGACCCAGTGACGCACTGCACTAACCTTATAGCCACTCAGGTGTCTCTCAAAAGATACTTGTTTCATTTCACATGGAGAACCCTTCATCATCTATCGACCTCTCACCATGAGATGTATTGATATTGAAAAGGAGGCACTCTGCTCCACGCCTCTGACGACCAAAAAAATGTGCACTAATCGAGTCTAGAGCCATGAGATTCATCAAAGATCTCTTAGGTACACTTAGTATACATTGGTTGTTCAACAAAAAGAACACCAGTTGTAAATTATAGGAGTGTCCTTCGCAGATCTTAGCAATCTGTCGAGAACATTCATGAGAGAAACCACAAATGTGATTCTCAGTGATTGAATGGAAATCCTGCCAGGGTTAACATCAAACAGCCCTGACAGCAGGTCACTTCGGTAATCCCTTGTGGATTACGCTTAGTGTTTGCTCCAAAATGGTCTACAGTCGTGGGGTGATCTCCAGCGACTCACTGAATCGTGGGTGCACTTCGGTGTGTCCGTGTAAGCCCTTTCGAGGGTATCCGATTCAGAACGGCCTAGGTTTGGATTAGAGAAAGTCTTCACACTATGCTGTTGATGATCTCGAAGTCCAAATCTGTAAGTACCGGATGATTTATTGCTAACTGTTTACCTACAGCGAACCATGAATACCTGGAGTTCCATCACCCTTCCATCATGCTCATATCCTGAAGCAAAGTTCTCACAAAGACTATGGAATAAAAAAAGCTCAAAGTAATTCAAGAAAAGTCAAATATCAAGTATGTTAATCTTTCACAAGTCTAAGATTAAGCTTATGAAGAGAGAACTACGTGATACATGAAGAACAAAAGTCGAAGAACATATGAGCATGATGGAATCGACGTAAAGACACCAGAACTAAAGACCATTGGAGAACGGCAGATCATTACCATACCATATCATATCAGATCAAGAACAAAGAACAAAGATTATGAAGACGTCAGAAGCCCAAGAAGCAAAGATGACGTCAAGCAACCAAGATGACCAAGACTTAGGGGGAGATTGTTGGGAACACGTTTTTTATTGTAATTCAAGTCTTAGTCATGTTTAGTTTATTTGGTTGCTTAACGATATTGGGCTATATGTTTAGTAGAAAGCCCACGTCACATTAGTAGCCCATGTGACGTGAGAATCCAATGAGCATCATTCTAGAATATGCTTAGAATATGCTAAGCACATGGCGCCCTAATCTTCTCCTATAAATAGAGGCTTAGGGTGCTCATTTCTACTGTTGGTTTTCTATTCTCTTGTGCGTAAGTTCGTCAAAGTTATTAGTGAAATAGAATCACCCGTCTATTGTTTCTCTTAATCTCTTCTCTACTCTCGTAATTCATTATTAGTCTCGTTGTTTACTTTCATAGTTTAATACGTAGATTAGTTGATGTTAACCCACTCTCCATTCCTTGCATGGCCTTTTCCAACAGCCAGCTGATCATTATCTGAAAGTGCCATCAGTGCACTGACTCTTACTTCTTCATCATCTGAGGAGACCTCTTCTTCATCCCAGTCATAGGCTTCGGCCACAAGTACCTTGTTCTTTGTTTGAACAGATTTAGTGGTTTGAGCAGCCTGAGATACTGAGGGAGTTGCCTCAAGGAGAACAAGTTTAGCTTTAGCTTTTCTATACTTAGCTTCAAAGTCTTTTTGGTCATTTTGAACAGTTTTGTTTTGAAAATGTTGAGAAGACTGAAGCATTTTTTGTTGAAACTTGCTAGTTCCTGAAGAAGAACTATTACCAGAGAATTTATATGAGGGTTCTGAGGTGGTTTTAGAAAAACAGTCTTTTGCAAAATGACCCTTTTTACCACATTTGAAACATTCAGTGGTTTCATTTGCTTTTGCTTTAGAAAAGATTGACTGATTTCTTTTAATAAAACGTTTAGAGTTAGCAAGGAGTGCCCTTTCTTGAAATTCAATATGCAAGTCATTAAGGTACTCCTCACTGGTTCTCTCATCAGCCTCATCATCAGATTTCTCTTGGAAATCCTGCACAACACCATTAGAATAAAAGGCAGTAGATAAGGGTATGGTGTTCAGGGCCTTTTTGGTCTCAAGAGCTTTCTTTGAGTCTGGGTATCTCCTTGAGATTAAGTTGTCCTCATAGAAAAACTTCCCATAGATCTCAGGGAGCTCAAGATTTTGAATGTGATTAGCATTCCTAAGACCCTGAGAGAAGTTTAACCACTTCTCAGGGAGACTGTTGACAAAACCAACATTGATTTCATGCTTAGACAAGACTACACCATCATTTGATAGTTCATTTATCAAGGTTTTGTATCTTGTATAGGTCTGAGAGAGACTTTCAGAGTCTTTGGCCCTGAAAGTGTTATACTCAAGTTTGAGGTCCATAATCCTGTTTTCCTTGGTATCTGAGGGATCTTTAAAGCTGTGAACCAAGTCAAGCCAAGTTTGTTTGGCTGTTTTACAGTTAATGACTGATTTCATTGTATCGTCAGGAAGACATGATATAATCATGCTTTTCAGGCGTTGGTCTTGGTTAACCACCCTTCTCTCATCAATAGTCCACTGAGCTTCAGGTTTAGGTAACCCTTCAGCAGTCTTAGGGACAAAGGGACCTTCATTGATACATGTGATGTAGTATGGTTCCATACCAATCAAGTAGCAAAGCATATGCATTTTCCACTTGCTAAATTTACCAGCTTCTAGTCTGGGAGCAACAGCTGAATAGCTTCCTCCCTTTTTGTCAACTAGCTGGGGTACATTACTATCAGCTATGGTAGGATCTTGGTTTTAAAAACCTTTTGATCACTCTATAGTTTTTGAAAGATTTTATAAACCAGAGGCTCTGATACCACTTGTTGTTCCCTTTACACAATTAGAATTAACTACAAAGTTAAGCTAATCGTGTTCAATGACTAAGTAATGTAATGATTAACTAAACAAATAAGTAAAATGTAAATGATAAAGACAAGAGTTTTTCAACGTTTAAATTCTTATTAGAAGTTAATCAAAAGAATCTATACCCAAGTGTTTGCCCAAAAAACACTTGGGATTGAAATGACAAGTATGGTGTTGTCTCCTCTCTAAACTTAAGCTAAGCTTAAGTGGCAACTATAAGGAACCACTGAGCTATCTCAAGGACTAGGTTGCTCTTTGGAGGAGTAAAAGTGGTTTGTGAATGTCTAAGCATTAATTACACAAACTTATCCACTTTTACTCCCTTATGATCCTATTTATAGACAAGTATAAAAGAGCACCCGTAACTTAAAAGACAAATGATGACCTAAGCTAATCAGGACAAAATACTGATGTATTTTGTCACTGTTACAAGCACCTATTTTGGGTATAAGACAATATTGCTTTCTGAGTAACAGTGATGACACTGTTCTTGTTCTAAAGCCTTTCAAGGAAACTTTGACTTTGGCCTGATAAGGACTTCTCCTTATCTTTTCAAACCCTTCCCTCCTTGTCCCGCCTTTCTTTTAGTCTTCAGGTTCTTCAGTCTTTGGTCTTCAGTCGTCAGTCTTCATTCTTCATTCTTCATAGTTGTTGAGGAGACTGGGGTTTAGTGAGTTATTGTCGTCACTCACTGAACCCATTATCTTCTTCTTTGGCTTAGGTGCCATTCAGGGAGTTCCGCCTCACTGAATGGTGAATCCTTCTTCTTAGACTCGTCCTAGGCATCTTGAAGATAACTCACTCCTGAGAGTGTTTAAGGTTATATTGACACTTAGGATAATTTGTATTCAAATCCTTGTTTCAGGACGCTTAGGTACTGAATAGACGCAACAGGCTGCCTTCGCCACCCTTCGCCAAACGAGAGCTCCTCACCTGCATGACGAAGGTAAATGTCTGACATAGTGGGACCAAGAAGGGATAAACGGTTACTAGTATATTTTTCTCTTCTTTTTTCGTTTTCTAATTATTCAAGTGTGTGTTTGTGTGTTTTTAGTGAGAAAAAGATGGAGATGATGATGATGATTGATATACACACAACTGTGCGTGTTTGTGTGTTTTTGGTGAAGAAATAAAGTGTCTGTAACTGTGTGTGCATGAAATAAAGAAATGAAGATGATAATGTTTTTTTTTTTTTTTTTTTTTTTTTTTTTTTTTTTTTTTTAATTTTATAAATTGGGTACAAGTAGTGATGGAAATTGGGTGGAATTTGAATCAATTTGGGTTTAAATGTTAGTATTCGTAAAGTATTAAATTTATCAGTTATTTTTTTTAACCTTTTTTATAAAAAAATGTTATTTATGCTTTTATTTGAATAAAATGAATTTTATGTTATTTGATAATTTGAATAAAATAAATAAAGTTGTAAGTGTCGGGCTCCAAATGAATAAGTTGAGGTTAGTTGTGATAAGGGCAGGAGCGGAGCTATGTGCGAGCCACATGTGGCTCGTGCCACACACGATTTAAGCCGACGAAGTGTAATTTTTATGTAAAAATTGTTGGTTTTTCGAATGTGCTACACTTAGATCGGATAAGTGCATAAAGATGAAATAAAATAAGAGGAAAAACGTTTTGTTTTTGAGTTTGGATTTTTACATAAAAAATATACTCCCTTCGTCTCGATGGAGATGATTAGGGTTGGAGAGAGTCAGAGTAATTTCAGTAAAAGGGTGGTTAGTCCACGTGTATTATTTTAGTCCCACGTGTTAGTGAATAGTGTACTTTTTGCTTTTTTTTTTTTTTTTTGACTTTACTTGTTTTGTCGTTTAGCGCCTTTTTTTGACCAGGGGTAGACCGTGCTTATAGTATAACCCATAGGCTTGTCCTTTAGTTTGTCCTTATTTAATGAATAGATATAGGGGCACATTAGGATTTGTTTTAATATAGTTTTATAAATATTATATTATAATAGCACATACAAAAGCATAAAAAAATCGGTTGCAAGAGCAGCAAGACAAATTATCACACTTAAAGTCACTTTAACATCTATTTCAAATAACTTAGATAAATTCAGTTTATGCATATTCCAATTATATATTCTGAAATCGTTTTTACTCTTTATTTTGTAAAAAGTTAATAATTATGATAATGCAGTAGATGTTAAGTTATGGATAATTATTAGTGGATGTCCATATAACCCATAATAGGCCCATCTGTTAGCTATTAGGGTTTTTGCCATAATATTTGTCTATATATACTCTTTGTAAATCTCATAGTTAATGATCAATAAGAAGAATATTCATTCCCTCAATTCTTGTTCACAACACGTTATCAGCACGCTCTAAAGGTTATTCTTTTCTCTTCCCCTTTGGCTGAGGTATGCCACGAACTCTTTATATTGACATATTTGTTGTACTGCTACTCGTATTATAATTGGTTATTCTTTATATGTTTCATATTGCAAATATATTATATATTATTATTATCATGGTTCAATTCATATGTAGCCATAAGTCAAAGAATACAATGCAAGCTATCAAATATCTTACTGTACGAAGCAAGCATACTGACTTTTTATGATAAAGTCGACTGGACCTTTTATTGTATAATAATATCATTATTGTGTCGTATAGTTGAGAACCGAATAGTCAATTCGGTTAGGGATAAAAAACCTCTATCAACCGAATAAGACTAAAGAGTATAATTATGCTAGTTAACTGGTATAAACTAATTAAGATTTGGTAGTTTGATTAATTAAATTATTTGATTAAGCTTGTTTGTTTAAATACACTTACGTCAATATGAGCAGTATAATAAAACTAAATAATACAACTCCATGTGAACATGCTTATAAAATTTATAATAAGTATAATTGCAACATAATAATTTAACAAAAAGTGGTTTTATCTTCTTGTTATATGTTATTATTGAAAATATGTTAATTATAAGCGTACTTAAAGTTTTATTAGTTATCATCTGATCGCATGCACTACTTGATGCATGTATGCATCTTAAAGTTTTATTAGCACATGATCAGACTATGAAAGTGAATTGTTTCTTATGTGTGCACAATACTTGTCACTGTATTCTTATCTCCTTTTCATTGGTATTGCTATATATGATCACCAAGATAAAGAAAACGATAAGCAGTTAATAGATGTACCATGTATGGTATGATGGTCACATGTTTTGTGAAAATCGGTGCTTGTAATAACTGTTGATGTTAATTAAATTGTTAATAGATTTAATATTCTGAAAAGAAAAAGTTAATGACAGTATAGCTTTAGTCTAGTTTGTTGTTTCCTACTTGTGATATGCTTATAGTTTGCACGTTATCTAGTTTAATTTATTATCTACTCGTCTTCTGAGTTGGGTGTCATAATTCCACCGTAGTATCCATGTATATTGTATATCACTGACTAGCTTGTGAAGATATGAATCTTATAAATACATGTAGGTGTTGAGCTTATGCATGTTTTAATGTTATGTTGCATTGGATATTTTAAGATTGTTATGTAGCTTACGCCGTACATATTATAGTATAATTCTTAACACAAATAATTGTTGCTCTAATGCATTGATTTTTCATATAATATGAAAGAAACCTATAGAAAATTAAGGATAATTACTAAAGTGACAGTGATAGATCTTGATGCATATATGTGATAGAAATATTATTAAAGAGGTTAATGTGGAAACTAGATAATTCTCCTTAAAGCTTGTCACAAATAAATTTACTTAAAAAAAAATAAAAATTATTTACTCATGTAATCACTTATTGGTTAATATATTGTGGAGAATATTATCTAGGGAAAGTTTGTGAAAAGTTTTGTCTAGATAAATTTTAGACTATTATTTAACTGTAGCCGCAGAAAATAATGAGCTATTAAATAAATATCATTAAACGCGTCTTTTACTTGATAATGTTCCGTCTTGTGAAATTGAACATGATCACATAATAGGCATCAAGTAGCATAATTGTGGACGTGGTTAAGTGAAATACTATGGTGCATATTATAAGAATGAAAATCTTGAAAATGACAAATATAAAATGTGAGCATCTTTTCTTATCATTGTGAATGTGAGCATCATTTTTGTGAATATGAGGATTTTTTTTTGTGTATGATGTCGGATCATGAACGAATGACACATACCAATTTTATAATAACACATAACCTATTTAAGGCTATCTAGTTTGTTATGTGATCTGAGTTATAAACATGTTTATAACAATATAGTTGAATGACGTATACATATTTTATTTTACATATTATTGTTTTGTGGCCAAGCATAGTAACGTGCATAATTTATTTATTAATTTTTGTTTCTTTAATGGACATTATGTTATGATATATGATGTATATGTGTTAAGAATATTGTGCAACTTGTATTGATTGGCAAACCGGTTCGACCATTCCGGTTTAGTGATGATGCGAAATATATAGAAGAATGATGTGTTTCTTCAAAGATAAATTTTTATTGTTCTCAGTGGAAGTTGGTTATTTACTTATCACCATAAAATACAAATAAGGACTTGCTTCCTTAAATTGTGGAAAAATATAAAGGGCATGTATGTAGGCCTATACATGTGCCATATGGATCATTTTGATTTATAAAATCGATGCATCGTCAAAATGATCATCAAAGACGCAACTTAAGATTAGCGTGATTAATCGCTCGGCTTATAAAATGCGAGCACGGTTTTCCAAATTAAATTATTAAAAATGGTGGTGAAAACTTCCAAGTATTGGGCGATTATTGGAATAAGTGTTGAACATAAAAGTAGCCCATGTTCATACGCGAATTGCTTTTGTTGAAACGTTTATAAAAAGTCTTCAGTTGATTGCAAAGCCAATAATATTGTGAGAACAAAACTTTTAGTTTATGGGGCATGTTATGACATATGAATCGCATCTTGCCAACAATCTATAATGAATCCTCCCCGTTAGAATGGTTTTGGTCACAAACCAAATTTCCCATGTGAGATTTTGTAATTGTGTGATATATAGTAAATACACCACAACACACAAAATGGGATATTTAAATTGATAATTCATTCAGGGGGAGAGAATGAGCAGCGAGAAATATGGAATGAATTATGATATAGATGTTGATCCTCACATTAATGAATATGAACTTAAAGTTCAAGGGACAAATAACATTCCAGATATAGTAAATGCCAGACATATTTAGTGACCTAAATAAAGTGACTAGATCATATTATGCTGCTATTGCTCCAATTACAATGTGTGTCCCAACAGTAAAATCATTGATTGGTAGTAAGTTATGGCACGTCTGCAGCGTGATAGACGAATCGATTCCAAATAAAAAGTCCTCGAATGAATAGATAAAATGGAGCAATAAATTAAGATGGTCGAATCGAGGTAATAAAGACCCCATAATAGTCTCTGAAAGAAAAACTAGACATGAAAGGATATTGAAAACCCCGGGTACATGAAAAAAAAAAAAAAAAAAACTTTGAGATCTCAACAAATGATAGAATATAATGTCTAGTAAAGTGTGGAATCGAAAAGAACTGAAACGACGTCGATAATACTGTATATAATAATGCGCATGATAAATACAAGGTGAGGATCTTGGATATCTACAAGAAGTGTAGTTGTAAAATGAATGGCCAAAGAATATAAAGACGCAAGTAAATAATGAACTATGAAAGTCTCTTATGATGAAACGTGATTATTGGGTGAAATCCATACACATGAATGTTATGAGAAAGGATATTTAATGTTATGTCTGGCAATATGAGAAATAAGTTGTATGCGTCTAATATTATAAAACAAGAGCTCATTTTTGTTGAGATTCCTTAAGGAATATAGAATGCATGGAACACGTGTCATGATTTAAAATTCTCGAGAATAGTAGTTGATCAAATTGAACCACAGTAAATCAAATATTTCAATATTTTCAAGGTACAAAGGATATGGGTTTATATTTTACTAACCCGTCAAAACAAGTTTAGTTAGTTTTGCAGATGCAGGATATATGTTTAACTTACAATGATCGATCTCAACATGGATATATTGTTACAAGTGGCGAATATTTTTCCTGACATTTGATAGAGCAAACAATCAAGGCGACTTCATCAAACCATACATAAATTCTGGAAAGGAGATAGCAATATTGCATGAAGATAATGTAGCATACCTTGCTATATTCAAGTAACGTTACATCAAAGGCGACAAGACACTTCTCATTCCAGTGATGATTTCGTTGACCTATTTACAAGATACCAAGTGATGTAGTCATCAGAGGGAGATAATACGCGCTGCACTCTTTTTGTCCTTAGTCATGGTTTTGTCCCACTGGGTTTTCCTGGCAAGGTTTTTAATGAGGCAGCATTCCCTAAGCGTATTAACAATATGGACATTCAAGAGGGAGTGTTATGGATAATTATTAGTGGATGTCCATATAACCCATAATAGGCTCATAACCCTTGTTAGCTATTAGGGTTTTTGCCCTAATATTTGTCTATATTAATACTCTTTGTAAATTCATATTTAACAGATGTCAAGTTTTCAAAAGATTTATTTTACTATATTTATGTAGTAGATATCAAGTTCTCGAAAGATTTGTTTGACTATGTTCATATACCCTGGAACCAAAAAACTAAAACAGACAAGCAACAATTGTATACACCAATTAATGGGCAACTATAATTGAGAACTACCCGGAGAAACGAGAAAAAAATTGTGCCACACACACTTTAAACCTGGATCCGCCACCGGATAAGAGGGTTGTAAAAGTAAGTTTATTAAAATGATGTGACACCCGTGTGACCCAAATGAGAGTTACCCTACCTATTCTCTCATACCCTCCCACTCACATGTTTAATTATCATCTTCCTCGTAGTTTCGCCTCTATCAATTGCACCGGTTCAACCGGTCGAACCGGCCACCGGTTTTCACCGGGTCGAGCCGGGTTTTAGAATATTGTATATAAATGATCTTGTGGTGTTGACTTTTGAGTTGCAAAAATGGCAACCCAAGTGTCATCTTCATCTTCTGGTCACACTTACCACATATTCCTGAGTTTCAGAGGGTCAGACACCAGAAAAACATTCACAGATCATCTCTACACAGCTTTAACCAACTCGGGTTTCCACACTTTTCGCGACAACGATGCAATCCATAAAGGAAAGTCTATCCAACCCGAGCTCGAAACAGCCATAAAACAGTCCAAGATATCTCTCATTGTGTTTTCCAAACACTATGCTTCTTCAAAATGGTGTCTTAATGAGCTGCTTACCATCATGGCAAGGAAAACGTGTGATGCAAGTTACTGTGTTTTTCCTGTTTTTTATGATGTGGACCCCACTGAGGTTGGGAATCAGAAGGGGTGTTTTAAGGATGCTTTTGATGAGTTTGAGCGAAAAGGCGAGTTTTCGAAAGAGAGGATTTGTGAGTGGAGGAATGCGTTGAAGGTGATTTCGAAGTTGACTGGGAAAGTTATGCAAGATGAGGCTAATGGGTATGATTCTAACATTGCCCATTTGTTTTTTCTATGTTATTTAACTTGTTGATTATATGATTACATACTTTATTGGAAGTTATGATCACCTTATAACTGTTACATAGAGCAGCACGGGCAAAGCCAGAAATTTATGGCTGAGGGGGCAAACTTTGATAATTTTTTAGAAACTACGCTACAAATCGGTTCGTTAGGGGCAAATCACAAAAGTAGCAAGATATTTTAAAAAATTTACACTACAATTTTTTCGGCACGTGCCCCCCTCCTGTCTCCGCCTATAGGAGCCTAACCGAGATTACCACGTGACTGTTTCTGAAGCCTTTCCCTTGTCACCCCAAGTCCCAAGATGTTTACCTAGTGAGCTTCAAACATAAGCCCTCTTGTGAGGGCATGCCTGACCACTAGGCCACCTTGGTGGTGGTTTACATAGGATAGAACAATTTTGCTTATGTGAATTTGTCACTACATATTGTTCAAGATGTGGATAAGCCTATACATGATATAATATGGATCCAACATTGACCGTGGACCTTGTGAAATTGGCTATAAATTATATGGAATACTTAATCGTAAGTCGTATCCATACAACCGGTTTAAGAGAAATGAAAAAGTTAGATGATATAGTTGGGTTTATCAAGATTGAATTGTGTGTTTTAGGATTTACTGATGTTCTGTCTTTTCCAAATTTATATACTGCAGTTAGGCTCTTTTAGCCTTATGTATGTTCTTGTTGTTCACTGTATATGTTATGTAAACATGAAGTCACAATCTCTAATGTTGTTATATTGTAGTACACATATACGAGGGTGTTTGGGATTGCTTATTTAAGTACCATTTTGCTTGTTTTAGAGTTAATAAGCAGGGTGGTACTGGCTTACATTTTAAGCAGATAAGCAATCCCAAACACCCCTTAAGTAGGTATTTGGGATTTGCTATAATGAACTGGTTATCTTCAAATTTTCAACCGCGTATTTACTCTATACTATGACCGACAAGATACACAGATATATCAAGCACTCAAAAAACTGTTTATAAGCTTAAAAATTACCGCAGGGAAGCACTTAATATTTAACAAGCAGTCCCAAACACCCTCTAAGATTCAAAGTTCTGTAGTAGTGGCATTGAGATGCTCCCCTATTATGCAATCTAATGTTTAAAGAGGTAGAGTTGATTAAACAAATGTCCAAATTCCATAGGAAGTTCATGGCCAAGGGTAAAGACATGCGAACACCAGTAATACACTACTAATAAGGGAATCAGCAGACATTTCCCGATATATTACTCAAAAGAACCGGCACAATATTCCTAAGTGTTATGCAATTACCACAGTTTTAGGTTAGTCTGTTTGAGCTCCTACCAAAGTATGTCTTTCTGAAAACGATTCCCGCTGTCCAATCAATGTGAGGGAAGTGAATTGTAATTTTCGATTCATTTGTTCAAATGTGAAGTGCAAACACTTAAAGACTTCATGTGAAGTTTTCAAAATATAGAACTTTTATTCCAATGAAACTGCTCTGCTGTAAAGCCATTTCGAAGAACGTTCTTTTTGTGGTGGTTGTGTGTTCTGTCAGTATTGTTTTACGGAGGATTGAGAATGCCACTTCTGTGTCAAAATCAGTAGCAAATTGTCTTAATTTAATTAAATAGCTGAAGTTTATGTAATATTCTGTTTTTAGGAACCTGCAGCTATGCAGAGTCAACTGATTATGCTTATTACCATTATTGGCTGCCGAGTTTTTGCTATCTCCATGTTTGTACACTGCTGCTGTTTCATCCTTATCACCTGTTTTGCAGATCACCATAAATTATGGTCCATAATGAACTTTTCTTGTATCTATGTAAACAAAAATAAGCTTACATTGGTGTGTCTCAAATTTTAGGCATGAAGCAGTATTCATCCGGTCAATCGTGAAAGAGGTAGGAATCATATTG
Organism: Artemisia tridentata subsp. tridentata; assembly: GCA_021014915.2. Taxonomy (NCBI): domain Eukaryota; kingdom Viridiplantae; phylum Streptophyta; class Magnoliopsida; order Asterales; family Asteraceae; genus Artemisia; species Artemisia tridentata. The sequence goes on along the minus strand of CP139509.1, from coordinate 103,566,787 downwards.
AAAAGAACTGTTTTAGCCCTTCCTTTATATACAGTAGGCGTTGAGTCTCGAGTCAAAGACATTGATTTTTGGTTAAAAGATCCTACGGATGTTAGGATGGGAGTGATTAGTGGGATGCGAGGGATCGGAAAAACTACCATAGCCAAAGTAGCATACAACTTAAATTATGCAGATTTTGAAGCTAACAGCTTTCTTGCAAATATAAGAGAAGCATCCGAACAACAAAACGGTTTAGTACGTCTACAAAATCAACTCCTTTCAGACATTTTTAAGGGGAGAAGGCAGAAAATATACAACACCGATGAGGGTATCGTCAAAATTCAGGAAGCTATTTGCCAAAAAAGACTTCTTATCATTCTTGATGATGTGGATCAGATGGATCAGATTGAGACTTTGATAGGTACAGGGGACTCGTTTCATAAAGGAAGTAAAATTATTATAACTACATATCGTGAGCGACTGCTATATCACCAAAAACATAAAACTTTTAGCATCAAGCAACTTGATAATGATGAATCTCTTCAGCTCTTCTGTTGGCATGCCTTCTCACAAGACCGTCCAATGGAAGGCTACTTGGAACATTCAGAAAGAGTCGTACGACACTGTGAAGGTCTCCCTTTAGCTCTTCAGGTCATGGGCTCTTCTCTGTTTGGAAGAAACTCAGATTTCTGGAAAAGATTTCTAGAAAAGCTGCAAACAAACCCCGATGAACGTATACGCAAAACATTAGAAGTGAGCTACAAGTCATTGCATGACCATCATGACCAACGATTGTTTCTCACAATTGCTTCATCTTTAGTTGGGGAAGATATAGATCATGCAGTGAAAATGCTGGAAAAAAGTGACTTCTACTCTGAGATTGGTATGCAGAACCTCATGGATATATCTCTCATAAGCGTCGACAAAGATAATAGGCTCATAATGCATCACTTGGTTCAGGAGATGGCAAAAGCAATTATCCGTCAGGAAACAATTGATGGTTCTGAGAAATATAAATTATATGATTTAACAGTAGAAGAAACTGTAAGTTTTTGTTTGTCCCTGTCATGTTAATGTTCTTGTTTACCATCTTTTTAGCTCATACAAGCTAAGCTTTTCTTTTAGCAGGAAACTTTTACAACTGAGGCATTTCTATTGTCTAAGAACAAAAAGTGTGGAAAACGAAAATATTCTGAATATGAAGAGTCAATGTCACCAAACGAAGAAAGGGAAAGCTCGATTAAGCGCTTGTGTCTCCGCTTCTTCACCTTGTTCGGGCCAGCAACCCACTTAATGAAACTGCTCACAGGATAATAAAGGTAAAACCTTTTTGTGCTTCAAAAAGCGGTTTATTTTCCTGATTTGTACATATAAAGAGAAATGATAGCTGCTTGTACTTGAAATAATCAAAAGAAAGCTTGACATGTAATCTGTTATTGTTCCAGTAATGTATATATGTTCCTGTTGCTTGAACAACTTGAGACATATATTTCTTTTAAGGATGAACTCAGTACAAAATATATCTCCATGACACGAGTCTTTGATAAATTACTGTAACAATTTCTATCGTCTTATTGATATTTCTCTCACTTTTTTTTTTTTTTTTTTTTTTTTTTTTTGGAAACTTACTGTGCACGTGCGCGCGCGCGCACATACACACACAGAGAATCAGAGAGGGATACATGTACACAGAAACATACACACACAGTCACACAGATACAAGGTGGGCCTAATTCACTCACATAGTGATCCATGTGGCTCTTTGAAGTGAATCTTCATTGTGTTTCGTCTTTCTGGCAAGAATAGGTCACTTCCATGCATCACAAACAGATTGTGTACTCCTTTCATTGATTACTCATTAGCATATAGTCACAAACACTGTTAGTACAAGTGAGATTGCTTGACATTATATTCTCAAAATTATTTGCACAAGGAGAAACCATAGGGGCGGAGATAAAGGGGGGTCCGGGGGTCACGTGACCCCCCGGCGAAAAAAATTGTAGTGTAAATTTTTGAAAATTTTCGGCTATTTTTGTAATTTGCCCCCCCAACAGACCAATTTTTAGTGTAGTTTCTAAAAATTATCATATTTTGCCCCCTCGATAATAAAGTTCTGGCTCCGCCCCTGATTTGCACAAGGAGAAACCATAGCTAGCTTGTTCTTTGTACCTTCAACATGGTAAGGAGCTCTCTTTTTCCTTTGAATAGCTTCTGAACGATTACAGACTTGAATCCCTTGTTTTAGTTGGATTTTGGGCTCATTATTTACCATCCTTGGTGCATTTATTCTGAGTTAGGTCCTAAACTAAAGCCTTCATGTTTGATCAGCTAATGGTTGCGTTCTTCCTCCTGGGGCAGTGGCTCATCTAAAGTCAAAGATTCTCACAGTCTAGCATATCGTCCCTCAGAAGAGCGACAGGAAACACAACTTATTGCTATTGTTTTATAACCATCACAACAAAATATAATTTTTGGACGCGCACTGTTAGGGCTTCACAAGGATGTAACTGATTGACCTTCACTAAATGTAGGACTACCCTTTTAGACATCGAATCACTAGACAAGGAAAAGCACATAAATGAATTTACTAAGTCGGTATTGTAAAATTTGAACAATGTCAAATATGTAGTCCAATAGGCAGTAAATCACTAATATTGATGATTGGATTGATCATCGAGCAACTGATACCATGTTCCGTGCCATGAGCTGGACACAAAGAAGTACATTGATGACTGTTACATGGTTGGACCTATTTTTGACATTTTTTATGACAATACTAATTTGCATCAGTCTTCAGGTGCATTCAAAGTTCATGATTCAAGCACATTGCACACAATATGGTGGCATTTTGATCAGTCATTTTAGCTCCACAAAACTTAACTTTCTGCTTGTTGGTGTTCTTTTGTTTCGTAAACAGCTTAAAACTTGCATGAATGTGTGTCAGGATTTTAGTCTTTTAGTGTTCATTCTCATTTTACACAGATAAATTTTTACAAAACATCTTTAATTATAGATTTTGTCAAAACAATTCAACATTTATTGACATTTCATGATTATAAAAATATGTAACAAGGCACATACGAAAGAAAAATCATATTGACATTAAGGAAATATCATATAAAAGAATGAAATTTAAACTCTCCTAGCAGACATATTCATCGGTGTAGTGGTTGACACTGGCCGCTGTTTCAATCCACTCATCATGTTCATCATCATCGCACCACCACCATTGCCACCATCCATACTACTCCTCTGTACACTTGATTTTCTACTCTTAAGTGGCGAAACCAATCTGCTCGCCAGTCTTGATGGCGAAAATGACCTCCTCAGCTTAGCAGCAGTCGACACTTTCTTAGGTGGCGACACTCTCTTAAGTGGTGACACTTTCTTAGGTGGCGACACTGACACTTTCTTAGGTGGCGACACTCTCCTAGGTGGTGACATTGCCTTCTTGGTGGGTCTGGTTGGAGATACAGAAACAATTGGACTCCTAATCTTAACTTGAAATTTAACAGCTGATGACGTGGAGGCTACTGAAGCCTTGCTTTTGGGAGGTGGGGTCTTAATCAAGAACTTATGAGGTGTGGTTGGACGGGTTCTTGCAATCACGGGCGACTTTGTTCTGTTAAATTTTTGGTTTTTTGAATTAGGTGATAAATGGAACAGTGGGTTTGGAAAGATAACAGTTTTTCTAGCCCATGGTCGGTGTTTTGGTGAGACCCTATTGGCTAAAAAGTGACTGTTTTCTTTTTCAGTTTCTTTTTTGGGTGGTGAGCCTGTGACTTTGAAGTTTATACGTGACTTTGCTCTTTGTAGTAAGGGTGAATTTTGATCTGATCGAATTATTTGTTTTTCTCTCTTTCTACGCACATTAAGCTCAGCTGTTTCTGGCTTTAATCTCGAATGGCGCCTGGAATCTGTCAAGGGAGTTCTTGGATCGTCTAAGGTGGTTATGTTTACCGGTTTGGTTTCAACTGCCTCGACGATTTTCCGAGCGAATTGACTAGCTTGGAGTATCTCACCAACTGTTTCTCCTAAAAGCATAGCTGGCAATGACATTCTTTTCCATTCGCCTGAATAAAAGCCAACATCTAAACTCAGAATCATATCTTAAAATATATTGCAGGTGAGTAGTTTATGCAACCAAGATTTTGTTTTTACTGGTCAATACAAGAAAATCATATGTTCACAATTTATGCAAGCATGTTCCAAGGTCTAACCAATATATGCATAGAATGAAACATGGTTATATTATTAAGTTGAAAAGATGAATTATTTGCATTTTTGGAGAGACCACTTTCAGATTTTTGCATAAACTGGTGTATTAAAAAATTCAAGGTGCTACCAGTTCATGCACCAACTGTAAAGTGGTAGTTTAGGAGATACCAGTTTCACTATTTCTCATAAATTGGTACATTGAAACATTATAAACATCAAAATAAATGGCAACTGACTTATTTATGTAACCATGAATTAACTTGATAGGCCAATGATGCAGAACAATAAAACATAATGGGTGCACCAACTGTAAAGTGGTAGTTTAGGAGATACCAGTTTCACTATTTCTCATAAATTGGTACATTGAAACATTATAAACATCAAAATAAATGGCAACTGACTTATTTATGTAACCATGAATTAACTTGATAGGCCAATGATGCAGAACAATAAAACATAATGGGTCAAACCAGTTGCATTTTTTTTGTGGGACCAAATGTCACTTTTGTTTTGCATAAATTGAAATTAAACTTAAAAGATGCTTGAATCTCTATTGGTAACAAATCAACTTAATTGCATTGATGGTAGAAAGCTAACACTTGCATACATAAAAATACAGCTACCTAAAAACATAACAGTAAATAATTACAGTAAGATAAACAAACCCAACTTACCTATTTGTGTAGGTAACTTTCCATTTGGAGATCTTTGTCCATTTGCACTTCTGATTCTAAAATACAGAATTAGATTGAATTAGGTCATTACCAAAATTACCCATTTGATTAAAATCTGGATTCATTCAGATAACATCAAATATCAAATATTCATCAGAATTTACCTGAGTGATTCTTGTTTGCATCTGAGGCTTGCTTTTAAGTATCCTCTTGTACTTCTTGGGCTCAAATTCACACCAGATATTACCTTTGTCCCACCTGTTATATACTGTAGTTCTTGCAATCTAGCCATGCATTTTTCCACCTTCAAAACATACACAAAACACCATTTTTCAATATTACAGAAAACCCAACCTAACCGAAAAAAGCACATAAATTTACATATGGGATGAACCTTCAAGTAGATACACAAAACCCCATTTTCAAAACTAAACGACCCAACAAAATTGACCCATAAAAACGTAAATTTACATATGAGATCGACGAGCCTGACGAGCCTTCAAGAACACACACATAACCCATTTTTACAATTAATATACCAGCAAATATTTCACAATGGACTAAAATGGGTACTTTTTTTCACAATCGAGAACACACACATCACACATGACCCCATTTTTCAAAATACCCAACAAAATTGACCCAGAAAAAAAAACAAAAAGTTTCATATGGGATGAACCTTCAAAACCCAACAAAACTAACCCAAAAAGATGATAAATTTATATAATCAGACAAAAAAGGTCCCTTTTATCACCTTCAAGAACAAAGAAAAAAAACCCCATTCTTGAAAATTAACCTCAATAAAACATAAAATTAACAAATGGGATAAAAAGGGTCCCATTTTTTACAATCAAGAAGACAAAAATAAAACCCAAAAAAGATGAATTGTTAAAAAAAGGGGTATACCTTGTTAACAGTTTCTCTAATTTGATTGGGGTCAAGTGGTGCCACCAATTTTTTTCTTGATCTTGGGTGGGGTTCTTGCAACCATTTTGTTTTAAAAAAGTGTATGTGTGTGTGTGTGTTGTGTTGGGGTGAGATTTGGAAGACAAGAATTAAGTAAGTTGATGTGAGAGGAGTCTGTAACGGTCAGATTAAGAGTTAAAGTGGGAAACGCATACAAAGAATGAATTAAACGGCTACTTCTCTCTCTATCTCTACAAATTTTTACTCCAGTATTATTTTTTATTATTATTTTATAGTCATCATTTGACTTTTTATATTTTAGATAATTATTAAATTAATAATATATTAAATTTCAAAATACATCATTGTAGTTTGTCAGTTTTCACACTAAACATCCTTATTAGAAACCTTTGTCAATAATAATCCATTCGTTAGTAAAAGTTAGACAAATTACATCCCTAGGGACTAACTATGTAAAAAAAATTTGTTATCTTCTAAAAGTCAAACATCACTCTTAATATAATAAGGCATGTTTAGTTCGCAATTCTAATTTAAGACTCATCGAAATTTAATTCAAGAGTTTTAAAGCGTTTTTATTATTGTTGCTGGTGTGGCAGCATTTAAGTTTAAACAATTTTCTAAGAATTTGTAAGCATTGGCTCTTGGAAGTGCATAAGTGGATAAAATATCAAGGACGAATGAGATTCCGGTTCGACAATAGCCAAAGGATGAGGTACGAAAAGTGAGTACGAATAATACTTGATGTTGTCGGGATATGGAAACATTTTTGTTAACGATTCGTAAAAATAATAGTTATAAAAGTATGTAAATAGTTATTTTGGAATATTTGCCAACGATATATTTAGGAGTGTATGAATAATTATTTGTAGGTAATGACTTTATTTAAAAAGGGTTGTAATTTGAGAAGCTAGTTTATAGATGTTGTATATAAAACGTTTCGTTCGTCAATTTTGATAAGAACATGAATAGTTTATTTATTGGATAAAAGTTGGGCATGACCCGTGCATGTGTGTTGGTTTCTCGTGGTAACTATGACTTTCAAAATATGTGCTTAGGTAAAAGCCGTTTTATAATCTTATAAAACTTTAGTAGGTTTTTATATAATCATTTCGAGTGTAAACAAGTTAATTAGGCGATATAAGTTAATAAGCATATTTAATATTTACAAGTTTAGTAAATTAGAGTATGTCGTGAAATCATGTTGAGAGCGAGTAAGACGAGTGAGTCGGGAACGAGTCGTGAAATAGGTCGAAGAAAACAAACAATATGGCTTGACTCGTATAAATATCACAATCCGATTTATACTACACTTCACCATTTGTTACTCACTTTGTTATTGTTATTATTATATCTCTTTTTTTTTTTTTTTTTTTTTTGGTTAATAAAAGTAATATGTTGACAAAATTTGTTTAATCTGATCTGAACCCAACGCATCCCATAGTTATTAAATGGGCTTCGGCCCTGCAATGACCAAACCCACCCTTGTAGGGCCTGTTGGGCTTCGATCCAACCACAACCGCAACTGGTTAACCGGTTTCTAAATTTTACATCAGGTCATTCATACCTATTCCTTTCAAATTCGTTTTGACACCAAGTGCTAAACTAAAATACCAGTATGCACAATTTAGAACAAATAACACAACAATCTCCTTGAGGTTTAAAGATCTAGACCCAATTTAAGTAACCAAAAGAAGATCCAGTAGTACAAAATTCATAAGTTTTCCTTGTGTTATAACAGTTGGTGTAGGACAACACATGGGTTACTCGAACACTCGCGACACGACTCAAACCAACGCACCCTTATTTGATAGACTTGAGGTCCTTTAACCGAGAACGATAACAATCAACACTGTGAAGGATTATACAAACACTTGGGATGTTAATCTTAATAATGTGTTGGCAGTACCTTCATCTCCACCATCTTTCACTACTAGAAAAAGGGCTATTCTTGACTCCAAATGCGAGTCAAGAAGAGGCTTTATGACGCACAAATGCGAGTCAAGGATGGACCCGTCATAAAGCTTCATGACTCGCATTTGTGCGTCATCCCTCTATGACGCGCAATTATGACCCACGTTTTATGACTCTCCTTTTTGCGTGTCATAATCTAATTTTTTTTAATTATGACCCACGTTTTATGACTCTCCTTTTTGCGTGTCATAACCTAATTTTTTTTTTTTTTAAATTAATTTTTTCCGGTTCCTAATTTTCTATTAAATGACAATTAAAAACCTGATAATACAAAATTAAAAACACAAATATCAAAATAACGCATTTCATATATATATATATATATATATATATATATATATATATATATCTCAAAACAATGAGGTTAATTCAAGTACTAATTCACGATAAGTCACAAGTTAATTAACGACAAAAATTACATATCGATAGTAATTCACAAGTTAGTTTGACAGCTTCCACATCGACCACTGAGTATACAACAAGACTACCCGAGTCATCCGTGCAGCTCTCCTGAAGCAGTAGTTCGACATTTTGGGACGAGTTGCTAGCCACCTGTTCCCAAAACTGGGCAGTTAACTAATTAGTAAAAACCAACTAGGACTAGAAGCTTAAAGGGCAGATTAAGCTATGAATAAGCTGGAGGCAACTAAAAATTAATTAAGCAGATTGAGATAAGCTAGATAGAGACTAAATAAGCCACAAAAAAGGGAAAATAAGCACTGAATTCCACTCTATAGGACTGCTGAAACAGTCTGCAAATATGCCAGGGTGCAGGGCAACTTCAGCTTATTTGAAGGCTGTGAAAAGCTGTAATAAGCTAAACAAGAAATCCTGAAAAAAATTACTATTAATAGATATAATTTGAGTGACTCTAATAATCCACAATATCAGCTCCTAACATCTAAGTTATTTCCGTTTTTTTAGAGCTAGCTTCTTTTTTACCATGCATTCATAATTCGGAAAATGAGTACTTTTGGCTCACCACACAGTACTATCTTGAGAGAAATACTTGCACTATAATCACCAGAGGTCAGGCTGCTGTTTAAATTAGGCATAATGATAACATAGATATGGGTAATGAAAGCCGAAAACTGACAAATCTAAGGCAAAAATAGCTTACATGTTTTGTGGCAGATGATGATGCGGTAGCATGTGTATCTTGTACCGTCTCCAACAAGATCATACGAGTATACTCACTTACAACACCAGTCTGCATGCTCAGTTTTGCCACCTGTCAACAAAAGAACGCAGAATAGCCAATTTTTCTCACTTCTTAAAAGAATTTCACGAGAAAGTTATCAAAGCGAGGGAGTTTATTAAGACAAGCACTTAAGGTAGCCCAGTATATATAAGCAAAGTATATTGACCTTTTCCTCAAGCTTTTTATCTTGTGAAAACCATGCTTGTATCGTGTATTGCTCAATTTGTTGCTTCGCCAGGACCTGGTGACCAGAAGGAAATAAAATAAACAATGAGCCAACCCAAAGAAGGAAAAAGAAAACATAAGAAAAAAAAAGACAACAAAGATAAACCTAGTACAATAAGTGCAGTTCTGATATATACATGCAATTGGTATAAATATTTACACACTAATATAATGAAAACCTCAAAGCATTTGTTCAGATGAGGTAGCTTTACCTTGTCAAGAGGTATGTCCTTTGGCCGCTGGACTTTCAGGTTAATGGTGAAGCTACTCATATCGGCACGGACCCCCCTTACTTTCAGAGTTTCAGGAAAACCACCCCTGTACTGCCCAAATAGTATTAATGGCCCTTCCGAACATACATCTGGTACAACTGATGGATAAACCTGATGAAATAGAAGACAATTACATTACATATCTAGATATATGTAGAGAAATATAAAGTACAATAAGGTATTTATGTAAGAGAAATATGGATAAAGGATATTTAACTCAAGTCACAAATTTGTAAAGTTTATGACAAGGGAAACCTGAAATCATGAATATAGAATAAACCTAAGTTTCCATGAACACATAATGCGCGAGAAATGAAACCATACCTCAAGAGTATCAAGATCGTCTAGACCATCAATTTCAACGTTCAGCACAACCGTTGAAGCAGCTCTGGAAAACAAAGCTTCCATTTGAGCTACAACTGAATCTGATCAAATATACACATTTGCCAGTTTATCATTAGTAACTTCACAATAGCTGCCGCCATTTCATTAAATCAAACAACTTCTCAAACTCATTTCGCTTTTAAAACAAACAAGCTTTACTCATGAAATCTTTCCCTAGGTTGGAAAAAATGAACTACCTGCATCAGGCGCAGCATCAAAATGGCCCCTACCAATCATTGCAAGCATTCGCAAAAAGTATTGGTTGGAGAATGAACCTACAACTAATGCAGAAAAAAAACATACCCGTTTGCTACTAATGGCGTCAAGTGTATCATGACCAGAAATGGCTTGAAGAAGAATGCCAGCATCAGCAACCGTTGTGCCAAAGCACCCAATAACATCCAGTGAAGATGCATACGCCATCAGCCCATATCGTGAGACACGGCCATATGTCGGCTTTAATCCTACAACACCACAAAAAGACGCCGGTTGTCTTACACTTCCACCAGTATCACTTCCCAATGATACTACACACTGCCTAGCGGAAACAGCTGCAGCTGAGCCTCCTGATGACCCCCCTGGTACACATTCAAGGTCCCATGGATTTGCTGTAACCTAATGAGTAGTAAAACGCATTCACTAAACCAACTCTCAGGTCAACAAAGCTAGACCCTTATTATTAACTAGTATCACATATGACATAACACCTATATTAAGAATTTAACTAGAATCCGCATTACATTCCCGGAAAACCAACTATTATTTCCTAACGAAACCATAGACTCTTCTACAATTTCACCAGTAAAATCCGAAACCAAAACATAAACTCTTCTAATATCTTATTAATAACATTCAAGTAGCACATAACACATTTACGCCCAAAAAAACACATTTCAGTAAAAGATAAAATAATACTTGTATCAAGATTCAAAGCCTTCATATTCTCTGTTAGGGTTTCCACTTCTTTCAATTTATCTGAAGAAAAAAACACAGCAATTAAACATCAATTACACAAAATATATATAAAATCAAAACCCTAAATAAGCAAATAACGATCAGGAATTGAATATACCTTCCATGAATTGGTGAAATTAGAGATTGGGGCTGTGCGAATACACGATACTTGATGGATCGATAACGAAAAAGATGTATGTGTGTGGTGCTGATTGTTTTTTGTGTGGTGCTGAATCACGGTGCGAATACACGATACGCGTTGTGGTGCTAGAGTGACGGTGAGGTGGTGTTTGAGCGCGTGAGTCACGTCAAATGGAAGGGGAGATGGTGGTGAGTGTTTTGGTGGTGGTGGTGTGCTTGTTCGGGTGGCGATGATGGTGTCTTGGGTGGTGGCAGTTGGCGGCGCAGATAAGAGAGAAAGAGAGTATGTGAGTTTAAGTGATAATGAAGAAGAGAAGATGATAGGTAGGGTTTTATTAGTTGTAGGGACTTGAGAGCGGGAAGTGTTTTTGGCCAAAAATTAAACAATCAGATGCTAAAAAAAAACATAGATGACCCCTGTTTATGACGAAGCAAAACGAGCGTCATCTAGCAGGTTAAATTTTAACTGATTATGACCCATATGTTATGACGCTTCTGAAAATGAGTCATCCCCAATAGAAAATTTACTCGTTATGACTCTTATTTTATGACTTTGCTCTTTGCGCGTCATCTTGTAGCGTGCGTCATAAAATGCGAGTCAATGATAGACCTTTTTCTAGTAGTGTTTTTCTTCATCTACTACCCTTGAGGTGCTTGGAGATGATACAAAAGCCATATTCCCTGAGCTTGAACTAGTAGACTTCTTCACTTCATGCTCTACTATCTTGAAGTTGTTGTAAAGATCATTAAGACTCATCTGATCAATATCTGGTTTGTTTTTCCAGACAATGACATGCATGGACCATTCAGACGGTAAACTCCTAAGGAATTTGGAGTTTAAGTCCTCTTGAGTTATCAGCACTTCATGAATGGCTAACTGACTTGAAAGCTTTTGTAGTCTATTGAACATACTGTCCAAAGACTCATTTGTTGTGGCTGTAAAGTTTTCAAACTGATGTTTGAGGAGAGTTTTCTGAGTTTTCTTGGTGGCATCATTCCCACCAAATCTAGCCATAATAGCTTGAAAAAGAGTTTTAGCACATTTGTACTTGTTGAAGATCAAAAGCTGGTCATTTGGAATAGTCATGAGAAGCATACTCCTTGCTTTAAGATAATTTCTCTTTTGGATTCTTTCTTCTGCTCTTGTTGGGTTCACTTGCACATTTGTTACAATTGCATCGTTTACTGTGGAGGTGGTGATTGTAGGTTTAAATGAGTTTCCTTCTTCAATAATCTCCCAAAGTGCATAGTCTTGCACTTGAAAGTATTGCTCTACCCACAGTCTCCACATATCAAACTCATTTTGTTTGAGTAATGGAAGTTTTGCAGACACATTGGTTTGAATGTGTTCAACATCCATTGTTCTTTTAAATCGTAAATATCAGCCTAGCTCTGATACCACTTGTGAAGGATTATACAAACACTTGGGATGTTAATCTTAATAATGTGTTTGAGATATTTAGGAATGAATGTGTTTTAGTACGCGGAATTTACTATAACACACTTAAAAGAAACAAAGGTGATGAATATGTAAACGTGAGTTATAATGAACAATGAACACAATATGAGTTAACACAAAACGATTCAATATTATTGATGAAATAATACGGATGATCTAACTATCACCAGGATTACAAAAGTAACCTTGAATCTTTGATTTGTTAAGGATTTGTGAATTAGTAACTAAGTTACTAGAGAGGTTGTTCTGTTTTGGATGTTGCTAAGTTATTAGTTGGAAAGAGATATTTCAAAGGTGGTGACTAAGGGATCCTTTTATAGGATAAGGACCCCTTATTACAAGTTGTCAAGTTGCACAATATAATAAGATACTTGGACTTAACCTACTAATTACAACTTTCAATGTAAACTACTCTGTATATTCTTCTGCACAACATAGAAGACTGAACTACTTCTACTAAACGTGTTACATTGTACAAAGACTAATAATACAACTAAATATCTACAAATAAATATCTATCAACTTGACATTCAACTGAGCAGGACCTTCTTCAACTAGCAGTACCTTCTCACCCAGAAGGTACTGTTAGTACATCTTCAATTTCTTCAAAATCAACTAGCAGGCTCAATACATCATCTGGCAGGCTCTTTGACTTGAACATTTTATTCCCAACAATCCTCCCCTAAACTTGTTATTTCCATTAAAATACACAAGTTTCTTATGAATAAAATCTATACCTTGAGGATCTGAGGGAACTCTTCCAAAACCTTTACTCTCTATTCTTCCTTTTTCTTTCACATTGCTAAAAAATGCTCTTCAGCAAACTTTGAACAACTTCTGACTTTTCTTCATCTTTATCACATCTTAACCTCTTTGAAATCATGGTTGTAAGAACTTCATAGCTCAGAGGATACTCTTTTTCAGCCAACATAAAGAGTTCAATCCCACTTTGTGTAAAAAGATGATGTACACTGCTAAGACTTAGAAATTCCCATGTGGTTGTAGAATCATGATATGGAAACTTCCAATGAACATCCTTTGGATCAGGATCATACATCCTATTAAATTCTACCCAAAGTTCTTGTTCCTTAACATCAGTGCTAGAATTTGTGTCTAGCCTAATTTGAACTAGATTCCACAATTCTTCTAAGTCAGCTCTATCACATGCTCTTATTAGATTCTCAAAGTTTTTGAAGATAGCAGTTTGTCCCCCAACCCTAGTTATTTTCCATGACTTTCCTGATCTATCATGGTGAATTTCCCAATCAATAATAGGGTGTCTAGACCTAATTGGATCAGCATGTATAATTGTTGGTAAAGCAATTAACATTTTACTTACTTGCTCTGGATCCAATTTTGCTTCTTTCTTCTTTTGAGCATCTTTCTTTTTCATTGAAGGCTTTGCATCAGATGGGATCTTGTAGTAACATGTCTTGTAGGCATTCAGATAAAGGAAATGAATTTCTTCAGGAGTTTTCTTCTTCAGTTGATATTCAGTCCAATTAGCTTGACTTCTTAGAAACTTCTTCATGAAATTCACTTGATCTTTTGGAGATGAGCCCACCTTAAAACCTCTCTTCTGGCTTTCTTGAATCTTCTGAAAAATATTTTCCAGAGCTGCTTCTCTATATTTGTTGTTGATAAAGGTTTCAAGCTCTGCTGTTTTCTCTTCAGTGTTAAGATTCTGGTCATCCATAATTATAGAAGCCTGACCTCTCACAATTGGATCATTGGCAATAATCCATTGCATCTGTGCATCAAATGTTTCCTGAGCAGCTTGAGTGTCAAGAAGAGTTTGAGCAGCATCTTTTTGTTCTTGCATTTCTGCAAGCAGTCTTGAAGCTTCTAAAGCCTTTTTCATTTCTTCTTCATGAAGCCTTTTGGAGACTTCCTCATCTAAGGCCATCTACAATTGCTCTGATTTCTTCAACCTTTTAGGCTTAGGTTCATCTTCAACCATAACTTTCTTGCCCTTATCTTTTGGTGTAGGTTCTTGAGATGGAGCAGCAGATTGTTCATCATCAACATATACCTTTCCTTGAACAAACAACCTTCCCTGAGGCTGTGATTCCCTCTTTCTTTTGTAGACATGTTCAGCAGACCCTTTATAATCCATAGCCAACAGCTTCTCAATCCTAGCAGGCTCTTGCTCTGCTTCAGCAGGCTCTTTTGAACTAGCAGGCTCTTGCTCTGCACCAGCAGGCTCTTCATCATATACCTGAGTTCCTTCATGAAAATGAAATTGAGCCTCTTCTTCAGCTTCTGAACTACCCATCCTCCCCTTTTTGGAAGAGTGACCCAAACTTTCAGCATCTGATCTTGAAGAACTAGATAACACCAACTTTGAAGATCTTTTACCCTTCAGCATCTTCACTTCATTCTCCAACTTCTTAACCCTCTTAACTAACTTGATGTTGATCTCAGAAAATTTTGTGTTCTGACTTTTAAGAGCATTTTCCAAGAGCTGCACCTTCTCTTTTAGTTCTTTCACTGTCTGAGAATCCAGACTTTGATGTGGAGGAGATTGGGATGGTGATACATGATGTGATGGTGTTGGTGGTGTTGCAGATGGTACTAGTGATGGGACTGGTGATACAAGATGAGTTGGTGATATGTAACCAGGTGAAGAACTTGATGATGGTGATTCAGATGATGGTGTTGGTTCTTCAGCATGTTGTGGTAAAATTTCATCAAAAAGTGGTATTTCTTCCCCATTGAAACCAATTTTCATGTTTGAAAACACCTTGTATGAAGGTTTTGGTGTTTCATAAAGAGAGTGTGGGGGAAGTAACAAATGTTTTGATTTTGTAATGATGCATTGAATAAATCTGGGATACATCAAAAACTTTGTTTGGCTATCCACATTTTTAACCAATCCTTCAAAAATATGTTTGGAAAAATTGAATTTTCTGTTTGTTGCCAAGCAAATGAGAGCAGTAGCCATGTTACCACTAAATTGCTCCCATGAGGTTTTCTTTTGGCTTAAACAAAGAAGGATTGTGTGGATCAAAAATCTCCATTGTGGGGTAAAATGCTTTTTAAGAAAAGTGAGTTTAGTAGAATCAGCATTATACCCCATTCTTTCCAAATTTTCAAAAATTTCAGTATCAGGCAATTGACTAATACCATCTGAATCATCCAAATGAAGATGTCTTCTAATGGATGACTCAGTAAGAGTCAAGGTTTTGCCATCCACTTTGGCTCTTATCCTTTGGTCCCCATTTTCAGAAGTTTTAACTTTAGCTGTTCGCCAAAATTGTAAAATTTGAGATTCATAAATAGTGGGATTTACAAGTAAAGCAAACCTGATGTAAGAATCATTTAAAAAGTCCACTATTTGATGAAAAGAAGCATTATCCTCAGACTTTTCCAAAAATGCTAACTGGTTGTGACGTTTAACAAAAGATAGATTAGCCATGGTGAAAGTTAATGAAAAACTTGATTAGGATGGTGGGATTTGATGGTGGTACTGGTAGAAGATGAAAGGTGAGTGTTAATTGTGATAAGGACTGATGAAAGATATTATGAGAGTTTTACTTTTAACCGACAATAAGAAAATGTATAATAAGTAAATGAAAAGGCGGTTAAAAAGATCTTTTATATGTGAAATATAATATAATATAACATCAGTAATTTACAGAATTACCCCAACGGCTAATTGTAACTACCAGGCCCAATGGCTATAATTTTTACTGACAGGCTCAACGGTTATCTAGTAGTACCATTTTACTCTACCAGTACCAAAATTTGAACTACCAGTACCTTTGAAAGAATATCTTACTTGGCAGTCTCTTTGAAATTTTAGCAAAAATCCCTTATAGTTTTTAGCAAACTATCAGCTATCAACGGATTTGTTTTGTCTTTACCAAAAGCCGTTTGCTTATGGACTAGTTAACTATTTACCGTAAAGTATGGTTAGTTAAATACCATATAGTTTTTGGTAAACTATCAACCATCAACGGATTTGATGTGTCTTTACGAAAAGCCGTTTGCTTATGGACTAGCCAGCTCTTAAGTTTGTAAAAACTTGGTGAACTGAATACCAATTCCATATTGACCTAAAGATGGTGCAATTTCCTTGGATGGAGGAATTGTAAGAGGCAATGATGCTGTGTATCTTGGATGCTTGGTTCAACAAGTGAAATCATCTATCAGCATGCCTTTGCATTGAAACTTTCCTTAGTTTGATCTAGATAGAACTTTCTCCTTTAGGAATGCTTCATCCCTTCTGAATATGTGATCTATTCTTATCATTTTCAACCTCTACATCATCTTGTATGCTCTTGTCTTCTCCTTCCATAACATTGAGTTTTTCTTCCTTTTTCTAGCTTTGTATTTCCTCCCCTGAGATTGTTACCTCCCCTGAGATGTAAATAACTTTTATTTCCCCTTTTGTTTGGAAGATCTCTTGTTTTGTTATCAACCTGAAATTTGTTAGTTGCAGACCAAAAGAACAAAGTGCAAAGCACTTGTTTTATAGCATTGTTAACATTTAAGCATCAAGATGAACAAAACAGAGTAAACTTTAAACTAGCAGGACCAATTATGAACTGACAGTACCTTTTGACTAACTAGCAGTACCATGTTTAAGAGCCAGTACCTTTTAAATTATGTACAAAAACACATGTTTTTCAAAGATTAATCATTCCAATACCTCCTACTAGGTATTTGAATCTACCTAAATCAAAAGCTTTGGTGAGAAGGTCTGCAAAATTCTTTTCAGAATCAATTTTGACAACTTGTATTAACCTTTTCTCATTGCAATCTCTTATGAAATGATGTCTTATTTCAATGTGTTTTGTTTTTGAATGTTGAACTGGATTTTTAATGATACAAATAGTACTGCTATTGTCAATGTGAATAATGGTGTTAAGAAAATTGTACCCATAGTCAAGCATTTGATTTTGGATCCAAAGGACTTGCCCACAACAACTTGCACCAACAACATATTCTGCTTCAGTTGTAGAGTTAGCCACCATTGTTTGCTTCTTGCATTGCCAAGATATGAGTCTGCAGCCAAGAAATTGACATCCACCAGTTGTGGATTTTCTGTCTAGGGTTGCACCAGCATAGTCACTATCAGAATAAGCCACCAAGTCAAAAGATGATTCCCTTGGATACCATAGACCCAACCTAGTTTGACCCTTGAGATATCTAAAGATCCTTTTGACTGCTGTGAGATGAGAAAATTTGGGATTTACTTAAAACCTTGCACATACACATACTGAGAACATGATATCTGCTCTTGATGATGTAAGGTACATCAAGGACCCAATCATTGATCTATAATTGTGCAAATCCACATCTTCACCCTCAGCATCTTTTAGTAACCCCTTTTCTGAATCCATTGGTGTACTTGCAACCTTAGAATCTGCAAACTGAAATTTCCTCAGGATCTCTGCTACATACTTATCTTGGCTGATAAATATGCCTTCATTTGATTGTTTCACTTGGAGACCCAGAAAGAAAGTAAGTTCCCCCATGGAACTCATTTCAAACTTACTATGCATAAGTTTTTCAAACTCTACACACAACTCTTGGTTTATGGATCCAAAGATAATGTCATCAACATAAATTTGCACCAGCAAGATGTCTTTCTTGGTTCTTTTGATGAACAAAGTTGGATCAATCTTGCCTCTTTGAAATCCATTTTCTAATAGATAGAAAGCCAATGTTTCATACCATGCCCTAGGAGCTTGGTGTAGACCATAAAGAGCCTTGGTAACCCTATACACCTTGTCTGGATACTCTACATCAATGAAGCCTGGAGGTTGAGAAACATACACTTCTTCTCCAATAGTACCATATAAGAAGGCACTCTTGACATCCATTTGGTAAACAGTGAAGCCTATGAAAGAAGCATAGGCCAAAAATAGCCTGATTGCTTCAAGTCTTGCAACTGGAGCAAAAACCTCTTCATAATCCACCCTTCTTCTTGAGTATACCCTTGGGCAACCAATCTTGCTTTGTTTCTGATCACAATTCCCCTTTCATCTTTCTTATTTCTGAACACCCATTTGGTTCCAATTGCCCAGTGACCTTTGGGCAAATCAACCAATTTCCAAACCTTCTGAAGCTTGAATTGAAGAAGTTCTTCTTGCATTGCTTCAACCCAACTTGGATCATCTAAGGCTTTGTTAATGTTTTTGGGTTCAGCCTGTGAGAGAAAACATGAAAACAGGCATATGTTGGCAACTTCATGATTCTTTTCTTCATAGATAGATGAGATAAACCCTTCTTGGTCTGAAGTTAAGACTTGAGTTCTTGTTCTAACACCAGAATCAATGCTACCAATCACATCATCAATGGAGTGATCTTTGAGAATTCTTGTGTTGTGTGTTGTAGGAACTTCATAGGTAAGTGGAAGATTTCCAATCCCCACTTCTTCTGGTAAAGAATCATCTGTTTGAACATTTAATGGTTCAGCAGTACCAACTTGTGAACTGGCAGTACCATCTGGTGAGCTAGCAGTACCATTTTCATTTGCACTACTTTCTTGATTCTCTTGACCCTGAGTTCCATGATCATCTTCAACACCTTCATTTGTTGTATTTGAAGGTTCTTCATGACTTGAAGATACATCCAATCCTTTCCAAATTGGCATCCAGATGTAATCTTGATCTTTAGATGTTTCAACATTGTCTTCAAAACCTGTATTTTCATTAGTATTTGTACCTGCAACAGGCACATAATTCATAGATTCTGAAAGCTTATCAATGTCAAACATCCAATCTGGCCCAATGCCTTTAACATTTGGTAGTTTCTCTTGAAACTCTATGTGCAGATTTTCTTCCACTAGCCTAGTGCAACTATTATACACCCTATAGGCCTTACTTTGCAAAGAATACCCTATCATGAAGCCTTCATCAGCTTTTCCTTCAAACTTTCCTAGATGATCTTTGGTATTGAGAATAGTGACATGACATCCAAAAGGTCTCATAAAACTTAAAGATGGTGTTCTACCAAAGAAAAGTTCATATGGAGTCTTTTTATGTGGTTTAATCACAAGAACCCTGTTTTGCACATAACAAGCAGTACCTACTGCTTCAGCCCAAAATGAAATAGGCAACTTAGAGTCTACTAACATTGTTCTAGCAGCCTCTATTAGTGTTCTATTTTTCCTTTCTGCTACTCCATTTTGCTGTGGGGTTCTAGCTACACTAAATTCTCTTTTTATTCCTTTTTCTTTGCAAAATTCATCCATAACCCTATTCTTGAATTCTGTCCCATTATCACATCTAATTACTTTCACTTTCTTATCAGCTTGGTTTTCTACCTCAGTTATATAAGATTTAAGGATCTCACTAGTTTCATGCTTAGATCTTAAAAAGAAAACCCAAGAAAATCTGCTGTAATCATCAGTAACTACAAGACAATATTTTTTACCATTCAAGCTACTCACATTAGTAGGATCAAAAAGGTCCATATGAAGCATGTATAAAGCTTGAGAAATTGAGTTATGGGTCTTGGGCTTACAAGAAGCTCTATGTTGTTTGCCTTTAAGACAATCAACACAGGTTTGGTCATTTTGAAAAATCTTTTTGGGTAAACCTCTAACCAAATCATATTTTGCAATTGTATTGATTGTTTTAAAGTTTATATGACCAAGCCTTCTATGCCAAAGCATAGATTCATCCAATGAGGCTTTTACTACTAGACAAGTTAAACTCTCCTTAGGATCAATGTTCTTTAAATCAACACTGTACATATTGTTCCTTTTTAGGATTTTAAGAAGAATCTGACTTTCATCAGGCATTTTAAAATCAGAAGAAAGAACCATACATTCATTGTCAGTAAATAGAACATTGTTCTTTTTGTCACACATTTGTGAGACACTAAGGAGATTAAACTGAAGCTCTTTCACAAAGTACACATTTTCAAAATCTAATTTACTGGTTTTGATTGTACCTTTACCAGTAATCTTTCCTTTGATTCCTCCCCCAAAGGTAACATATCCTCCATCAAATGATTTGAAGTCTGTGAGGTAAGACATGTTGCCTGTCATATGCCTTGAACATCCACTATCTACATATCCTTTATCAGCTATATCATTGGAATGTTCCTACACACATATAAACATATTAGTTTCCTTGGGGTACCCAAGCCATAACTGACTTGGGTTTGCCTCTTGCATCAATGTAATCAAACCTTTTTAGGACTGTTGATGCAACTTTTGATTGGAGTGGTCTCCATATCCAACATGCTGAGGACTTAACAGCATTTTCCCTTTTAATCCATTTTGTGGTCCTTGGTCTATCAGTACCAATTTTGGCAGTATCATTTGGTCTAGCAGGACCTTTTGGTTTTGGTCTCCAATCTTGTGTTTTGACCACAAATTTCTTTTCAATGGGACTTTTCACAACTCTTGGTGCATGTTTGAAAGTATTTCTTGCACCCTTAGTAGTTGGTTTTGAATTAACAGGCTTATTTGGTCTAACAGTATGATTAACTTTTGGTGTGTTAGACTTAACAAAACTTTTTCTGGGGTTTGTTCCATTTGTTTTAGACCTTGATGTACTCCCAGAAACCCAATTGTTACAATAAGCATGAGTATGATTAAAACTACCACAGTAATAACAAGCCTTATTGTACATAACAAAATCATCACCAAGTTGGTGTGACTTAAGATTGTTCCAATTTCTCTGGCTACCTCTAGGTTTGCTATTACACTTAGCACAACATTCAACTGTTTTCAGAATAGCTTTAGCCTTTGTCTTAATCTCTACATTTTTAGGACTGAGTGGTCCTACTTTGTTTCCTTTGTTTGAAACAGTCTCTTTTTCCTCATCATCAGATGTCCAATCTTCAATAATTGGAGCATCTGAGCTCTTATCAGTGAGCACCTTTTTGTTAGAGAGTGAAGCAATACTAGCATTCTTAAAAGGTTCACTTTTCTCTACAGGTTTCTCTAGTGGTTTATTGGTGAATTCATGTAAACCTGATTCTGCAAGATCTAATCCTGGGGGACAAGGGATTCCTCTATAAGGAGGTGGACAAGTATTGTATCCAATCCCAGATTTGATTCTCTTGTTCATTTGATTTTCAACTATGCTTCTAGTACAGTCAGAAGCAGTTTCTAATGTGGTAACAGTTAGTTGAATATTATCCTTTGCCAATGTCACTTTCGCACACTCAGTTCTTAACATATTTATTTCAGCATCTTTCAAAAATATTTCCCTATTAAGAATGGCTTTAGTGTTAGAAAAAGTGAGTTCATTTTCCCTAAAATGGATTATCTGCTTCTCAAGTTTGGCCATACCACACTTATGATTAACTAGGTCTTGATGAGTTTTACTTTGTTCTACTTTCAGTTCATCATAAAGTTTTATTAAAGTTTGTAATTCTTCAAAAACTTTGCAAGTATTAGAACATTTAGTAATTTGTACCTCAGGATTGGAGAAAGCCATTAAAGCCATTTCATCTGAAGTTGACTCCTCTTCACCCATAAAGCTCCAATCAAAACCTATCCCATCAATAGCTACCATAGCTTTAGGCTCAGTGATTTCCACGGCCTTGCTTTTGCTCTCAAAGCTTCCTTTCTTCTCAAAGCTTCCCTTGTTCTTGTTCTCAAAACCTCTTCCCTTATCATCCTGCTTCTTTGGTCTTCTACACTCTCTTGAGTAGTGACCCTTCATGTGGCAGTTGTAACACTCCACTTTAGACTTGTCATACCCAGCAGGCTCATTACCATTTATGATAATCTTCTTTCCAGTCCTCATTAGTAATTTCTTAGCCCTTATGCTCAGAAGTGAAAGTTGCCACTTTATGTCCATTTCTTCAAGATCATCATCATTGATCTCTTGAATATCTTCAAAAGTCAATATGGAACCATTGTGTTGTGATGTAAGGAAAGCACAACCAATTGTTTCGTCTAGAATTGTTTTGGTACTGCTAGAAGTATTGGCAGTACCAAAATTTGTGTTGGCAGTACCTTCATCTCCACCATCTTTTTCTTCATCTACTACCCTTGAGGTGCTTGGAGATGATACAAAAGCCATATTCCCTGAGCTTGAACTAGTAGACTTCTTCACTTCATGCTCTACTATCTTGAAGTTGTTGTAAAGATCATTAAGACTCATCTGATCAATATCTGGTTTGTTTTTCCAGACAAATGACATGCATGGACCATTCAGACGGTAAACTCCTAAGGAATTTGGAGTTTAAGTCCTCTTGAGTTATCAGCACTTCATGAATGGCTAACTGACTTGAAAGCTTTTGTAGTCTATTGAACATACTGTCCAAAGACTCATTTGTTGTGGCTGTAAAGTTTTCAAACTGATGTTTGAGGAGAGTTTTCTGAGTTTTCTTGGTGGCATCATTCCCACCAAATCTAGCCACAATAGCTTGAAAAAGAGTTTTAGCACATTTGTACTTGTTGAAGATCAAAAGCTGGTCATTTGGAATAGTCATGAGAAGCATACTCCTTGCTTTAAGATCATTTCTCTTTTGGATTCTTTCTTCTGCGCTTGTTGGGTTCACTTGCACATTTGTTACAATTGCATCGTTTGCTGTGGAGGTGGTGATTGTAGGTTTAAATGAGTTTCCTTCTTCAATAATCTCCCAAAGTGCATAGTCTTGCACTTGAAAGTATTGCTCTACCCTCAGTCTCCACATATCAAACTCATTTTGTTTGAGTAATGGAAGTTTTGCAGACACATTGGTTTGAATATGTTCAACATCCATTGTTCTTTTAAATCGTAAATATCAGCCTAGCTCTGATACCACTTGTGAAGGATTATACAAACACTTAGGATGTTAATCTTAATAATGTGTTTGAGATATTTACGAATGAATGTGTTTTAGTACGTGGAATTTACTATAACACACTTAAAAGAAACAAAGGTGATGAATATGTAAACGTGAGTTATAATGAACTATGAACACAATATGAGTTAACACAAAACGATTCAATATTATTGATGAAATAATACGGATGATCTAACTATCACCAGGATTACAAAAGTAACCTTGAATCTTTGATTTGTTAAGGATTTGTGAATTAGTAACTAAGTTACTAGAGAGGTTGTTCTGTTTTGGATGTTGCTAAGTTATTAGTTGGAAAGAGATATTTCAAAGGTGGTGACTAAGGGATCCTTTTATAGGATAAGGACCCCTTATTACAAGTTGTCAAGTTGCACAATATAATAAGATACTTGGACTTTCTAACCTACTAATTACAACTTTCAATGTAAACTACTCTGTATATTCTTCTGCACAACATAGAAGACTGAACTACTTCTACTAAACGTGTTACATTGTACAAAGACTAATAATACAACTAAATATCTACAAATAAATATCTATCAACTTGACATTCAACTGAGCAGGACCTTCTTCAACTAGCAGTACCTTCTCACCCAGAAGGTACTGTTAGTACATCTTCAATTTCTTCAAAATCAACTAGCAGGCTCAATACATCATCTGGCAGGCTCTTTGACTTGAACATTTTATTCCCAACAAACACACCTCTCGGGTGTGTGAACCGAACTGAAGTTAGCAAACGCAAACACCCTCCTGTGTGTCTCATTGACCCATTATCAGTAACGAACGCACCCTTATGATTACTTCTTTGAGCTGAACTAGAACAAAACCTCCTTTTGAGTTTTTAACTATTGCGACAATACACAAGACCAACACCCTTTGTGGGTGTGGTCACGAATCTTCACCCAAAACAGACCCTTGTGGGTCATAAAAGGTCACACCCCTAGTGGTTTCTTGCCATTCGAGACCAACGGCACAACACACCCTACATGGATTGTTATCCAGTGAGGGACAAAACTAGACGACCTATCACGAGGACTCTAGCAGTCAACGAGATGAATTGAAACAAAAAACCCAGGATGTGCCCACCAAGAACTAAGCATCATTTGACTCAATCAACATCTAACTTATATCCACCCGAGACAACTCTTTTAACGCCACTGAAGATCGTATACTCAATCATTTATCAAAATCCGCAACAACTAAAATTTAACGCAAGGACGCAAAACATTCAAGATTTAAACACAACACTTCCAAGTCCAAGTCTTATGAATCCGGTTTTAGTTTCTTAGTTAAATCATTATAGGATTCGGTTTACCACACAAACATTAACACAAAAGAAATTTCATCAACAAGTCGAAACAATGATAAGCTTAGAATCGATAACTCAAAACAATCGATAAAGTAAATTGAGTACAAATTGTTTCCACCACAATAACATCAAAACAAAAAGGAAATTAAAGATTAGTTCTTACAATAGTGATGTGTCAAATGAAAAAGGATCAACAATCAACCCAGCTTCGATTCGAACAAGTAAACCCAAATCAGAAACCAAGCAAGCAACCACCACATCTACTCTTTGATTTGTGAGTGAAGTTTTGAGATGTGGTGCCGCCTGTGATTCGTTTGGTAGATTAAAAAGGAGAAAATGAGGAATGCTTTGACCTATCTTTCCTGCTCTTGATCTTGAGAATGGCCATAGTGAGCACCGCTCGCTATCCTTTTGGCATCTTCAAGCCCCCTGTGATTCTTCATAGGAAGAAGGGAAAAGGGTGAGAGCGATTGATCAGCTCTGGATTTGTAGCTTTATGGTTGGAGATGAGAGTTGCAGTCGAGGAGGGGAAAACGTTTAGGGTTTTTGGGGGAAGGGAAAAGATAACATTTTTATCTTCTTGTGTAGGTCTGGTGGATAATATACGTTTATTATTTTTAGGCTTTGTTTTATTATAGTTGAGTGTGGTTGGTGTACCCCGTGTCCCGTTGAGCTGAGGTGTAAGCATGTTACCCCGATTTCGTATAAATTGAAATATATAGTTCTGGAGACGTTTTTGTAAAACTGGCATAAAGTAAAATTTGTTGACTCCGAAAATAAAAATTAAATCGTTACTAATGTGGTGTCGGCACGCGTGTGGTATCATTTTTCAGGAAAAACGAGATAACCTCTCGTTTTTGTTATGTTGAGGTCTGTAAATGTCAAACAGTGGAAAATTTATCTTTCCTGATAAATAAAATAGTTTTGGTGAGTTACTGTATGCTACAGCGTGTGGGTTTGCTTCCCGAAATAGTTATGTAGGCTCATGAACGCCTAATTTATTAGTCAGGTAATAATAAATTAACATTTGTGATTATGAAGAATTATGCTGCCAAAGAGAACCACTTCAGCGATGACACCAGCTGAGATCAAAAAGCTTGTTGCCGACAGTATAGAGGCAGCACAAGTAGTTGAAAGAGAGTTCGTAGCTGCACGGGCTGCTGAAGCCACTTCTCGGGCAGAAACAACAGAAGCTGCAAGACTAGCTGCTAATGGTATAAATGGTCTCAAATGTACATACAAGGACTTTAAGAGTGGTGATCCCACAAAATTCAAAGGCACTGAAGGAGCCACTGCTATGATCCGTTGGTTTGAAAAGATAGAATCTGTATTTCTTCTATGCAATTGTCCAGAGGACAGCAAGGTAAAGTTTGCTATCAGTACACTCGTTGAGGAAGCTATGTCATGGTGAAATTCTTATGCATAGCCTATTGGTATGGAAAATGCTCACAAGCTCACGTGGGAAGAATTCAAGAAATTACAGAGTAAGAAGTTTTGTCCACGCACCGAAGTGAAGAAGTTGGAAACAGAATTTTATGAGTTGGTGACTATAGGTAATGAGATCGAAGCATACATCAGGAGGTTTCAAGAGTTGGCTGCGCTATGTCCAACTATGGTTCCAGATAACCAGAAGTTATTGGAAAATTTCATTGGAGGGCTACCACAGAGCATCCTTGGGGATGTAATTTCTTTTGATCCACACATACTGGACGAAGCAATCAGAATATCTCAAAAGCTTATGGCTCAAGTAGTGAAGAAGGGAACTACTGTCAACAACAACAATAACCGCAATAACAACAACTCCAACAACTACCGAAACAACAACAACCGGAACAATACCAACCATAATAATAACAACAACAACAAGAGAAGGTGGGACAACAATCAGAGTGGCAATGCTACTCAACAACCAACAAAGAGGCAGGAAGTTGCAAAGGCCTTTGCTGCAGGCTCAGCTGAAAAGAGAGGTTACAATGGTACCTTACCCAAGTGCAACAAGTGTCAAAGTCATCATAACCCTCGGAATTGTCCTAATCCTTGCGGTAACTGTAAGAAGGTTGGTCATTCGACCAGGGATTGCAAGATTCCACTTGTGGCTATGATGAACTCAAATAAGTACATTTTATTATCATCATTTATCCTATTTATTTGACTTGTTTTATTATATTATGTATGAGAATTGATACTTAATCGTTTACTTTTGTAATTCTCAGTTAAAAACAAGCATTTGGTGAAACTTAGCTATTATGGACTAAAAATGGAGAAAAATGATCAAGATTGGAAAGGGTTGCTGAAATGAAGAGATTGAAGACCATTGCCTGACTTTGAAGAATGCACGCATGCAATTCTGTCATGCGTTGCATATGAAACTTTGGTCAACGAAGAAGAACCAACTTGTTCTACTCCAGATGCGCCGCATTATACTTCTTACATACGGCGCATCACTATCAAGATTTCACCAGTTTCGATCCAAGATACAAGAAGACATGCGCCGCATACAGTTATGAAGATACGCCGCATCTCAAGGTGGTATACGAATATTCCGGAATATAATAACCTTGGACCCCACGTGAAGTTAAGTCAATGCGCCGCATCTACTTATTCAATGCGCCGCATCTTACCTCAGACAAAAACTATAAATACCCCAAGGCCAGACGAATTTTAGAGAGACTTTGGACGTACGTGCCATATATCCCTAGACGAGCGAACGAATTCAGACGAATAGGCAGCACAAGACACACCCGAACGAAGATACAAGAGCTGTAAGAAGGTCCTGCATGTGTTTAATTCATTAAGTAGTTTTGTTTCATTGTATTAGTACACTTTAATTCATCAGGATTGGTGGCTTATGTAATGTGACAACGGAAAGGTTGCACTCCCTTAAAACTGCTTTCTCATTAATTAAAGTTTATATGTTGATGTCTTTGGTGACTTTTATTAGTGCATTGATAACCTCTGTGTCTATTAGTGGCTTGTCGTATGTGACTACGGAAGATCATATTGCTCCCACGGTTATAACTAACTTGATCACTTAGGAATAACTTTTAGACATAAGTAATCATTAAGGGTTTACTCGCCGATAAGATTAGAGCCAACGAGAAAGGGTTAATTACATACACTTCATATAAAACTAGCAATAAAACAAGTGACAAGCTACTTAATTATCAGGACAGGTCTTCTTATTGTCTTAAGTATTTATCTGTGTACGTGCGTGCCTATCGCTGATTCGTGCTCATTAGTTTAGTTTATTATTTAATTGCAACCAAAACATGCCAGTCTCTCAGGCTGAACCCCCTTGCGTTAGATTAGGTTGTATAATTGACTTAAGATATTAAAATACTGATTAGAATAACTAGATAATACGTTCCACTCTTAGTGATCGACACTCTACTTACCATTATATTCATACTGACCGGGTACACTGCTCGTTAAGTGTGTGTGTTATTGATAAGTCGGCTAAATATAAATTTAAAACTTGAGTAGGCATTAATACTGCTAAACCGCAACGACACATCACGCGCATCTGGAGTAGAACAAGTTGGTACCCGGTCAGTATGAATATAACACACACACTTATCAATATTTAGCCGACTTATCAATAACACACACACTTAACGAGCAGTGTACCTGGTCAATATGAATATAATGGTAAGTAGAGTGTCGATCACTAAGAGTGGAACGTATTATCTAGTTATTCTAATCAGTATTTTAATATCTTAAGTCAATTATACAACCTAATCTTACGCAAGGGGGTTCAGCCTGAGAGACTGGCACGTTTTGGTTGCAATTAAATAATAAACTAAACTAATGAGCACGAATCAGCGATAGGCACGCACGTACACAGATAAATACTTAAGACAATAAGAAGACCTGTCCTGATAATTAAGTAGCTTGTCACTTGTTTTATTGCTAGTATTATATGAAGTGTATGTAATTAACCCTTTCTCGTTGGCTCTAATCTTATCGGCGAGTAAACCCTTAATGATTACTTATGTCTAAAATTTATTCCTAAGTGATCAAGTTAGTTATAACCGTGGGAGCAATATGATCTTCCGTAGTCACATACGACAAGCCACTAATAGACACAGAGGTTATCAATGCACTAATAAAAGTCACCAAAGACATCAACATATAAACTTTAATTAATGGGAAAGCAGTTTTAAGGGAGTGCAACCTTTCCGTTGTCACATTACACAAGCCACCAATCCTGATGAATTAAAGTGTACTAATACAATGAAACAAAACTACTTAATGAATTAAACACATGCAGGACCTTCTTACAGCTCTTGTATCTTCGTTCGGGTGTGTCTTGTGCTGCCTATTCATCTGAATTCGTTCGCTCGTCTAGGGATATATGGCACGTACATCCAAAGTCTCTCTAAAATTCGTCTGGCCTTGGGGTATTTATAGTTTCTGTCTGAGGTAAGATGCGGCGCATTGAATAAGTAGATGCGGCGCATTGACTTAACTTCACGTGGGGTCCAAGGTTATTATATTCCAGAATATTCGTACACCGCCTTGAGATGCGGCGTATCTTCATAACTGTATGCGGCGCATGTCTTCTTGTATCTTGGATCGAAACTGGTGAAATCTTGATAGTGATGCGCCGTATGTAAGAAGTATAATGCGGCGCATCTGGAGTAGAACAAGTTGGTTCTTCTTCGTTGACCAAAGTTTCATATGCAACGCATGACAGAATTGCATGCGTGCATTCTTCAAAGTCAGGCAATGGTCTTCAATCTCTTCATTTCAGCAACCCTTTCCAATATTGATCATTTTTCTCCATTTTTAGTCCATAATAGCTAAGTTTCACCAAATGCTTGTTTTTAACTGAGAATTACAAAAGTAAACGATTAAGTATCAATTCTCATACATAATATAATAAAACAAGTCAAATAAATAGGATAAATGATGATAATAAAATGTACTTATTTGAGTTCATCAGGCTGATAATCAGAGACCCCCAGTGACATGTTTTGGCTGTGGAGAGAAAGGACACTTTAAGAGTGACTGTCCAAAAAGGAAGAATCAAGGAAACGGGAACCAAGGTGGAACAGCTAGAGGCAGAGTTTATGTTATAGGAGGAGAAGATGTCAAGGAGGACCCGAATGTTGTCACGGGTACGTTCCTCATCAATAATCGTTATGCATCCATTTTATTTGATTCAGGAGCCGATAGAAGTTTTGTTTCTACTGCATTTGCACCTTTACTCAACATCGAACTAACCACACTAGACACTCCTTACCACATCGAACTAGCTAACGGTAGTTTAGTTGGTACCAACACCATCATTCGTGGTTGCACTCTCAATTTCTTAAATCACCCATTCAATATAGACCTCATGCCCGTAGAACTTGGAAGTTTCGACGTCATCATCGGAATGGATTGGTTATCCCGACATCAAGCAAGAATCATTTGTGATGAGAAAGTTGTTCATCTTCCTTACGATGGCAAAACCTTGATCGTTCGTGGCGAACAAAGCAGAACTAGTCTCAGTATCATATCATGCATCAAAACCGAGAAATACATAAAGAAGGGTTGTTATGCTTTCTTGGCACATATCACAGAAAAGAAGTCGGAAGAGAAACGACTTGAAGATGTACCAACTGTAAAAGATTTTCCAGAAGTCTTTCCTGAAGACTTACCTGGACTTCCACCTACTCGCCAGGTAGAATTTCAGATTGACTTAGTTCCAGGAGCTGCACCAGTTACGCGAGCACCTTATCGACTAGCACCCTCAGAAATGCAAGAGTTGTCTAACCAATTGCAAGAGCTCTTAGAGAAAGGATTCATTAGGCCAAGTTCCTCGCCTTGGGGAGCACCGGTCCTGTTTGTGAAAAAGAAGGATGGATCTTTCAGGATGTGTATAGACTATCGAAAGCTGAACAAGTTAACGGTGAAGAATCGTTACCCACTGCCCAGAATCAAGGACTTGTTTGATCAGTTGCAAGGCTCTAGTTTTTACTCAAAGATCGACCTAAGATCAGGTTACTATCAGCTAAGAGTTCGGGAGGAGGATATCCCGAAGACAGCATTTAGAACTCGTTATGGTCATTATGAATTTCAGGTAATGCTGTTCGGATTAACCAATGCACCGGCGGTATTCATGGATCTCATGAATAGAGTGTGTAAGCCGTACTTGGTTAAGTTTGTGATCGTATTCATCGACGATATCTTGATTTACTCGAAGAGCGAAGAAGAGCACAGAGAATACCTCAAAACGATCTTAGGATTACTCAAGGCAGAGAAATTGTATGCCAAATTTTCGAAGTGTGATTTTTGGATCCGAAGAGTACAATTCATTGGTCATGTCATTGATAGTCAAGGATTACAGGTTGACCCTACAAAGATCGAGGTTGTTAAAGATTGGGCGACACCCAAGACTCCAACAGAGATTCGTCAATTCTTAGGACTTGCTGGATATTATAGAAGGTTCATTGAAGGGTTTTCCAAGATAGCTAAACCATTGACCAAGTTGAAACAGAAGAACCAGAAGTACGAGTGGGGAAAGAAACAAGAGTCCGCTTTTTAGTTATTGAAGCAGAAGCTTTGCAGTGAACCAATTTTGGCACTACCCGAAGGGATTGAGAACTTCGTGGTATATTGCGATGCTTCACACAAGGGACTTGGAGCAGTGTTAATTCAGAACGAGAAGGTGATAGCTTATGCTTCTCGACAACTTAAGACTCATGAGAAGAATTACACCACTCATGACTTAGAGTTGGGTGCCGTGGTTTTCGCCCTCAAGATTTGAAGGCACTACCTCTACGGTACTAAGTGTGTAGTGTTTACCGACCACAAGAGCTTACAGTATAAACTTGATCAGAAGGAACTTAACATGAGACAGCGTCATTGGTTGGAATTGCTTAGTGATTACGATTGTGAGATTCGATATCACCCAGGAAAGGCTAATGTTGTGGCAGATGCCCTTAGCCGGAAAGAATGACTCAAGCCTTTGAGAGTCAGATCATTGGGAATGACGATCAATTCACCATTACCATCAAGAATCCTCGAGGCTTAAATGGAGGCACTCAAGGAAGAAAACCGACCAAATGAGAAACTTAATGGAATGCCAGAGAATGCAAATGGCTTTGTAAAGAGAGCAGACGAAGTATTTTGCTTCAAGGACAGAAGCTGGATACCTCTTTATGGTGGGATACGAGAGTTGATCGCACAATTCGAAGTACTCCATTCACCCATGTTCTGATAAGATGTATCAGGATCTCAAGAGACTTTATTGGTGGCCGAATATGAAAGCAGAGATAGCTATGTATGTTAGCAAATGCCTAACTTGCTCTAAGGTAAAAGCCGAATACCAGAAACCATCAGGATTACTTCAGCAACCAGAAATTCCCCAGTGGAAATAGGAACGCATTACAATGGAATTCGTCACTAAACTTCCCTAGACATCAGGCGGATTCGATGCTATTTGGGTAATCGTTAACCGTCTCACTAAATCAGCCCATTTCATCCCAATCAAAGAGACTTATTCTATAGATCAGCTTACCAGACTTTATGTCAAGGAAATAGTCTCAAAGCACGGTGCACCAATCTCCATCATTTCCGACCGAGATAGTCGATTTACTTCAAACTTTTGGCAATCATTACAAGATTCATTTGGAACCAAATTAGACACGAGCACTGCCTATCATCCTCAGACCGATGGTCAGAGCGAGAGAACGATTCAAACGTTGGAAGATATGCTCAGAGCATGTGTGATTGACTTCGGAAATGGTTGAGCTAACCATTTGCCATTGATCGAGTTCTCTTACAACAATAGTTATCACACCAGCATAAAAGCAGCACCATTCGAGGCACTCTATGGTCGCAAGAGTCGGTCCCCAGTTTGTTGGGCCGAAGTTGGTGATGCACAACTCACTGGTCCAGAAAAGGTTCGCGAAACAACAGAAAAGATAATTCAGATCCGAGAAAGACTTAGAACAGCTAGAAGCTGACAGAAAAGTTACGCTGACGTTAGACGCAAACCATTAGAATTCCAGGTTGGCGACAGAGTCATGTTAAAGGTCTCGCCTTGGAAAGGCGTGATATGATTCGGAAATCACGGGAAATTGAACCCGAGGTACATTGGGCCATTTAAGATTCTAGAAAGAATTGGTCCGGTGGCATACAGACTTGAGCTTTCGTCAGAGCTCAGCAGCGTACATAACACATTTCATGTTTCAAACCTTAAGAAGTGTCTTTCAGACTAATCGCTCGTAATTCCATTAGACGAAATTCAACTCGACGATAAGCACAATTTCGTGGAGGAACCAGCAGAAATCATGGATCGTGAAGTCAAACAGTTGAAGCAGAGTCGAATTCCTATCGTGAAAGTTAGCTGGAATTCTCGAAGAGGTCCCGAGTTTACTTGGGAGCGGGAAGACCAGATGCGTCTGAAATATCTACATCTTTTTACCGAATCCACTCCAGAGACCAACACTAACTGAATTTAGGGACTGAATTCCTTTTAGGGTGGAAGACTGTGACAAATCATAATTTCAGGTCATTTTTCAAACTTCAACATTTACTATTCATGGGTTACTATTCATCAATCACTATTTATCATTTACTATTCATTATTTTTGAAGTCAGTTTGCGACTTTGAGATGTTTCCAAAAAATTTACTATTCACGAAACAATATTCATCCCCGTATGGAATTCACTATTCATGGTTATCATTCATCATTTCGTAAACTAGGTTTACGGGTATTCATAATTCGCGTAACCTTAAGGGTTTAGCAGCGTATTCATGAACCATCATTAGGGACACATCATATATACTAGAGTAGTCTACATATCATCAGTAACATCATCTGCATGTTAGGTCATGTACGGGTTTGCATAATTTCAATTAACGTATGTTTATCTATACTACATTATAAAGCATTTGGGACTTCCTATAAAAGGAAGTCTTAAAATTTTAAGACCAAAAACATTACTATAAAAGGAAAAGTAGAAAATTAATGTAAAATCTGAAAATTTAAGTTTCATTTAAACCATATGTAACCGCCCTCCAATAATGATACATTTTAATGGAATTGCTTATAAGAAAAGCTTACTAAACTTATAACCACCAATTTAATGCTAAAATTTAAAAAATAAAAGTGTTAACCATTTACATTATTAATAATTTAGACGTTTACTTTTGAAAAAAAAAAAAAAAAAAAAAAAAAAAAAAACATATCTCTACTACTTTATAATATTTGGGATATGCTAAATAAGGAAGTTTAAAATGAAAAACATTTGCTCGCCACAAAAATAGTCACCGGGTACCCGCCGCCGCATTGCGCGGGTACCCTTCTAGTTTATTTAATAGACGTTACCACTCAGTCATTTACTACAAACAATATCCCCGACACTTCAGACTATGGTCCTGATATATTTTCACACTCATTATAATGATATAAAAGTTATATTATTAGTTTACCCGGTGTTTTTAAATCATTTACTATATTTACCGTTAAAAGCTTATAACTACGACGGTTTGCGTAATTTCAACACGATAACTATTTGAACACCCGATTCTTGCAAGGAATGTGATTTTATAATTTTTACAACTTCGTCATACTTTATTTCATTCCGTCAAAATCTATTTCTAGTTAACTCGGTACCCGGTAACACCTAATACACATCAATAACTAGCTAAATCTTATCATCCATGGAGACAAGTTCATTTATGAGCACACACACTTTTTCTTGCCCTTGTTTGCCGCCCCCTTGCCCCCCCCCCCCCCAGGTCCAATTTCACTTGATTGTTTTGACTAACATTACTACTAACTAAATATATACTTTCAATATTTCACTATCTCATTTATTCATCCAAGTAACTAACAAACACTTCAAGATTTTCTCTCATCCTCTCCTTTCTCATATGGTTCGGCCAAGACAACAAAACAAGAAGGAGTTCACCAAAATTTTCAAGATCTAGTATTTAGAGTCCAATTAGTATCCTAGTTAAGGTTTTGAAATAAAAACCTCAATGATAATTAAGTGTTTTTGCTCCAAAACTCATCAAAACTTTAAGTAAGCTTCTAAATAAATTTTCTACTCTTTTATACTTCCATTTACTATATTTTGATGTTCTAGTAGTAAATCATGCAAATGTACATATGTTACATACCACTTAATGTTTATTTTCTCACTAAAATGGAGTTAATGAATTTTTATTAGTAATCTTATGAGATCCACCACTTTTGGTGAAGATTAGGAACCCATGACACCCTAAAAAGGTGTATGGTAGGCTTAGACTAGTTGTGGTGTTGATTGGAAGTGTTATATACAAGCCTTGAACTAGAAAAATTGGTTTTAACAACATATAGAAAAGGTTCTGTCCATTTTTGTGAATTCTGGAAAAATCAGTAAACCATGGACTATTTTGGCTTAAATATTTAGAAAATACTCTTAAAAACGAAACCGTGGCCGCTAGAATGAGCAAAAACGAGCTTATGACGAGAAAGATACGTTAATTCTAAGTTTGACGACGAAAACTATTTTTTTCTGAAAATTTACGTGCTGTTACACGAATTTCAACGAGTAAAACGAGGTGTTAGACGTGATCTAGATGAGCCGACATGCCAAGAATCTATTAGTTAGCTATAATACGAAGCCGTGGATATAAAGAACGTAGAAAACGAGCTTATAACGACCGAGATACAAGCATTTGAAAACCGACGATTCACCAAACATTTTATTAGCTTTTAATAGAAAAATATTTCTAAGTCTAAAACAGTTTTTGCGAGACACCACGTTGAGAGCCGTTTTTCTTTTTGATCGAGACGCGTATGGACAAAAGTTTGAAGATACGAATTCAATATATTGTTATAAGGTTTCTAAAAACGTCGAGCTTATTTTCTAACGATCAATGTACACCATTTTATGACTAGTTTTGCGATGCCATTTAGTCATTTTTATAAGTTGTGAAAAGTGATAATTTACGACGTAAAACGCTATTTTTCCAATAATTCGCCAAACGACGATCGTGGGATATCGTTACAACGTATTTATACGAAAAGTGTTTTATAACTTAACGAGACGTCAAAAATATATTTTTCGACGATAAACGTTATTTTCAAATTTCACGAGTGGTATCGATAACATACGTATTTGCATGTGTAGCATCATTCCATGACTTACATTAGAACATATCATTCATATTAGGTTGCGGCTAGGGATCGCGCCTCATTTCAGTATATTCACTATTGTTATCGTAGCTATTGCATCAGGTGAGTTTTCATAGCCCCGTTTTCAACTGATTATTTAATTTCTAAACTCTCGGGAGAGAATACATTGCACCATTTTTCATACAGATCAAATTATCAAATTCATTTACATTGCTTAAGTTACCATCATTGCCCAGATTAAAGTCCCCTTTTATTTATCATGAACCGTTAATTTGGATGTAAGCGAGAGTGAGTGAATAAATCTATTGAGGGTGACGCCTCCGTTCGGGTTGGTAGCACCAACTAGTCATACGAACGCATTTCATTTGAATCATATCAGAGTGTCTGGCAAAGCACTCAGTTTGGGGCATTTATTTCAGTCTAGCTTCGGGGTCATGAGCTTAAGAGCTAATGTATTATTTTTTTTATGTGGCATTTATGTCATTCACTTTATACTTGTGGTTACCGTAGAATTCATTCATTTACATAAACCTATGATCTCACCAACATTATTGTTGACCATTTTTAGCAATGTATTTTCAGGTAATTAAGGTACTCGCATCATGACATGCATGTGGACAAACTTATTATCGTTTGATTTGTACAAACTTATTTCTGCAAACATGAATCACCTTTTGGGACCTAGCTTTTGTAAACTCTGAATATTTTAATGTATCAAATGATGTATTTTTAAAACGACACTTTAGGTCGTTCAATATAACTGTAACTGTGATGCTATGGCAGTCATGCCCCCAAGTGTTTCATTCCGCTGCAAATCAGGTATTTGGGTGGTGACACGGCATCAATACCTACAGACTTCAAATAGTAGTTCCACCAGGTTAGAGCAGCATCCGTGAAGGTGAGTGATGCATACTTAACCCTGTCTTCATCCGGACAACCACATATTCGAAAAATATCCTCTAGCCTTTCAATCCATATGATCAAAGCAATAGTTCCCTCGGTTCCCCCAAGACCTCCAATCATGGTCTTTCAAAACTCCTGATAGGTGCAACTGCGGTTGTTATTGTTTTTAGGTGTTGAGGTGCCGATATCAGTAGTCGAGTTATTTACATCCGCTGTAGCTAGTGTTGCTGCCACACGGTCATTAACCAACTGATCTAGCATGGCTTGATTTACGATGAGCAGATTTGCTCCATTCCCAGTTGGAAGAGTGGTAGCAGCTGGTTGACCGTGTATAGTCTCGGTTGTCCTTCTTGTAGGAGTCATTTATCTACATCATAAAAGAGGACGACGAATGAGATCTCAAATAAAAGAACGGTACCACACGAGTTTTATGATTGATTTAATGCAATTTTAAAGAGCGGTTCTTATCGAAGAAGAAGGTGTAGTTGAGTATGCACATCTACATATGTTTCAAGTGCTCAACGACAGATTCTAGTTGTCAAGGCTGAGTAGAGCTTGATGTTTAATATTAGGTGCACTTATAGATTTAAGTATTTGATTTACTTAAGCCGTGCTTAAGAGGTGTCATGACCGAAATTGTTGCACTAATGGTCTGGAATGAATAAATCAGTCGGATACTATGCTGATAGATGTCTTACTTGTTACTAGTGAGGACTGTGTGCGAATGATTATTCGGTATGTTAAGACTTCTTCGTAACTCGGTGTGGAAATGAGGTCTTATAGAAAAAAAATGATGAGGTCGTGCCATCTAGACTCCTAGAGTGCACCATGTTATAAGGTTAATGGTACATTAATAATCCGACTTAATGTATCCGCTACCCATATGGGAATCTCATTATAAGGAATGAAGAAGATAAATTGAACTTTGATGAAGTAACGTCAAAATATGATATATCGATATCTATAGTCTGAGGCGGAAGTGCTTGATTTGCCTCTAATGTTTGGTTTAGTGAGTAACGGTGTTTTGATAAAACCTCATGTCCTAGACCAGCTTGTACTCCCAAAGAATTAGTGAAGAGTTAGGTATCTGCCCCCCATGATAGTGGCTCGGGTTACTCCATAATGCCTTAACACTTCTGTTAGGTTACTAGTCAACTTCTGGTAAACCTCTAGATCCTCAAAAGTTTAGTGGTTCACTCATTGTTTATTTCTGCTGAGGTGTCCTTCTTGTGTTGCTAGGATTCTATTAACGTAAGGTACGCGAACCAGTTTTCCCCTTGTGGATGATTATGGCGTGGTATTTCGACATCCAGTATATACTGGGGATGATGCCGAAATTTCCAAGTTTTGTGGGCATAGGGTCACCCAAGCTAATACGGGGAGTTTTATAGGTCTAGATTATGACCTTGAAGGATGGTGTTGATTTCTACTAGCAATCAGTTAGTTGGCTCAGTAGTGGACTTAGCACTTAACGCGGAGAGTGTAACTCTGTAGAACAATGTTGATTGCTACTGGCAATCGGTCAGTCAAGTTGTTCGAGTGCTTAGCGTTCTGTGCAGAAGGTAAAATTTCTATTAAGGATCTGAATATAACCATTGCAGCTATTTGACACAATCGCTATAAAGCAAAAACATGTTTCAGTCGCATACGGGGTTATGAGTTATCCAGTAGCCATCAAATTTTAAAGATTTGTCTGATTGATGATGAGGTGGTTCAGAATTGGAAGGGGTAGTGTATAATGAGATGCTAATCAGTGGAGTTGTTCGATGATGGCTAGTGGTGTAGCTTATCCTCTCGGATTAGAACGTGGTATGAGACAAGGCTGGTTTCTATACATTAAGATTGCATTAAAGTCTATTTGGTTACGGTGCTTCTAGCACGGATGCCCAAGTCTCACACTACTTTTATGTACCATACACGCGAGTTTTTGATTTCTCGAAATGGAAGCAGAGATTTGCCTTTTAGTAAAAATCTAGGACCGCTGTTCCTAGTATATCACGATTCTACCTGAATCATACATGGGTGATTAGGCTACTTATAGTTAAGATTCAGTGAGGTAATGCTGGGTTTAGTTACAAGAAAATTTATCGGTTATATTGTTTATGGGGTAGTAGTAAGAAATACCTTTCGAGGAGGTAGTTATTTTACAAGGTGATAGCGAGATGGTTTATAGAGTGGTTTGCAAAACAGTTTATAGGGTAATAGGAAAAAAAATATACTTTATTATTTGCAAGATAGTAGAAAAGTTGTAGTTTGGTTTGTGACTAAATAGTGAAATATTTTCGCAGGATAATAACAAAATGATCTATGAGATACCCGCAGAATAGTTTATAGGATAACAGCAACACGATTTGTTGTTTCATGAAGTAGTGACTAAAGTAGCTCATAGGGAAGCAAAATAATTTATAAGTTGATAGTAAAACTTGCGGAATGATTGTAACAGATGTTATTCATTGTTAATTACACTATTTCTTGGTTTGTGAAACAGTAGTAAGGCGGCGAATTGGTTCATTACACAGTAACACTATAGTTTGTAAAATGCTTTGCGAAGTGTTTTTAAAAGGCAGTAAGAAAACGATTTGTTGTTTATAAGATAGTAGCAAGGTTGACATATTTGATTTTATGATATGGTAGTGAAATAATTCGTAGGATGACGAAAAATTGGTTTGTAATGTATATGTGAAATAGTTTATAAAGTGGCAGCTGCGCCATTTGTTATTTTTTAAATCAGTGGCTAAAGTGTTTCTTAGATAAGCAAAATAATTTGTAAGGCAATTGTAAATCAGTGATCGTAATATAGTTTATGGAATGATAATGAAGTCATTTGTCTATAAGAGAAAACAAACGGTAAGATTTTTGAAAGGGATAAGGAGGAGTCATCACACGAATGGATAACATCACCGTAGATTATGAAAGAAAGGGATTTAATTAGTAACAGAGATAGATGAAAAAGTGAGCTTGTTATAGATTAAGAGTCGGTTACAAGATCTGAAAATTACAAGCTTTACAATAATATCCTCCACCTACTGAGGACTCCTCAGTTAAGTGAACTATGACATCTACAAATCACATCTAAGGCTGGTCCATAGTCCTGTCCATGTGCTGGAACCTAAAAGCATACTCCCCAAGCTGTGCCTCAACCTCAATAAGATGAGTCCTTAATGCTAAGTTCTCCTTGCGGTGTGCCTGATCAGCCCTTAACAATGCCGCAACCTAGGCCTCGAGGATCAACATCCTCCCATGCATCACCTGGGCTGCCTCTTGGGCTACAAATTGTGTCTGCTCAAGTCTATCTGATATGTTACCCAAGTCAAGGGTATCTCGACTGTTGGAGTGTGTCCTAGCATAAAGTCTACTGAAGTCATCATCATACTGATCAAAACGAGCTGGCTGTAACTCGTCAAGTTGGTCAGAGTGGAGACCTAGTATGTCAGTCTGTAGATCTAGCTGAGTCTGAATCTGTGAGATAGCATCGGTCTCTGTAGCAGCTGGCGATGTCACTAGAAGTGGGGAATCTAGAGGCACAAAAGATTGTGAGGAAAACACATAATCTGGACTTCCAATGGCAGCAGTGTGACTGATCATACGCGGTATCTCCTTCCATCCTACACCATCCTCTGTCTCATCCTGAGCTCTCATCGAGCCCTCTCCGACCTCAAAAGTAATGGGCACATCCTCTAGTATTATGCTAATCCGGGGCACAACTGCCCTCTACTCCATACCCAAATCCAAATCAGCATCAATCCTTGTACCCACAGTAGGAGTACTCTCAGCTAATGTCTGCCCAGCAACTACCTGCTCAGTCTGCTCATCCTTCCTATCTGGAA
Source organism: Artemisia tridentata subsp. tridentata (assembly GCA_021014915.2). Lineage (NCBI taxonomy): Eukaryota > Viridiplantae > Streptophyta > Magnoliopsida > Asterales > Asteraceae > Artemisia > Artemisia tridentata. The sequence goes on along the minus strand of CP139509.1, from coordinate 103,526,459 downwards.
CCTCTATTGAGTAAGAGTCATTGGCCCTCCTGAGCTTCTGGTGTGGGGGTGAATGGGTAGGTGAACGTGGTGATAAGATGGGTGGTGGCGATGATGGGGTAGTAGGAGTGCCCATGTAGGTGCATAAAGACCTATAACGGGATGGAGATAACAGAAGAGTGTACGCAGGGCTTTGGGTATCCTCCGTAGTGTGGGATGATGGTCTAGTAGATGGGCGTATGATCATGCGTGTAGTACGGCGAGGAACAGTAGGAGTAGCCTGAGTGACTGGTGTGGTATGAGTATGTGGTGGTGATGGTGGTGTAGGCTCAACGATGTTAGGGTCTGGTGTATGATAATCCTGAAGCATCTGTATGCTGGGATCATTTAAGCCCGGTGAGGTCTGAGAGATGTTGTGGGAAAGCATAGTCTATGACAAAACGGTATATGTGTGTAAGTATATAGAAAATACTCATGGTAAATAGTGTAAATTAAGTATGTATAAATATACATAAAATACTTATAGTTGAGTAAAATCAATGAACAGTAACATATAGTTAAGACAAGTAACTAGCAAGTAAAGTGGCAAGCAAGGCAGGCAGGCAAGTGGCGGTCATAGGGACTTGTTTTTGTAAAAAGCGGTTATAGTTTAGGATTTATATGTACCTAGTTCTCTATAACCTAGGCTCTGATGCCAATCTGTAACACCCCCAAAATCTGGTATTGCGGAAGCATTCGGGTCATGGGGTGCTACTGAATTGGAAAACCATAACACAAGGTAATAAAAAAAGGAATACACACTCCGTTAAAATACATTCAGTTGGATTAAACCAAGTTTACATCTGAGTTTTTAATTTAACAAGTAAGCCCAAAGGTTTAGTGGCCCCATAAAAAACAAGTCTTGAGAATGTGTGAAAGCACTTTGGTAAATAGTTTATGTCCATCGCCTTGCCATGCCTTGCCAATAATGAGTTGCCTAAACACCTGAGAAAAATATGCTAAAAGTCAGCAAAAAGCTGGTGAGTTCATAGGTTTATAAGTAAGCAGTAAAATCAATATAAGTAAGCAGTAAAATCAATAATTTGGACCTTGAGTTTTGTATATGAACATTACGATGCATATAGTGTCATATAAAAATAGTCTATTACGCTAGAACTAAGTTCATGCAACCGAAGCTATAACAGTGTGCATGCTCTAGAAGCATGTTAAATATAAAGGCCCGGAAAGTGTTTATCCCAGACACTTGTGTTTCAACATGGTATACGTTCGTTTGTCTATCTGGTCAATCCGAATGGGGATGTTACTCCCAATAGATCTATTTATAACATTCGCGCTTTCCAGCAGGAATTAACGGTTCATGAGTTGGGCATAGTGGGACATAATAGGGCTTAGGCTAAACTACGTAATAGCATAGACAATAGTTTGGTCCACAAAAGAGTTTTGCATGTTTCTCACCCCAATTGTAAAAACAAGAATAAATAGAGTGGGGCTATAAACTCACCTCGGTAAATAGCAGTCAGATAATACAATAGTTCAGATAGTGTCCAACAGCAACACGCGACCTAGATTAGTGTGGAAAACTAGAAGAGGGGTTGAATAGTTTTTACCATTTTAAAATTAATTCGCTTTGTATACTTAATGTGATTTAAAAGTAAAGTGAACAATCAAGCACACAAACAAGTAATATAAGTAAAGAAGTAAAGAGAGGAAAGATCAAACCACACAACACAGATGTTTATAGTGGTTCGGCTACAAGGACTCTCTTCCTTGCCCTACTCCACTCCTCGAGCCTCTGACTCTAGAGTTTTTCTTCACTAAGAAACAAGCTCCCTTCTAGGTGGAGAAGACCTTTACACGTCGCTTACTCTTTATCCGGTACTAAGCTAAACACCGGGTTCTTTACAAGGGTACAACCATTCCTGTTGGTTCTTTACAAGGGTACAATCACTCCCGTTGGTTCTTTCACAAGGGTACAACCACTCCCGACACTCTTTGCGTTTTAAGTTCTAAAACACTAACCAAACTCTACTGAAAAAATGATACAAACAATGATGTGTGAACTAAAACAAAATCACACAGACTCTATACTAAAAGGATAACAACAGAAGGTTGATCCTTATATGCTGTGATCTTCTTTGCTACAAAAGGAAAGATCAATGAAATGAAAGAATGATATTGTTAGTGATATGTAAATGAATGAGTATGTATTTAAGCTATATGAGTGATGAAAATGCCCAAATGATCAGCTTGCTATTTATAGGCAAACTGATCCAACAGTTGGCGGACCTGGCGGATCCCAAAAATTGGATCCACCCTTGTATGGATTTGGATCCGCCATGTCAGGCCAGCTAAGAGATCTTCATATCTTTCCAAATCTTGCACAATCTTTCCATATCTTCAAATGTCAACTCTTTTGCTTGAAGATCTAAACAAAATATCTCAAAATCTTTCTAAGATTATGTTCATGATGCATGCCATGATGTCATCCTAATATTTAAAAAATAAAGTTTCTATTTTAAGGAATAAATTTGTAAATGTATGTAATGTTATCCCTAGTAGACTTGTAATGTGTAAATGTGTTTTTAAAAGACTTATCACTATAAATGTAAAAGGCTTATTCTTATATTTATGCTTTTGCTTAAAGATAAACTTTGTATTTGTCATTAACAAAATTAAGCAAAGATTGTAAAATATACATAACGTTTTTAGGACGATATTTGTATTAACAATCTCCCCCTTTTTGTTGATGACAAAACATAAAGTGTATTTTTAAGTGAAGAACTTAAATAAAGGATGAATCTTTTAAAAATATAGATTAAGTTAGTTTATGCAAGTTTTAAAATCTATTTTAAGCAAAAAGTATGTACTGTGATGTTTCACAGTGATGAGAACTTAATCCTTTCTCCCTCTTTTTGTCGAAACAAAAAGAAGATATGCATAGCGGAATGTGATTTTGAGAACTTTAAAGCTCCCCCTTGATATATACTCCCCCTAAATGGAGTGCCAAGGATATGATGTATGATCCTACAAAACAAATGGTTAGAATATGATATGCTCCCCCTTGATGTATACTCCCCATTGCAAGAGTACCAACGTATACATTTCAAGAGTATGAGATGCTATAAAAGAAAAGTTAGTAATGAACAACTTCAATCAAGAAGCAAAATGCATATGCAATGGTCAACCAAACAAGAAAGGTCAACCCATTTGACTTTAAAAAGTCAAAATGAAGTGTCTGATCAAAATTTAGTACCTAATGTACATTTGATCAAAGCATTATGTGAAGTTAAAAACAACTATACTATGATGTTAGTAATCTAAAATAAGATAATATGCTTAATGTTGATCACCCACAAGCATAAAAACATAAAATTCATTACTTGGAAAAAACGATGTTACATTTAAACAAAGAAAATAAATCCTAAAAAGAAAAATTCTAAAACAACATCCTAAAATTCCTATAAGAGGAAACTAAAAAGCTCCTATTGAGGAGGATGAGAGATTGCATTGAGACGCTCGAGAATGTGGTTCAAGATGAACCTCATTTCATTTTGGAGCTCATGGACCAAAATGTTGGTCCTTTGGGCCAAATGAGCGGCCCTCTCACATTAAGAGCAATCATGCCTTTGATAGTCGGGAATAAGAGTGGGCTCATTGTTTTGTGGTGGTGGTGGTGGTTGGTTGTTTGATTGTGGTTGTTGTTGTTGGTTGGATGATGGTGGAGTTGGGATGGAGTTCATCAAGATGGTTTGGAGATCCATTGCTTCATCAAGGCGGGAATCCACCATATTAGAAAGAGCATAGAGGCGGTTGAGTTCCTCGTTGATCTCTTCTTGGGTTTGTGGCTCATTTATCCACATTGCCTCATCAATGGCAATTAGTGTGGATGTGGGTGAGAGAGGTTGTGTTTGAGGTTGAGGTGGTGGTGCATCACGGTATAAAGGACCATGGATATCCCGATGAAGCGGATGAAAAAGCATGGGTTCTTGACCTTCAAAGGTCATGGGTGGAGGATTGGTTGACCTTGGTGGAAGGTCTTCCAAGTCATCAAGATATGGATGTGGTGATGTAGGTAGAGTCGTAAATAACTCCATTGGTTGGAGTTTGGCTGAGTTTGGGAGTGATGGTGATCTAACAGGTTGTGATGGAGCGGGTGGTGGTGTGGTAGCGATTGGAGTAATTGTTGGTGGTGGAGTATGCATGGCTACATTTGATGGTGTGGGAGTGGAGAGTGTGAGGAAATTTTCATTTGCTATGGGAGATGAGATATTAAGAGGGGATGATTCCTCTTCTGATGAGTTAGCTAAGTTTATGAAGCAACAAGGCTTAACACTAATACGAGCAGTTCTTTTTGGGGGTCTTCTAGTGGATGAGTTACTTGATTTTGTCATGGTTAAGATTGATAATGTAGCTAATAGTACAGGAGAGATATGTAGAGAAGAAGATGAGTGAGTGAGTTTTGATTGAACTTTAACTTCCTAATTTATAGACAGTGAGATTTTTGAAGTTAGTATTTGGATTTGATGTGAATCCAATGGAGAATGTTGGTTCCTAATGATTTGGAACAAAAATTTGTGCTAGTCACATCATTTAAGTCAAACCATAGAGCTCAAGTTGAGTGAATTGTAGAAGATTTGCAGTAAATGCAAATAGTGAGTGGAAAATCTGTTGATATGATGTTCCCACGGATTTGACGGATCCCAGAAAAGGGTTCCTTGCTTGTATTGGAAAGGTAACTCACATGGAAAATTTGAAAATTCAAATTTTGGTGGGAAATTGATTTCTTAAGGTTCCAAGAGTTTCCTAAAACATTCTAAAGAGTCTAGTGATCAGTAAAGAATTCCTAAAAACTATAATCCAAAATCTAACTATCGGGATTAGTCGGGAATTTTTGAAAAATGTTACTGTAGGCACCTGCGGATCCAATCGACAACAAAGACGGATCCAAAATTTAGGAGCCGTCGAATCTGCAGGTTCAGGAATGGCGGAGCCAAAGGAAACACTAGGCGGATCCAAAATTTGGGATCCGCCAAATCCGCCATATGGAAAGTCAGTTTCTTAACAGAACGTATGTCGAATTTTTCTTTTCTCGGTCAAAACCCGAAAAATCTCCTAAAACATATGTAATAGCTAATATGTGATACAAATATACTAAATATATAGATTCTAACATACGTATACACATAGATCAATCCGATCATAATATGTTACCATAAAGGGAGTTAAGCCAAACGGGGGCTTAATCTTGGAAAATTGATAACAACATGTGCTATCGCCCTACAAGGTCAAGTTAGTTTACACATATGTCAAGTACTAACACAATGTCTTAAGAAACATACATGTTCAACACATCATTGTCTAATAAAGTCTAAAACCTAACACTCCTTTTAACTTAACTTCTTGCTCAATTTCTTGTAACCCTTGTGAAGTTTCATGATCCAACGCCCCAAATTCTTCATCATTCCTTTGGTTTACCAAAATTCTGCCGATTCATTTAGGATTGGTGGAAGTTGACTTAAGTACTCCGGTGGAGAGATCCTAGAGTTGGGCAAACCATCATCTTCGCTCATTGATGATGATGATGATAATGTAGGAGGATGAGGACGTTTGCCTTTTGAAACCGCTACCCTATGATCACTTAAAGGAACAAAGGTGTGTGGAATCTCGGTGTAGTAGGGAACAAATCCTAAATCATTTCTAGGAATGGGTGCAAAAGCTTTGTAGAGACGTGATATATGTTAAATTACACATATCTTTTACATAATAAAACGGACTTAAAAGACCAAAAAACATATAAAAAATGCCATAAATATATTTTGTTTTTGTGTTTATGCATGTGCAGGTACGGATATTGAGAAAATGGACAAAATAAAGACAAAAGGACAAAAAACCGAGCACGAGATTGGAAAGAGCACAAAATTACGAGACCAATGATAATTTTATTTGAAGCATAGCGACAAAAGAAAATAAAAAATTCAATGTCATGAATGAGGTGCTTCCTCATTAAATTCAAAAAAAAAAAATAATAATAATAAAAATAAAATAAAATACAAATTGCAGCGCATGCCACAAATGAGAAAAAGATATATGGATCATGGATGCAATGTCTTTGGCCCACGTGACAAGTGAAGAAGAAAAGAAAGATTTCAATTCTATCCTACTGCTATAAGACAAGAAATAAAGAAAGAAAAGAAAGAAAAGGGAGCTGTCACTTTCAAAAGGAAAAGAAAAAATGAAATGAGCCAGCAAGTGTCTCTCACACGCATTATCATAAGTTGCAGCCAACCAGAAGCTGCCACGTGGCATGGCTTGGAGCAAAGTAACCGCCTCCATCAGCTATAAATAGAGGCGCTGATCCAAGAGTTTTTGTAGTAGTTTTTTTAGCAGTTAGTAGTTTTTTTTTTGTTAACAGTTTTTTTTATAGCTTTAATTTTTTTTCACTTCAGTATTTTTATCTTTCAGTAACAGTCTTTAACATTTATTTTACTCAGTTCAGTACTTTATGTATTCAAGTATCTTTTAATTTTCTCTTCACATTTTATTTTAACGCACACACAGTACTTTATGTTATTCGAGTAGCAATAATTTTAGCCTTCATTTATTTTCATTTGCACACACACTTTTATTTTTCTATGTTTTTAGTAGTTTTTTTTTTACTTTATTTGTAGTAGTAGTAATTTATCTCTTTCTAGCTTAACTTTTTCGCTTATTACTTCTTTTCTTTACCCTCTACCTTAATTCAAACACCAAAAGAGATGTATGAGCTTATGAAGCTCGGCTTATTTTCCAAATAAGCCTTGACATTTCTTAAGTTTGAGAGCACCTTTTTTATTTATTTAGTAGCTTTTATCTAGTTAGTTTCATTAATTTTTTATATAAAGTTTGCAAAAATTTTCTATTATTTCTTGAACAATAAGCTATTTAATAGCTTGTTCATTTAAATCTAGTCCTTAAACATACCCGATTCGCGTCTATTCTTCGGAGTGGGCAACTTAGCTTCGGGTGGACTTAGATCTAATAGTTTTAGTTATAAAGTTTTAATCTTTTTACTTTTTAGACTACTTTTAGCTTATTTCATATAATAGTATTGCTTATTATTGTTAACCTTTAATAAAGTTCTTGTTTTTCTTTGATATCTTATCTTTCGCGACCTAAGGCGTGGAGCTTAAGGGTCTTATAAGCGTAAAAATCATTAAAGTTTACAACTTTAATAACTTTTACTAAGCTATTTAGTTAACAAAGCTTTCAACTTTATTAACAAATTAGTAAAATTAAAGTTAACAAAGAAATAAACTTTAATCATTTATTTAGTTTATAAGATCGGGTGGTAATTCTCTCGTGTAAATCACCGGGTCTTATTCTCTTACCTTTTTATCACTTTTAGCTTAAATACTTAGTTTAATATTTGGTTTACTATTGTAAAATTAATTGTTATTAGTTTAATTATTACTTAACAAGCATATCTTTTTATTATCTTATTTTCTAGAGTTCATTATTATCTTTGTAGTTTTACTTAATTAATCTAGTTTTTATTTTTATCACTTAAAATAGTCTTTAATCTTTTAGTTTAAAACCAAACAAAAGTGAAAATACAACTTTCAAGCATTTTAATTACAAACCTCAAACGATATCCTCCATTCACACCTCGCTGGGACACAACCCGGGTAACACTTGCCCGGTATTCATATATCTTACTTGTGAGTTTTGCACGTTGATCTTTTTCCTAAAAAATTGACTTGCTGACTCGCACGTATCGTGTATTTTTTATATACGTACTTTACAACCGATCAATTTTTGGCGCCGCTGCCGGGGAGGTTGTGTTGCGACAATATCGTTAAGGTTATCTATTCGTGTCTTGAAAACCCTTCCTTGTGAAGTTTTCATTCTTTTTGTGAATATTTTCTTAAAAACCAAAAAAAAAAAAAAATCAACAAAACAAATCGTAAGTTAATTGTTTTCGGATTATCTTGAAATTACAACCTATACAAGTGGTTTAAGGATGGTTTGACATTAAATTGACGAACCGAAAGAGGCGGGTTTTTAATCAGCTTTCGAGCGGACCTTTGCTTCTCCGCCATTCTGCGAGTATTTTGAGAGAAACAAATTTCGGTTGACGAATCGATACCAAAAATATCGTGTTTTTCAAATTTTTCTTCAAAAATCCAAAAATATTTTCATTTCCAAATTCTGTTTTCTTTTTAAACTTTCAATTCTTTTTGGTGTATGAACACCCGTTCTTCTTCTTCTCACGATCTTCTTTCACGCTCTCAAATCCCGAAAGAATTATTCGTCACACTCACCGTGTTGAATTTTTAAACGTTGAAAAGATGGATGATCATGATAATCAAGATCCAGAGCCAACTCCCGATCTCCGAACGATGGAAGAGTTGTGCCAACCGACTATGGACGGACGGGGTGGCCCGATTGCCCCCGTTAATATCCAAGCCGCGGATTTTGGACTTAAACACCACATGATTCAACAAGTCCAAAATTCTTGCCAATTTCACGGATTACCAGGTGACGATGCAAATAAGCATCTTCACAAATTCCTTACCGTCACCCAAAGTATGAAACAAAATGGGGTCTCCGATGATGCCCTTCGCTTATATCTCTTCCCATATTCCTTGATGCATCATGCCACCGCATGGTTTGATCGTCTTCCAAAGAATTCAATTCATAATTTCGATGAAATGGTGTCAAATTTTTTGGCAAAATATTTTCCACCGTCAATGGTGACGAAATTAAGAAATGATATAAGTAACTTTCGCCAGCTTCCCGATGAATCATTATTTGAAGCATGGGAACGCTACAAGCTTTCGATTGATCGGTGTCCAAATCATAACATGTTATTAGTCACCATAATAGATACATTCTATAATGGTTTAACATTGAGACACCGTGACACAATCAATGCTGCAGCCGGTGGTACCTTTATGAAAAGGAGACCCGAAGAGTGTTATGATCTAATCGAGAATATGAGCGCCCACCATAATTATTGGGATTCCTCTGCCGAGAGGAATGAGTCTACTAGATCTATCACTACTTCTTCTTCTACCACCGAGATAGTTGCACTCACCAAAAAGATGGATGATTTATCCACAGCTGTGCTAAGAATGCATCAAAATAACAATAATCATCAAGTCAATATGGTCAATCAAAGTTGTGAAACATGTGGTGGTCCTCATCCGTATTCCGAGTGCCCAGCCTCCGGTGGCTTCACTCAAGAGAGCGTTTATGCTGCTGCAGGATCCTATAATCAAGGAGGTAACGGTTACCAACCCCAAGGAGACCGTAATCTTCTCAGCTACCGTTCCAACAATTTTCTTGGACCACCCGGTTTCAATCCTCAAAATCCAAATGGGCAAAACCGAAGTGCCCAATTTAACCAAAACCAAAATCGGATGAACCAAGGTTTTCAAAATCAAGGTCATAACCAAGGTTTTATCAAACCAGGTCAAAATCAGGGAAACTTTAACCAAAATCTTGGGAATGTCCAAAATCAAAACCGAGGGCAAAATTTCAATCAAAACCAAGGTTTTAATCAAAATCAGACGTCCTTGGATGAGTTGTTGAAGCAATTCATGAAATCCCAAGATGAAACAAATCGGTTGTTGGTTAACCAAATAACTGAGATCAAGAAGTCTTTAAATGATCGACCCTCGGGCTCAGGAACTCTTCCTAGCAACACGATCGCTAACCCGAGGGGCGATGTGAAGGCGATCACAACAAGAAGTGGTAAGAAAGTTGATGGACTCTCGATTCCTACTCCTTCTCCGGTGAAGGAAATGGAACAAGAGACTGAGGTAACTAAGGACAAGGAACAAACTGCTAGCCCACAAGCTACAGCACCAGTCCCACCTCCAATCCCACCAACTCCAATTTCGGAACCTGAAGTTCAGAAGACAAATCCTAAGCCTTCAATTCCATATCCTTCAAGGCTTAATAATCAAAGGCTCCATGAGAAAACTAACACCCAAATGATGAAATTTCTGGAAATTTTCCAGAAATTACACTTCGATATTAGTTTTGCTGATGCCTTGCTGTATATGCCAAAATTCGCTTCTCAATTCAAGAGTCTTTTAAGCAACAAGGAGAAATTGTTTGAATTGACAAAAACCCCTTTAAATGAGAATTGCTCAGCAGTACTCCTTAAGAAACTTCCAGAAAAATTAGGAGACCCTGGTAAATTTCTCATCCCTTGTGATTTCCTGGAGTTAGAAGAATGCCTAGCCTTAGCCGATCTCGGTGCTAGCATCAATTTAATGCCTCTTTCCGTCTGGAAAAAGCTTTCACTCCCGGAACTTACTCCCACAAGGATGACTCTTGAATTGGCGGACCGAACTGTTACTATTCCTAAAGGCGTTGCTGAAGACGTTTTTGTCAAAGTAGGAAAGTTTCATTTCCCCGCCGATTTTGTAGTTGTGGATTTTGAATGCGATCCCCGAGTACCTCTCATTCTCGGGAGATCTTTCTTGAGAACAGGACGTGCACTGATTGACGTTTATGGGGAAGAGTTAACACTTCGTGTTAATGACGAATCCGTAACATTCAATCTGAATCAAACTTTGAGGTACTCCTCAAAACATGACGACATATCGATTAACCGGATCGATATTCTTGACAATACTTATGAGGAGTACGCTCAACAAGTCCTCGGATTCTCAGATTCTTCAAGTGGCAATCCCACTTCTTTTGATCCTATCATTTGCTCTCTCTTCCCCCTCTCTCACTCCATTTGAGGGAGGTGATTTCATCTTGGAAGAGATTGAAGCTTGTTTGTCTTGTGATTCAATTCCATCGGGAGTTGATGATAATGTATTTGACCCCGAGGGAGACATTCTTCTCCTTGAGAAGTTACTTAACGATGATCCATCTTCTCTCCCTCCAAAAGAACTTCATAATGAGGAGATCAAACCAATTGAAAATTCTAATGATCCTCCTGAGGTCGAACTTAAGGACTTCCACCTCATCTTGAATATGCATTTTTGGAGGGAAACGATAAATTTCCATCATAATTGCTAAAGACTTAAATAATGAGGAGAAAACCGCTCTCATAAAGGTTTTAAAGACGCACAAACAAGCCATTGCTTGGAGACTTTCCGACATTAAGGGTATTAACCCTCAATTTTGTACACACAAAATTTTAATGGAAGAGGACTATAAACCAGCGGTTCAACATCAAAGAAGGGTTAATCCCAAGATCCACGAGGTTATCAAAAAGGAAGTTCTCAAACTTCTTGATGCCGGATTAATTTACCCTATCTCTGATAGTCCTTGGGTGAGCCCTATTCATTGTGTTCCTAAGAAGGGTGGTATCACCGTGGTTGAAAATGATGACAACGAGTTAATTCCAACTCGATTGGTTACGGGATGGCGTGTGTGCATCGACTATCGAAAGTTGAATGACGCCACCCGTAAAGACCATTTTCCTTTACCCTTCATGGATCAGATGCTCGAAAGACTAGCGGGAAACGAATACTATTGTTTTCTCGACGGTTTCTCGGGTTACTTCCAAATTCCCATTGATCCATAGGATCAAGAAAAGACTACATTCACATGCCCATACGGAACTTTCGCATACCGACGCACGCCTTTTGGCTTGTGCAATGCTCCTGGAACGTTCCAACGTTGTATGATGGCTATTTTCCATGACATGATTGAAAAAACAATGGAAGTCTTCATGGATGATTTCTCTGTCTTTGGGAATTCGTTTGAAACATGTCTCTCCAATTTAGACAAAATGCTTCAACGATGTGAAGACACTAATTTCTGTCTAAATTGGGAGAAAAGCCATTTTATGGTCAAAGAAGGCATTGTCCTTGGCCATAAAATTTCTAAAAGCGGGATTGAGGTCGACAAAGCTAAAGTCGATGTAATTGCAAAGCTACCTCATCCCACCACTGTCAAAGGTGTTCGGAGTTTTCTTGGTCATGCCGGTTTTTATCGTAGATTCATTCAAGATTTTTCAAAAATCTCCCGGCCAATGACTCGTCTCTTGGAAAAGGAAACTCCATTCGTTTTTTCTGAAGAGTGCATCAAAGCATTTCAAACTCTAAAGAAAAAACTCACTGAAGCAACGATCTTAATTGCTCCCGATTGGGACCTACCTTTTGAACTTATGTGTGATGCAAGTGATTTTGCAATAGGTGCGGTCTTGGGGCAACGAAAAGCCAAACACTTTCAGCCTATACATTATGCTAGCAAAACTATGACGGAAGCTCAAGCTCATTATACCACAACGGAAAAAGAATTACTTGCCGTGGTGTATGCTTTTGAAAATTTCCGGCCATACTTGATATTGTCAAAAAGCATAGTGTATACGGACCACTCGGCTCTCAAATATCTTTTTGCAAAACAAGATGCAAAGCCGAGATTGCTCCGATGGGTTCTCCTCCATCAAGAATTTGATGTCACAATCCGTGATAAAAAAGGAGCCGAGAAACCTAGCAGCTGATCATCTGCCCAATTAGAGAACCCTCACCAAAGTGAGCTTGAAAAAAAGGAAATTAATGAAACATTCCCTCTCGAGACACTTAACGTGGTATCTTTTCGTGAGAGATTCTAGTACCCCATGGTTTGCTGACTTTGCAAACTACCATGCGGGTAATTTTGTGGTTAAAGGGATGCCATCCAACAAAAGAACAAATTCTTCAAATATGTAAAGCATTACTTTTGGGATGACCCCTATCTGTTTAAAATCTGTGCGCATCAAGTCATCCGGCGGTGTGTATACGGCCAAGAAGCCGTTGATATCCTTACTGCTTGCCATAATGGACCCACGGGGGGACATCATGGTGCCAACTACACTGCTAGGAAAGTCTTTGATTCTGGTTTTTACTGGCCAACTATTTACCGTGATGCTCACGACTTGGTAAAAGTCATGTGACTCTTGCCAACGTCAAGGAAAAATCTCGCAAAAGAACGAAATGCCACAAAATGCAATTCAAGTCTGCGAGATCTTTGATGTGTGGGGCATTGATTTTATGGGGCCATTCCCGTCTTCAGAGGGAACAAGTACATACTCGTGGCTGTTGACTATTTTTCAAAATGGGTTGAGGCGAAAGCACTCCCCACCAATGATGCCCGAGTAGTCGTTAAATTTTTGAAATCTCTTTTTGCTAGGTTTGGAACTCCACGTGCAATAATAAGTGATTGCGGTACGCATTTCTGTTATGACCAATTTGCAAGGGTCATGCTAAAGTACGGTGTCACTCACCGTCTTGCTACTGCTTATCATCCACAGACCAGTGGACAAGTGGAAGTTTCAAACCGAGGTTTAAAAAGGATTTTGGAAAGGACAGTAGGAGAAAACCGTGCCTCCTGGTCAGACAAATTAGACGATGCACTCTGGGCATTTCCGTACAGCCTACAAGACACCCATCGGGTGTACTCCATACAAGCTGGTATACGGAAAGGCGTGCCATCTACCGATTGAACTTGAGCACAAAGCCTACTGGGCCTTGAAACATGCCAACTTCGACCTTCAGTCCGCGGGTGATCACCGCAAGGTTCAACTGAATGAATTGAATGAACTTCGTGATCAAGCGTACGAGAACTCTTTGATCTACAAAGAGAAGACAAAGAAGATTCATGACTCTAAAATCAAGAACCGCGTTTTCAACGTTGGTGATCGAGTCCTTCTTTTCAACTCTAGATTAAAGATATTCTCGGGAAAGCTTAAAACCCGTTGGACTGGACCCTTCACCGTTGCAAAAGTTTTTCCATATGGTACCATCGAGTTATCTCAAAACGATGGACCAAACTTTAAAGTGAACGGTCATAGGTTGAAGCACTACTTTGGAGGGGACGTACCACCTATGGTTGTCCCGGATCTCCAAACTTTCCCTATGGACCAATGAATTCGGGGCGAGTCAAGCTAACGACTCGGTCATAAACAAGCGCTTCGTGGGTGGCAACCCATGCTTATCCGTGTGTTTTGTATTGTGTGCTAATAAGTGTGACGTGAGGAGTTTTATCTCTTCCATTCTTGTGTTTTGTCTCTGTTGTTGTGTGCATGAATGGGCCGATGTGTGAAGAATCTCGTGTTCATGGTTTTGTATATGAGAAGTTCGGTATCCTTTATCTTATCAATTAACGTTGTCTATTTGGCATAATTCATAAACGGCCTTAGATTTACGTAGGATGACCCTTACCCTTTAAAACATTGAGGACAATGTTTCGTTTTAGTCTGGGGGTGATCTTTCGATTTGATTTTGCCTTGCATTGTGTCTTACACTCTCGCAACCTCGTTTTTCCTCCAAAAAAATGAAAAGAAAAAAAAATGAAAAAAAGTGAGAAAATTTAAAAAAAATTTGCAAAAATATCATAAGTGTTTTGACACATTGTTGATTTTCCGTTGGTTAGAGTAGGAATAAAATTTTGACTTGACCGGGCGTGTTAAGCTCTAGCTTGTCTCCTTAACCATTTTGACTAAGCATTCGAGGATCTTTTTATTAAAGATTTTAAATTTGCGAAGAATGAGAAATGATAGAGTTAATTATAAGTTGTGATGCTAAGCAAGGATTAGTTGGTTATCTTAAAAACTCATCAGTGGAATTTGTAGTTTTTCCTCCCATAAGCTAAATTAGTGTTGTTTTCAAAATAATTAAACTTAGAAATAGTTTTATTACAAACCTTTATACAACTTTGATATAGAGTACGAGTTCAACTTTTATTTAAATTTTCGAACAATCATACTTTTATTTAAAAAGAAAGTGAGTAAAATCACAAGTATGATGCAAGTATATGTATGTGTTAAGTTAAAAAAAAAAGGATGATGAAAAAAAAATGAAAAATATGTGTTATGTGAATAAAAATGTTGCTTATAAATAAATGTATAAAGCTTGCTTTTTCTTAAATTTAAATCGGAAGTTGAACTAGTATTCGTCAATTTCGTGTTAAAAGTTTAACGGGAATTTGGTAGATTATTGATTTCGAAAGACCCCGAAAGCTCCGATACTATTCTCGAGGGTGTAAAAACCTAGCCTCCTAAGCTTTGCTAAAAGGACAAGCTGAGAAGAAAGTCGCTACATGGAGTGATCTCATCTTTGCGTCTTTAATCTCCAAATGATCGTTGGTTATTGTCTATTTAAGTATTTAATATTAACTTAGCGGGAATTTTAGAAATCTTTGAAATCGAAATCCCGCTGATTCCGGTACTATTCTCTGTGGGGTGTCAAAAGCCTGGTCACCTAAAACCAACTGGTTTGGGATGTGCCGAGAAGAAAGCCGCTACATGGAAAAGGCCCTTTTGATCCTTAGATTTCAAGATTCCCGGTGAATTAATATTTGACTTAAACAAGTAATAACCATAATGATGTAGATTTCTTTGATAAAACTTTTGAAAATGAGCACATGTACCAAATGTATAGAATAATTGGGAAGTGAAAAATTTACAACTTACATTCATGAGTAGCGTTAGTATCTTAACTTGTGTTTAACAATGATTTCGTTTTTAAGCTTAGTTTGGGGACTTGTGAAAAATCAAGGACGATGAATTTTATCCGAATGGACGCTTCTTCATGAGTTGTGCTTCCTATTCTGTGATCTTAAAAATTATTGTAAAATAATGAAAGTCAACAAACCATCACATAAAAATAAGAAAAATATAAAAATAGAATGAAGGTAAATAAATTGGAAAAGCGGGGAGTTTTTTAGAACTTTTGATTTCTTAATCTCTTTTGAATATTTTGCTACTTTTCAAAGTTAGTAAAAAGAGGTTTGAAATTTTTGGTTTCAAAAGTGTGAGTTGATAACATTGCGTGAGGACACTGCAATACCTTAGTCTGGGGGATTTTGATATGTGTTAAATTACACATATCTTTTACCTAATAAAACGGACTTAAAAGACCAAAAACATATAAAAAATGCCATAAATATATTTTGTTTTTGTGTTTATGCATGTGCAGGTACGGATATTGAGAAAATGGACAAAATAAAGACAAAAAGACAAAAAAAAGAGCACGAGATTGGAAAGAGCATAAAATTACGAGACCAATGATAATTTTATTTGAAGCATCGCGACAAAAGAAAATAAAAAATTCAATGTCATGAATGAGGTGCTTCCTCATAAAATTCAAAAAAAATAATAAATAAATAAATAAAAAAAATTAAAACAATTGCAGCGCATGCCACAAATGAGAAAAAAATATATGGATCATGGATGCAATGTCTTTGGCCCACGTGACAAGTGAAGAAGAAAAGAAAGATTGCAATTCTATCCTACTGCTATAAGACAAGAAATGAAGAAAGAAAAGAAAGAAAAGGGAGCTGTCACTTTCAAAAGGAAAAGAAAAAATGAAATGAGCCAGCAAGTGTCTCTCACACGCATTATCATAAGTTGCAGCCAACCAGAAGCTGTCACGTGGCATGGCTTGGAGCAAAGTAACCGCCTCCATCAGCTATAAATAGAGGCGCTTGATCCAAGAGTTTTTGTAGTAGTTTTTTTAGCAGTTAGTAGTTTTTTTTTTTTTTTTTTACAGTTTTTTTTTATAGCATTAATTTTTTTTCACTTCAGTATTTTTATCTTTCAGTAACAGTCTTTAACATTTATTTTACTCAGTTCAGTTTTTATGTATTCAAGTATCTTTTAATTTTCTCTTCACATTTTATTTTAACGCACACACAGTACTTTATGTTATTCGAGTAGCAATAATTTTAGCCTTCATTTATTTTCATTTGCACACACACTTTTATTTTTCTATGTTTTTAGTAGTTTTTTTTTTTTATTTTTTTTTTTTTTTTTGTAGTAGTAGTAATTTATCTCTTTCTAAGCTTAACTTTTTCGCTTATTACTTCTTTTCTTTACCCTCTAGCTCAATTCAAACACCAAAAGAGATGCATGAGCTTATGAAGCTCGGCTTATTTTCCTAAATAAGCCTTGACATTTCTTAAGTTTGAGAGCACCTTTTTTATTTATTTAGTAGCTTTTATCTAGTTAGTTTCATCAATTTTTTATATAAAGTTTGCAAAAATTTTCTATTATTTCTTGAACAATAAGCTATTTAATAGCTTGTTCATTTAAATCTAGTCCTTAAACATACCCGATTCGCGTCTATTCTTCGGAGTGGGCAATTAGCTTCGGGTGGACTTAGATCTAATAGTTTTAGTTATAAAGTTTTAATCTTTTTACCATTTTAGACTACTTTTAGCTTATTTCATATAATAGTAATTGCTTATTATTGTTAACCTTTAATAAAGTTCTTGTTTTTCTTTGATATCTTATCTTTCGCGACCTAAGGCGTGGAGCTTAAGGGTCTTATAAGCGTAAAAATCATTAAAGTTTACAACTTTAATAACTTTTACTAAGCTATTTAGTTAACAAAGCTTTCAACTTTATTAACAAATTAGTAAAATTAAAGTTAACAAAGAAATAAACTTTAATCATTTATTTAGTTTATAAGATCGGGTGGTAATTCTCTCGTGTAAATCACCTGGTCTTATTCTCTTACCTTTTTATCACTTTTAGCTTAAATACTTAGTTTAATATTGTAAAATTAATTGTTATTAGTTTAATTATTACTTAACAAGCATATCTTTTTATTATCTTATTTTCTAGAGTTCATTATTATCTTTGTATTTTTACTTAATTAATCTAGTTTTTATTTTTATCACTTAAAATAGTCTTTAATCTTTTAGTTTAAAACCAAACAAAAGTGAAAATACAACTTTCAAGCATTTTATTTACAAACCTCAAACGATATCCTCCATTCACACCTCGCTGGGACACGACCCGAGTAATACTTGCCCGATATCACATATATCTTACTTGTGAGTTTTGCACGTTGATCTTTTTCCTAAAAAATTGACTTGCTGACTCGCACGTATCGTGTATTTTTGATAAAACGTAATTTACAACCGATCAAGACAGGTCAAAAGCATCCCATAGGGCATTGCGGTGGTACCTTGAACCGGAATATCGGCCATTCGCTTGGCGATATATTATGCAAGGTTGAACGGTTGATGGTTTGACACACAATACATCATGTAGCAAAGGCTAGGATTGATGTGGTCTCTATTTCCTATTGTGCTTATGACATTTGCCCTTATAACTTCCTCAAGCTTCTTAAATTGAGGCTTAAGTTCATTAAGTTCCATGGCGGGTCTCTATCTACTTGACGACCTCGATACATCCTAGTTTGGCTATTCCTGGGTAAAAAGAGATGCTCACGAATGGTTTCTTTTGCTATCAATGGTGTGGCATATGGTGCCGTACGATCAAGGTTAGACTCTAGAATGGTTAACGACCACTTGTCAGAATAGAAACAAGTTCCTTGATTTGGAACTCCTAAGACATCTCCAAATTGATCTAAAGGAATATTGAATTGAAACCCATTGACTTTGAAATGGATATTCATGTATCCATAATCATTAGAACTAAGTCCTACAGTAGCATAGAACTCGAGAATGAACCTAGGGATGATGGGCTCATCAATGTCTAGAAGACTATCGAAATGAATCGCGGCTAATTGCTCACGGAGAATGGTACCTTCATAGAATGAGGGGTCTACAACCCTACCCTCATGGACATATCGTTTTTCTAGTGCTTTAAAAATATTTACTTGAGCTTCGGTGAGACCTTTAGTTTTGTGGTGTTTGGGAAGGTATTTGATGGTGTTTTTGTGATCATAATTAGTTGCGGGAGGAATAGTTATCCTAGACAAGAAAAATATATAGTTTAGTAAAAATTATCGAAAATACGTATAAATGTCTAGTGTGTGCCTACATGGGGACAATGTGGAGGTACGGTTATCTCGACTCCTTTTGATGCATGAAAATTTTGTTTATGCAAGTTTTATGATAAAACGAGAGATAACCCAAACGCTCCTACTTCAATGTAGCTTCATTTGAATGTACCCGAAAATACATATTAGTTTTGTATTCCCTTTAGCATTCAAGAGACATTATGCAAGTGATGTTTAAAACATATCGTTTTTGTATTTGTATGAACAATGTTCAAAAACCGTTTTTCCTAGTCGTGAGAAGATTTTAGCAAAAATTTCTCATGGGTTTTTGATGAATAATGATAATGTACTACAAGATGCAATTCCTAACTATGAAAAACATGATTTGTTATGCAATTTAGTAAATATGCTTCATGATTTTTCAAGAATTATGCATAAACCCAAGTTTTGGTTTTGTGCATGAAATAGAAATCCTAGACGCAGATCAGGAATGTATACATGATAAGGATACTTACAGTGATGTTTAGAGCTCAATTTGGTTGAGAAAGATGGCCTAAATTGTGAGTTTGGTGAATTATGGGTCGAGTTCCAGTAGGTGTTTGAGTGTTGGGAAGTGTGATGAATAGTACAGGAAGTTTATTAAATAAACAGAAAATTGGCTCAACAGGCCACGGATCCGGTCGGATCCAAAACAAGGATCCGCCTTGTTGTCGGTTGGATCCGCAGGATCAGAACACCAATTTTGGTATTGCCTGCGTTTAGTTAATCTAAGGTTCGAGTTAATGTTTAATCTACTCACTAGGTTTCATTAATCCTAAACCAAGTCTAAGATAGTTGAAAGGTTCTCTCTTGAGAGGTTTTGTGAGGAATGTTGTCCTCTGAGAAAACTTTCTCAATTGAGATATTTCCCTTCTGAACATTGTCACGTAGGAAGTGGTGACGTATTTCTATGTGTTTGGTTCTAGCATGTTGGACTGGATTTTTGCTAAGATCGATAGCTCCTTTGTTGTCACAAAGAATGGGAATGTCGTTGAGTACAATTCCATAGTCGACGAGAGCTTGTTTCATCCACAGTGCTTGTTGGCAAGCTTTTCCTACTGACACGTACTTGGCTTCAGTTGTTGATATGGCGAGGGCTGTTTGTTTCTTAGCAAACCATGAGGTGAGACAATGTCCTACAAAAGTACAAATACCGTTTGTACTTTTCCTATCAACATAATCACCAGCATGGTCTGAGTCGGCATACACTATGATTTCCATTCCCGTCCCTTTGGGATACCATAATCCTAGATGTGTAGTGCCTTTTATGTACCTAAATATCCGTTTAACGGCTTCAAGATGGGATGTTTTGGGATCTTTTTGAAAGCATGCACATAGACAAACACTAAACATAATGTCCGGTCTACTAGCCGTTAGGTAGAGTAAACTACCAATCATCCCTCTATATTTAGTGCTATCTATGGATTCACTTTCATCATCCTTGGTGAGTTTGGTTTCTGAAGACATTGGTGTTTTCATAGGTTTAGAATCTTCAAGACCAAATTTCTTAAGCATATCCTTGATATACTTAGATTGGTTGAAGAATATCCCATCTTCTAATTGTTTTATTTGGAGACCTAAGAAAAAGTTTAGTTCCCCCATCATACTCATTTCAAACTCATCATGCATGATTTTTGAAAATTCATCGATAACTCTTTACAAGTTGAACCGACTATAATGTCATCTACATATATCTGGACTATGATAATATGTGATCCCTTTTTCTTGGTGAAGAGAGTGTTGTCTACTAGGCCCATGGTATACTTATGGTCAACTAGGAAGGTCTTAAGTCGATCATACCAAGCTTTTGGTGCTTGCTTAAGTCCGTATAATGCTTTCTTAAGTTTGTAGACATGATTAGGTTTTTCAAAATTGGCAAAGCCGGGAGGTTGTGCTACATACACTTCCTCATTTATGAAACCATTTAGAAATGCACTTTTGACATCCATTTGAAATAGTTTAAAGTCATGTGCACATGCATATGCAAGTAATATCCTAATTGACTCAAGTCTAGCTACGGTGCAAAAGTCTCATCATAATCTATACTTTCTTGTTGAATTGTAGCCTTGTGCTACTAGCCTAGCTTTGTTTCTAGACACTATGTCCATTTTCATCCATTTTATTTCTAAAAACCCATTTTGTACCGATTATGGTTTATTTTTAGGTTGTGGAACTAATGTCCAAACGTCATTCCTAACAAATTGATTTAATTCCTCTTGCATCACAATGACCCAAGATTCATCTTTTATGGCTTCATTAACATTTTTAGGTTCAATTGTTGAAACAAAACAAAAGAAGTTACATTCATTTTGAGCTTTAGACCTTAATGTTCTTTCATTGATTTTTCCTATGACGTTTTCTAATGGATGACTTTTGGTTTCTTTGATATTAACTATTTCTCTTTTTACCGGTTCATCTTCTTTCTCACTTTCAATATTTTCCTGATTATCAACCATTTGACTTTCAACTAAGTCATCATCTACCAAAGGTGATGTCTTAGAGGGAGGTGGACTTTCATCGAATGTTACGTTCAATGATTCCTCGACTTTTGAGGTTTCTTTGTTCAAAACTATATATGCTTTACTAGTTTGTGAATATCCTAGAAATACACCTTCATACGACTGGGTCGAACTTGGTGAAATAATCCTTTGTGTTTAAAATGAAGCACTTGCTTCCAAACACTCTAAAATATCCTAAAGTAGGCTTTTTGCCTCTATATAACTCATATGGAGTCTTTTTCAAGAATGGTCTAATTAGAACTCGATTTAGAATATATGTGGATGTATCTACAGCGTGACACCAAAACTTTTGAGGTATGTTTTGTTCATTTAACATGGTTCTAGTCATTTCTTGAATTGTCCTATTTTTGCGTTCTACCACACCGTTAGATTGAGGGGTTCGAGGAGCCGAGAAATTATGAGTTATGCCATTGGCATCACAAAAAGCTCCAAATTGGATTTCATTGTCAAATTCACGACCATGGTCGGTTCTTATTGACACTATGTTACTTCCTATTTGATTTTGAATTTTCTTACTTAAGATTTCAAATTTATCAAACGCTTCGTTTTTAGTTTTCAAAAACTTAGTCCATGTATACCTAGAGTAATCATCTACTATTACCAAAGTATAGAAGTTTCCCCCGTAACTTTGTATAGCGGATGGACCAAACAAATCCATATGTAATAATTCTAGATACCTAGATGTAGACACCATGTTTTTAGCCTTATGGCTATTATGAACTAGTTTTCCTATTTTGCAAGCATCACAAAAGTGTTGGTCATATTTCAACTTAGGCAGGTTCCTAACGAGTTCCTTAGATGATAAGGATTGAATTAACCTCATATTGGCATGACCTAAGCGTCGATGCCATAGAGTTGAGTTATCGTCCAAAGAAGTGAGACAAAGTTTGTCTTTAGGTGTTTTGTCTAGTTTCATAACGTAAACGTTATTCTTCAAAACACCTTTTCCTACGGTTATGCCATCCTTAAATATTTTACTTCCATTTTCACTGAAAAGGACGTTATAGTTTTTGCGGCATAATTGACTAATACTAAGCAAGTTAAATCCTAAGTTATCTACATGAGCAACATCATCAATAGTGAGAGAGTCATGAGAAATCGTACCTTTTCTGATGATTTTACTTTTAAGCTTGCTACCGAATGTGACATTACCTCCGTCGTACACTTGGTAGTTTGAGAAAAAGCTTTGTTTTCCGTCATGTGTCTTGAACACCCACTATCTTTAATCCACTCATCAGGTTCTAATTCAACTTTCAAGTACACCTAAGTTCAATAAAAACTCAAGCGTTTGGTCCCCAATATCTCATGGGTCCGTTTGGGTTAAACATAACATTATCATGTTTCATGTATGGAAATGGTGGACAAGTGTTCCATGGCATGAAGTTGGGACCTTGAAAGTTTCTAGACATGTTTTGGTTCCAATTATTTTGATAATGATGTTGTGAGTTAAAGTTACTCTTTGAAAAGGAGTGTTTGGGAAAAATGGTTTTAGGTGTCTGTTGAATCGTTTTAACTCTATACTCATTTCTAACTTGGCCTTTTCCTATAGAGACTGATGGTTTTTGTTTGTTAACAGATGTACTAGTGCTAGGTTTTCTAGTGACCTTAACAAATTCAGTACGATTCGTTTTAAGAACCTTCTGTTCATCAACAGTACCGGCGGATCCCTTGGGTACAACTGGCGGATCCAAAATTTTGGATCCGTCGGATCCGTGGGTGTCTGACTCAGTTGGAACAGTTTCTTTTTCTTTCACTGTTTGTTTCTTAAACTCACTTAAGCTTCCTAGTTTCATAAAACCTAGTCCAGTTTTATCATGAGGTAATTTTTGCATCTTCGTTATCTCATCTATACAGTTTATATTTTTATCAAACTTTTTAAACTTAGAATTTTGTTTGATAAGTTCTTCCTGTGTTGACTTAAGTGTTTCTAGTTCTAACTTAAGTTCCTGACACGACACACATGTTTCTTTAACACTTTTACCCTTTTCTATTCTTATCTCCTTTTCTTTTAACCAATAAACTTCGTTTTCTAAAAGTGTTGTTTTAGTTTTTAAGAATTTATTCTTGTTTATGATTTTAAGGGTAATTTCACACAATTTGTTATATTCTACTTCTAAGGTTTCATCATCTATAGAAGAGTATGACGAGTCAGAATGTACCTCTTCTGTGTCATGAGCCATGAGAGCAACTTCGTCGTTCTTAGGCTCGTCGTCATCTCCTTCACTATCACTCCAAGCTCCACTGACAAAGGCTCTTTGAGACTTGTTCTTTGGAGGCTTTGGACATTCTCCTATTAAGTGACTAGAATCACCACACTTATAACACTTCTTGTCTACCTTTCCTTTCCTATCATCACGGTCTTTTTCGGAAGGATTTCTTTTCTTCACGAGGTGGTCTAACGAACTTTCCTCGTCTCCTGAAGAATTTCTTGAAATCTCTTACGGCCATGGCATATTCTTCGTCTTCGCTACTAGAACAAGACTCTTCATCATCACTTGACTCAACTCTAGCTTTCAAGGCAATGGACTTCATTTTCTCCTTCTTGCCTTTAACAATTTCTGAGTCTTTTTCCATCACCATTTCATGAACTTTGAGATTTCCTATGAGCTCATCCAGTGTCATGCTTGAAAGATCCTTGGATTCTTCAATAGCTGTCACCTTTGCTCTCCACTTCGGGTGGAGTGCTCTTAGAAATTTCCTGACAAAATTCTTACTAGAAAAAGATTTGTCAAGTGCTTTAAGAGATGTAATAATTGTATTAAACCTAGCAAACGCACTATCAATGGTCTCATCTTTAGAGATAACAAATTGTTCATATTGTTGAACAAGAAGATCAATTTTGTTATCTTTGACTTGTGAGTTCCCTTGATGAGTGATAATTAGTGATTGCCAAATATCTTTAGCCGTTTTACACATAAAAACTCTTTCATATTCTTTCTTAGGTAAGGCATTGTAAAGCATCATTTTGGCTCCATTATTTTTGGCAATCAACCTCTTTTGCTCATCAATGTGACAAATAAAAGAAGTACCTACATCCCGACCACCTGAAATATCATTACTTATGGGCTTGTAATCACCCTCTACAATAATATACCACAGATCTATGTCCTTTGACTTCACATATGTCTCAAAGCGACTTTTCCAATATATGAAACAATTTGGTTTAAATAGTGGTGGTCTTTGCATAGATTGCCCTTCTTTAAAGTTTTCAAAATCCATTGATCATTTCAAGTTTTTAAAATACAATATATTTTGAAAATCTTGAGTAACACCGCTCTGGTACCAATTGTGGAAAACTAGAATGGGGGTTGAATAGTTTTTACCGTTTTAAAATTAAGTCTCTTTGTATATTTAATGTGATTTCAAAGTAAAGTGAACAATCAAGCACACAAACAAGTAATATAAGTAAAGAAGTAAAGAAAGGAAAGATCAAACCACACAACACAGATGTTTATAGTGGTTCAGCTACAAGGACTCTCTTCCTTGCCCTACTCCACTCCTCGAGCCTCTAACTCGAGAGTTTTTCTATACTAAGAAACAAGCTCCCTTCTAGGCGGAGAAAACCTTTACACGTCGCTTATTCTTTATCCGGTACTAAGCTAAACACTGGGTTCTTTACAAGGGTACAACCACTCCCGTTGGTTCTTTACAAGGGTACAACCACTCCCGTTGGTTCTTTCACAAGGGTACAACCACTCCCGAAACTCTTTGTGTTTTAACGACTAAAACACCAACCAAACTCTACTGAATAAATGATACAAACAATGATGTGTGAACTAAAACAAAATCACACAGACTCTATACTAAATGGATAACAACAGAAGGTTGATCCTTATATGCGGGGGATTTTTCTTTGCTACAAAAAGGGAAAAATCAATGAAAAGAAAGAATGATATGGGTTTTGATATTTAAAAAGAAGAGTAAAGTATTTAAGCTATATGAGTGATGAAAATGCCCAAAATGATCAGCTTGCTATTTATAGGGAAACGATCCAACAGTTGGCGGATCTGGCGGATCCCAAAAATTGGATCCCCCCTTGTATGGATTTGGAACCCGCCATGTCAGGCCGCTAAGAGATCTTTATATCTTTTCCCAAAACTTTCACAATCTTTCCCCTATCTTCAAATTCAACTCTTTTTGGGTTGAAGATCTAAAAAAAAATAAATTTTAAAATCTTAAATAAAAAATTTTGTTTATGATGCATGCCATGGGTGTTTACCCTAATAAAATTTTAAAAAAAAA